>VWZG01003515.1:303887-383922 GCA_013396735.1 Grallaria varia | reverse complement strand
CCCCCCTTTACCCTGAGGGGATTAATTTCCTTGTAGATTATCTGCCTAAACTAAAATGAGACAACAGCTAAATTAACCACTCTTTATTTTACTGTTAATTGCCACTTGACCAGCTACTCCAAAATTACACTGCAGAGCTGCATAATGAAAGAATACACAATTAAGAATGTTATTTTTTTCCTAGTTTAAAATCAAGCCAGTTTTTCTTTTTGCATTAATATGGTTTCACAGAAGCCAGGAGGGGCTCTGGAAAGGCTATGCTGGGGGAAGTGTTGGGGTTCCCCCTCCCCTTCCACTTGCTTTTTATAGCTTATTTTATCCTTGTACGTATTTTTCTGCCTATGTTGTACATTATGGCCGTGGATGTATTTGGCACAAGGGTATTGACTGTTCCTCTTGGCAACTCCGCCATTTATTACCTCATTTCTGTTCTCACCCACCCCTCATGCACTCCCTGGGAGTGTTTTAGCAAACATTCAGGGCTCCAGCTTGGCAAAATTCTTTCTTTCCTTCCCAACCCACTGAGTAGGTCACTTCAACCTTTCCAGTTGTGAGGCTGCACTTACTATGCAGTTCACTTCTGCCAGGAAAACTCCGTGGGCCTGTGTTTTTCTTGCTTACATTTCTGTAAATTTAAAATGACTGCATGGGCTCAGCAATCCGTTCCTGTTTAGGGTAAAGTCAACTCAATTTTCCTCTTCTTACAAAGTGCCTGGGTCTCCAAGGCACACAGAAAAGCCCATGTAACAGTCTTGTGAGCTGAAGCTTGATTTTTATTTTTTTTTTAATTTTTTTCCTGAGGTCTTATTTAGCACTGCAGTTCCCTGCAAAAATACTCCACATGAATTCTGCATAAAGCCCCAGCAGGTGCTTCTGCTCTGCTTTGCTGTCTCTTTACTATTATTAGAAATTAATGTTTCTAGGATTTTTAGTATGTTCTGTGATGCTGAGGGTCATGCAGCCCTTCCAGGGTGATGTTGATGCCCTTCAAACAGGGTTTATGGCTTTTGTTAGTGAGCTCCATCCCCTTCTCTTGTCATTCCCACTAAGCTCACATCTATTTCTTGTGCCTTTTTGGTTTTTTGTGGCCTGGCCAGGCTGTTCTTGTTCAGCTGATGACTAAATAACATTTGGTCTGTGGTGGAACAGCATTTCCAGTCTATCTGCCCATCACTTCTGATCTGTGTCAGGCACAAACTGCAGGACTGCCAGGGATACGATTTGGGGTTTGTGGTGGGAATGGGGAAAATGTGGCATCTTGGCAGCATTGTCTGCTCTCCCCATCAAGGCAAGGAAGGGGTCTCTGAGATGTGTTGCTGCAACTTAAGATCCCATTTTTCTCCCAGTTCCTGCAGCAGAAAGCAGGAGCTCCCAGGGAAGGAGGCAGAGGAGGGGACAGCCTGCAAAAATCCCTGCAGGTCCTGTGCCCAGAGAGACCCAGGGGTGCAAGGGCAGAGGGAAGGTCCTGGGCATTGAGGGCTCAGGCTGTGCCTGCTCAGTAACACAACAGTGGGTTGAAAACCTGCATGAAACACTAACAAAAAATAAAGGCAGAATAAGCAAGGACATGGTGCTTCAGGCACTGCTGACTGGGCTGTGCTGAGGGGGGTTGGAATTGGTACAAAACCATCCTACAAGGGGGACTGGTTATAGAATGGAGAAATTTTGTACACTTAGACAGTTCCCTAAGCATGATAATTACTGGGGAGGTATAATTTCAGGTGGGCTAACCTTGGGGCGTTGTAGAAAAGGAAATGTCAGAAGTGTTGACTAAATGCCATCGGTTACATCCAGGTCTATTCCTGAGGGAATACATCCATAGCTACCTTAAGCCTCTACAGAATGTGCCACAGCAGGCAGGTGTAGCTCAGGCTGTGCCCTCTCTGGCTCTGGCACCAGCTGTGCCAAGGTGACCAGGCTGCAGAGGGGATGGGTGTGATGCTTTAACCCTGCCTGTGGCTGAGCCCTGTGCTCTGCCCTCACTCAGCCATGACAAAGCCCTGCCTGACCTTGGGCTGGTGAAATCCCAGCACACATTCTCCTCCTGCCTTTCACTGTTGGCCTGAAAATCCAGCCAGGACAGTTGGAGGTTTGTGTGAGTTTGAGCTCAGCTCGGAGCTGGGCTGGGCCACTCTGGGACAGCAGTGGCATGGGATAAACCTGGAGCTTAAGGAGTGAAGCTGCACCGATGCAGGGCTTGCCCGTGGAATGGCACTGGGACATTGCACGTGCTCCTGTGTCTGTTCCTGGGAAAAGGAAGTTGGAACAAACAGCAGCAGCTAAAATTAAGACAAATTCCAACTCTTGGCTGGTGGGTGCCTGTGGCTGTTTCTAGGGAAACACATAATAAGGTGGTGTAAAAAGAGCTTTGCTGAAATGCCCAAAATTATTTGGAGCCCAGGACTATTGGGCTGTGCCCTGGGGGCTTCAGGGGAGGCTCCTCTGTTGGACTGCTGGTTATGAAACAATGGCAGGGATTTCCTGTGCTGTGCTGAGATAAACTGGGGATGGAATTTGACACAACTGAACTTTTGCCCTGCTTGAATTATCTTTCAGACTGATATGACTTTGATGGTTTCTCCTGGTCTGATTTATTGTTCTTATTGCAGGCTTGGTCTGTTTGTCAAAAACTAACCAAATGTGTAGAGCAGGAGGACTTGCAGACCTTGTTTTAGCCCCCATCCCTCCCCAGGCATGAACATCACTGCTCCTGGGAAGGTGCCTGGGCAGGGTCTTTGTTATGGTCTGATGTTCCCCACCTGAAGCTCCAGTGAGTGACTGTCAGTGCTGGAATGCACAGTTGGGGGAATGTCTTACACTCCTTCCAGGAAGCTCATTGAATTTCTCTTTCAAAGACTGGCACACTTTAGTCTCTGTTGGCCATCAGAAAAACCCAATTACTTGGGCAAGCCCTGTTTTACAGAGCAGGATACCAAGTTTGTTGTCAGGTGGTAACTTTTCCTGGAGCAGAGTGGAGTTTGTCTCCTCCATGCAGAGGTTTAATTGGTATTCAGGTTTCAGAAGGCTGCAGGTCAATACAAGCAGGATCTTGGAGCAGAATGACAAGTGGGATTTCAGGCAGGCTGCAGAGCACAGGAGGGTGGATCTTGGCAGCATGGACTGCATGTGGTTGGAGAGGAGGTGGCATAGCCAGAGCTGTTCCTGGGCTCGTTTCTCCTGGTTCCCTTTGCCTTCATCCTTCCCAACAAATTTCACAACTCCAGGCCGAGACAAAATCTCAGGTACACACTTCTTGTTAAGCAGGTGTTAAAAGCAGCTGTTCGATGTTTATTTCATGGTTGTGTTTCAAGTCACTCTCCTCTGCCCCATGGCGATGTCATACAACTCCTTCTCCTCTGGTTTTATTCCATCTCTAGTCTGCCACCCCATAAGGTGCCATGTCTGTCTTTCCAACCCCATTCCTTCCTACCATTCCTCAGGGCTGGATCCTCTTCCCCTGTATCTCTGTTACTTGTTCTCCCTGCTCCTGCCTCCCACACTCCCAGTATTCATCCCAGTGCCATCTTCACTCACATTTTCCAGCCCCCATCCAAAAAATGACACTTTTGAGTCAACAAAATCTGTGTTCCAGCTGCTCTTCTAAAGAACATCACCATGCCCAGGAAGTGTCTTCTCCAGCCACTCTGCCAGAGCTGAGTCTCCTGCTGATGCTTATTTATGCAGTTCATGTTTGTCTGGGCAACAGCCCTGTTCCTGGTGCCTCAGATTCTGCAGTAAAATGTAAAGGTACAATTATCAAGATCACTTTTCCCCTCCAACTAGTCATTTATTGTTTCTTCCTCGTTGGGAGCTTGTTCCTGCGGCACCATCATTCTGCATAAAAATGTTATTTAAAAAAAACCACTGTAATGTGGATTCACTAGAACTGCATTTGGTGAACTGAATGCCTGAATAATAGTGTCCTTATTGTTCCTTGTTAATGCTACTGTTTCCTCCGCTTCTGTTTTGGCCCTTCAGGGCAAAACATCACTTATTTTCCCTGTGTGCCTGGGTGGCTCCAGCCCCACTGATGTTGGGGGGTCAGTGCTGCTCTCAGGAGCAGGTGCTGGGGCAGAGTGAGAGCACCTCCTGTTACACGTGCTGGCTGTGTGGAGCACACGCTCCCTCCCACCAAAATCCCTCCTGCCTCCTTCTGTGCTCACAGAATGAAGGAGCTGGTGAACTCCTGCCTGCCCAACACCCCGTGGGAGCTCTGCCTGCTCATTTCTTTTTATCTTGGAGTAAGCACCCACCTCCTCGTGTCCTTTCAGCTGCAGCACCACACTGGAGAAGGCAGTTAAAATTGGTCTCCTCCCTTAGTTCCTTGAAAGCACTTAAGGGTTAACATCAAACTCATACTACATTTTAATGTGGGAGGGTTTTTAATGTTGTGCAGGAATATACTTTAGGGGAACAGCACAGAAAAGGCTCTGAACTGAGTACGAGCCAGTGATCACCAGGGTGATCTCCCTCTGGTTTGCAAAACAGTTCACGCTGCTGTTGGCCTGTAGGGCTATTTTTAAATGAATCATGGAATTCTGGGGTGGTTTGGGCTGGAAGAGACCTTAAAGCTCATCCCAGTGCCACCCCCTGCCATGGGCAGGGACACCTCCCACCAGCCCAGGTTGCTCCAAGCCCCGTCCAACCTGCCCTTGGACACTCCCAGGGATCCAGGGGCAGCCACAGCTTCTCTGCCCACCCTGTGCCAGGGCCTGCCCACCCTCACAGGGAATGATTCTTTCCCAGTATCCCATTTATCCCTGCCCTCTGGAGTGGGAAACCTGTGCTCCCTTAGGAGCCTGTGTCCCTCTATTCCAGCCCTCCACATGCCCCCAGCATGTCTCAGGGCTGTTGGGCTCCAGCCTCTGATGAAGTTGAGCTCCTGACAAATGGAATTTGACTCATTTGTTAAATGAAATGAGAGCATCAAGCAAAGGCATGTGGGAGTCAGAACCTCTCAGGAGCTGCTTCATGTGCACAGCAAAAGTAACAGATGTCCCTTCTGAGCGTTGCTTTCAACACAGCCAGCCTGGACTGGCATCCACCTCATCTGACAGGAACGGGTGTATGAGACTGATTTCTCAGTGAGAGTATCCTTGAAGTACCTAGAAATGGTGGGGAAAACTGCCTGAGGAGTTTCAGCTGGACACATCTGCCCCCTTGAGACCTGCCTGATTTCTGCCTGCAGGTTGCTGGGGGGGGACTCCCACCCATCCTGTTGTGGGAAAGATGCCAGAGTCCCTTGGGCTGAGGAGAGCCAGAAGGAGGGAATATTACTGTAATGGGGGACAGCACAGGGACTTCTGGGTCCTGGTTAATTTAAATGTAAAGCATATTAACAGTCCTGAAAAAAAAAAAAAGGTTGGCTGCTTCACTTTTCTTTTGAGGTATATTTAGAGCTGGTTCTTACTAGGTGAGAATTCTGCTATCTGGCACTTGTGTACATTAAAGTGAACTGGTCCTGAGTGGTTACTCTGCCCTCTCCTCAAGGGTGGTCTCCCTGGCCCTGCTGGAAGGAAATGTTCTGACTAATTGGGGAACACAGGAGAAAAAACTTCTTCCCTGGATGAAGAATGACCTTAAAGGAGTAACTTTGTCACCTTGTACCATGAGCTTTACACTCTCTGAACCCCCTAAACCTGCCCAGCCCCAGCAGTGGCAGACCCTGTGTCCTGCCTGCCCCTGAGCTGAGGTGCTGGTGCTCTTCCATGGAGCTTCCCTGGGATGTCCTGTGGCTGCAGCTCGAGCCACTGCTGGGATTTCCTGGATGTTTAACTGGACTGGGAATTGAGCTTATTTCTTGCTTGTGAGTTTTACAACTAAGGAACATAAAATAAGTATTTGCTGAAGTGCAGCCAAATGTTTTGCAGCGTCTATAACCCCCCTGGGTTTAGATTCTGTGATTCTGTTCATAATTTCAGGTTCATTTCTTACTGTCCTTGTGCTGGGGAGCTCAGAGCCCTCTTGGTAGTTTTTCCGCTTCAGCAGATGGCATAGTAAGAGTGGTGATGGCAATGAAACCTTTAAATCATGATGTAAAAGTGGCAAATATTCTTACCCTGAGCATTAATTTATACTGATTTATTTTCTACCTCCATCACATTTCACTTTGGCAGTGGTGAGAGGTTGTGTGTGGAGAGCAGAACATGCCTGGCAGTACAAAGTCAAGTGTCAAGGGACAAAGGAGCAGAGCCTGAATTATTTTGTACAACCACCTGATGAGGTCACTCTGTTCAAGTGTTTCCTTCACCATCAATTATTCAGCACTTCAGTAGCCAAGAGTCAAATGGGGTTTCCCACACAGATCCAAAGCACCACCACTTGCTCCTGCTGAACCAGTTCTGGGATGGTTCCTGATGGGTCCGGGCACCCCCTGGCACCATCCTGGTGGTGCCATATTTTATGTAGGCTGGTGTGGGATTGCTGCAATGGGAAAGCCATTGATGTGCAAGTGCCATTCTATAATTCCTAGTGACAGGACAAGAGGGAACAACTTCAGGCTGTGCCAGGGCAGGGGCAGGTGGGACTTCAGGAGGAATTTCTCCCTGGAAAGGGTGGTGAGGCCTTGGCAGGGGCTGCCCAGGGAGGTTTGGAGTGCCCAGCCCTGGAGGTGCCCAAGGCAGGACTGGCCGTGGCACTGAGTGCTCTGGGCTGGGGGACAAGGTGGGCATCGGGCACAGGGTGGGCTCCCTGGGCTGGCAGGGCTTTGCCAACCTCAGTGATTCTGGAATAAAAATTCTGTGAATGATCCCATATGGCTCAATCCTGGAAAGCTCAGACTGTCCATAAAACTTGGGCTTGAGCCCTCCTCAGATGGGGATCAGGTGTTGTGGAGGTGGGTTCCTGGTGCTGTGACAGCCAGTCCTCTGAATGCTCCCAGGAAAGTTTACTTTTTGTTAGAGGTACTGCAGGGACTTTCACGTGCCAATGCAGCTGCTGCTCAGTTCAAACCTCTGTAGCTTCTCCTCCGAGATATCTGCTCACACAACCCCTTCTTGCTGCTCTTGAGGACAGTGAGGATAGCAGCAGTGCCAGCCTTGTCTGTTAGGCAGTTTTTTGCCCACCAGATATTCTGAATTCTGGCAAATACTGGTGATGAAACCAGGATGGGCTCCCTTTACACGAAGATGTCAGGTCTGCCAGTATCCCTTCAGGGGCTTTGTGTCTTCACCACCAGCTCCCAGCTGGGCATTGTGATGGGAAGTCTGAGTTTGTGGGAGTGAATTAAAATTTTACTTTACTGTAAATTCCAAAGGGCAGAGGGCTCAGGAAGACAGTATTTCCCAAATAATGGCATTGCAGCGGCTGAGCTCTCCGTAGCATCTGAGTGTGAAGGGTAGCTGCAGACAGAGCTGTGCAGAAGATCCCATCACTGAGGGGCCCTGGTTCCTGCTCATTCATATCCATTAGCACAGGGGTCACAGCAAATAAATCATAGGCTCCACAAGCTGCAATCCACACATTACCCAGGCAGAAACTACAGCAGTGGGGTGGGCCATTATTGAAGATAAATTATCAAGCTCCACTGATGAGTGCAAATGCTCTTGAATCACAAGGGTGTTTTCTAAGTCAACACTTGAAAGGTAAAATTAAAGTCTTTGTGAAGACTTCATTCAAAGCCCGATCTCAGCATTGCTGCTGCTGAGCTCTTGCCTGAAGATGAAACCCTCGATCTCGGCGGTGTTTGAAACTCACCCGCCAGGGAGGGGAGGCTGGAGCTGGAGTCCTGCTGAGCCTGAGAGAGGGATGTGCCGGGCTCCGGAGCCAGGCTGTAATTCACGTTAGCACAGCTCATCAGGTGCTAATCCAACCATTCAGAGCTGCTGATCACACTGCTCTGGGATGGGGCTCTGCAGCCTGGGCACCCCCACTCCAACTGCATTAACTCCAGCTGGATGGCTCGAGGTAATTGTTTAAGTGAAAAACGAAAAGAGAAGGAAAGGAAAAGGTTCTTGCTTTTCAGGTGAGACAGAATTTATTCTTCTGGAAGAAGAAAGCCAGGTGAGTGATGTCTGTGTGTGGATGTGTGTTGAGCAGGGAGCAGGTTTCCAGTCTCCCTGAAATGCAGCAACAAGACCCTGTGTAGTTACCACTTGATTACAGTCATAGAGGGAGGTGGGGGACGTGGCAGTGATGGGCTGGGGGTGACAGTCCCTGCTGTCTGCAGACCTGCTGCACGCTGGGCAAGGCTGTTCAGCACAGAACAGGCACAACATAAACCAGCTAGCTCAGGTCTCCCTAACAAACAAGAGAACAAAGTCCCACCAAATTAACCCCTCAGGAACTGGGGAAAAACCCAACCAGCCTTAGGATCATAAGGAATGCATCACTGTCTCTCCAGGCAGGTGCTCTCTGCTTTTTATTTTTTACCTGTGATTTTTGAGCAAGGCCCTCAGTGAAGCTTTAGTCTGATTAAGGGGGAGCTTAAACATTAAGGCAGTAAAAGGGCCTCTGTTTGTTTTGGAGAGCTTTGGTGCTCTCAGGTGTGGGTTTGGCCCTTCGTGGCCTTTGCAGAGTGTTCTTTACACTGTTCCTAAAATCCTGTCACTGGCTGCAGGAGGCACATCTTGCTTTGCTGTCTCTCTTTCTGTATTGTCTCCCTCAGTGATCAAGAAAGAAAATCATTCCATATTACATGAGGTGTCTTGTGCCACCCTAAGGTGTGTAAGTCTGTAATTGCAGCATACCAGAAGGGGTTTAATCTCATTTTTCATGTGCTGTTTGGACAGGACCTGTGAGGGCTGGTGGTGGCTTTAACTTTACACCTGTTCCACCCCCTCTGAAAAATAGAGGCCATTTGGAGGTCATTGCCAAATAATGCTCCTGTTGTAGCAGAGAAATAGACCTTTGACTAATGTGGCATTTCTTTGTGCATTTAAGTCACAAAAAGCTCCCCTTCCTGAAAGGCTGCTCGGGAGAAGTCAAAATATTGTTCCTCTTTCCTGTAAATAAATGCTGTAGATTTGACAGCCATCATGGACCTGACTCTAAATTTATTCTCTGTATACACAGTTTATCAAAAAGGGTTACAAACATCATTTTAAAACAATGTTTTGCTGCTCTCTGAAAACACAATGTGTAAATAATATTTCCTCAAGCATTTCATTTATACTTTGGCTTTTGAATCCAGACTTTGGAAACCTCTCTCTGTTTTAATACACATTCATCTGATGGACCTGAATTACCTTTCCTTGCAGAGGCTTTCTTTGAGAGGACAGAAAATTGTGATGGATGCAAGGAGAGTTTCTTGGCTCTGCTCTGTGTTTTGGGGTTGTACAAGCTGGGAAAGTGTGGCTGTGACTGCCCAGGGTTGGAGTCCGCAGCCCTGGAGGGGTTAAAAGCCCCATGGATGTGGCACCTGGGGACAGGGTCATGCTGGGGAACAGTTAGACTTGGTCTTTCAAGGCTTTTTTCAACCTCAGCAGTTCTGGGATTCTCCAGGATTCTGCTCCTCTCCTCCAGGCTGCTCAGCCTTGACCGTGTGCTGAAGGTCTGTGTTAAATATTCCCCGTGGCTCTCAGAACTGTGGCAGGTTCCCTGTTGTGCCCCCACCCAGGACATGGCCCAGGACCCTGCACTCCCCCTGGCAGAACTGTCACTCACTGCCCCTGGGCAGCTCCTGCACTCATCACACCTCTCTCCGAATTTCCTCGTGTGTTTATTCCTTTCTGCTGCCTAAATGACACTGAAATACACTCGCTGGGAGCAGCGTATCCTCCCATCCCTTATGTAGGGCAGTGGGAGCTAAAATCACCCGTGTGCTGCGGCAGCAGGGGAGGATTGGGGTCCAGCTGGCAGTGCCAGGGGCAGTTCTGGAGCTCAGCAATGTGCAGGGTGGTGGCTCCAGGGAGGAGAACACTGCCCGCTCCTGAGAGGACACGCTGCTGCCCAGAGCCCACGGCCAGGGAGAGGAGTGGGTGGATGTTTCTGAACCTAGAATCATAGAATCATAGAATTGATTGGGTTGGAAAAGACCTCAGAGATCATAAAGTCCAACTCTTGGTCCAACTCCAGTCAGTTTACCAGATCATGGCACTCAGTGCCACGTCCAATCTCAGTTTAAAAACCTCCAGGGACGGTGAATCCCCCCCCTCTCTGGGCAGGCCATTCCAATGCCTGATTATTCTCTCTGTAAAGAATTTTTTTCTAATATCCAACTTAAATTTCCCCTGGCAGAGCTTAAGCCCGTGCCCCCTTGTTCTATTGCTGAGTGCCTGGGAGAAGAGACCTGTCCAGGGAGAGCAGATTGGTTCTGTGTTTGCACGGTAATCCAGCAGCTGCTCCTGCCTTTGTGGGGAACTGGAGGTGACTGGGGTGGTTCGGGGGGGGGTTCATGTTGTCCGCAGCAGGCACTGTCCCCATTGTCCCCATGGCTGGGGACCAGTGTGTGCCCAGGGGCATCACGAGTCCAGCTGGGAGGGGTGTCCTTGCTGGGCCTCCACTGGGCACGGAGGTGGGCAGAAATAACAGGGCAAATGGGGGCTCCCCTCACAAAAATCAAGTTTCTAGATGGAAGAACATTCATAAACGAAGGGTAGCTGCTCATGGTGCTCAGTGGCAGGCAGTGTAGCTCAAGGCAAACCCTGTTTTGCCTTGTGTCCCTCAGTTTCAGGGCTGTGTTTCTCCTGGTTAAGTTGATTTTGGGCTGTGTTTACCAACTCAGAGGACAATAACACCCTGTAGTCCCCTGGCTCTGTGGGATGGGGTTTAACTGCCCCTGGCAGGCATTTGCTTTCGTTCCCCGTGCCAGGAGCAGATTTGGTGCTGCAGTAAGTGGCTGTTCTTCTGGGGAGGTGCAGCACTGATGTTACAGCTGGGGAAGGTGCTTGTGAGTCTGTGTCTGCTTTTACCTTGATTTTTGTCCTGAATTAATGAAAAGCAGGCTTGATCTGTTATAATGAGATTGCATCAAATACAGTCAGGGAGGATCAGGTGGGATCTCAGGAGAAGGTCCTTCCCCAGAGGGTGGTGGGCACTGCCCAGGGCAGTGGGCACGGCCCCAAGGCTGCCAGAGCTCCAGGAGCCTTTGGACAATGGGACAGGGACAGGGTGGGATTGTTGGGGTGTCTGTGCAAGGCCAGGGGTTGGGCTGGATGTCTCGATGGTGCTTGTGGGTCCCTTTCAGCTCAGGATTCTCTGATTATGATTCTTTTTCAGGTGTCTTGACAGGGAAGGAGCTGTTTGAGCCTGGCTGGGGCTCTCTGGCTCTGTGCCCCGTTCTGGGGTGGGAGCAGAGGCCGTGCTGTGCAGTCACCTCGTGTTGTCCACCCATCTGACTGAATTCACTTTGTAACTAGAACCTCTTTTATTTTTCCCCTCCCTGCTTGCAAGAATGGGATCAAACTTTGCAAGTGTGTGTGTGTGTTTTTAGCATGAGAAGAAATAAACCCCATAAACCCCACTGTATTTCTCTTGTAAACTCAGCACCTTCCAGCAGTGACCGTCTGGTAAAACTCAAGTAATAATTGTCAGGTTTGATTTTTCTCGAGCACTTTTACTGTCCCTGTCTCATGGAGACAAATGAAACAGGAGTGCCTGAGCAGTGAGGACAAATCCACGGGGTCCCAAAGGCAGTGCAGTGGCTGTGCTGTCACCAGGAGGTGACTGTCCCTGAGAGGTGATGTCCCAGAGCAGCCACATGTGGGGACTGCTCTGGGCTGCTGCTCTTGGAGTTATTTCTACAGCTCTGAATGCATCTCAGCCTGTGCTTTCCAGCCCCTGCTGTCCCAGCCTGCTCCCAGCCAGGCTGGAATCAATAACTCTGCTGCTGCCTCACATTTAATGCACCTTCCTGCCTGGCAGGGGATTTTGGGGGTGGTTTTGTTTTGGTCACCTGATGTCTGTGCTCCTGGAAGTTTTGATGTTCCATTAACACTGACAACCTTTTTTCCCCTTTGTTTTCCCTGTTGCCTCCTTTGAGGTTCCAGTGGCTTGGCAGCAGCTGGGTCCCCCCATCTGGCTGGTCCTGGGCAGCACAGCTGCAGCAAAGCAAACTGGCACCTGGGGCTCTGCCTCCTCCTCACGGCCCATTTTTCAGCCAGTCGAGCTCAACCTCCATCCTGTGGAACCACAATTACCCCTGGTTTGAAACGCCCCATCTGTTTTCTTAATGAGAAAATAATTTCATCCTATTTCAAATCACCCTTTTGTCTCTCTGTGGTGAAGAGGTGGGGGCACTGTGGGCTCCTGGTGGGAGCACTGAGGGTCAGGTGTGTGGTGGGGCCCAGGGGACTGGACAGCATCAAGGGTCTCATTTGGCCTCCTGGCTGCTGGGAGAGAGGGAGAAGTGATGGTGTTAAAGATGATGGGCTGGCTTTGTGGTGGGAAACATCTAGTACAGAGACAAAAGATCAAAAGCTGGGACCACTTGGAATAAATAAATAAATACTTGTAAAATAATTTCTTTAACATCTTAAATAGGATAACTCCAAGTCATGGAAGTGCATACTCTTAATACACCTTGGAAACAATAGTTTGACCCAGTTTGGATGGGAGGGGGGAAATCTTCCAAATGTGTTGAGAGCCAGCATTTTTTATCACTATTGATCTGACTTCTCCAGATTGCTTTATTGGTTTTTTTTTTTTCTTTCTCTTGAAAGAAAAAAAATACATATAGCAGCTTAGGGGGCCTTTGGCCAGCAGAAATGAATTGTCTTTGTGCCCAGACTGGCTTTATCTGGGACCAAATAAATGTCTGCAAAGGTCTGTCACTGAGTGTCCCTGCCCTGCTGATGGGGCAGGGGCTGCTGGGTCGTGTATTGCCCCTGCCCAGGACACAGGGTGGGTGGCAGTGCCCTGTCACCCTTGGGGTGTCACTGTCATGTTTGTGGGTCCCCACTGGCTTCTGCTGCTCTGAGGTTTGTCTTGTGGTGCAATTGGTTTATATTTTTAAGTTTGTGATCTGCTACCTAATGTTATTTGTAACATGATGTCAATGTTTTGGAAGTCAGAAAGCACCTGCTTTCCCCTGGGAATGTGTCGTGGTGGGGGAACAGTTGGACTTTGATTCCAGAGGGCTTTTCCAACCTAAAACTCCTGTGCTTCCGTGCTCTTTGAAGTTCCCCACACAGCAGTAGCACTTGCAATAGGTTTTGGGCCACTTTCCTGTGAATCCCTGTTCTCAGGCTGCCAAGGGTTGTGTTCCCCAAAGCCCCGGACACAGCTGAGCCTTTGTGGCCATTCAGGTCCTCCTGCAAATCCCACTGCACGTGGGAACGTGCACGAAATAAAACCCAGCTGCAGCATCTTCCCCCGAAAGCCTCCTGGGTGCTTTTTCCAAGTGAGCTGGTTTACCTGTGGAATAAAATCCCTGCTGATGCAAAACAGCCTGGAGTGCCTCCAGTCTGAACCCAATTAGAGAGGAATTGGGAAGCACTTTCACCCAGTAGGTTAATGTGCTTCTCTTATTTCTGAATTACAAGTGAAATGTACTTCATTAGAGGTGCTTTTTGCTTACTTCCCACTGTTGTTAACTGCTTGCTAAATCTTTTTCATTTGTTGATGTATTACACATAAAATGCAGAATAGCTGCCTAAGGTAGGGGAGCCTTGAAGGTGTGGTACCTCGTTATCTGGGGTTTGGGTAATCTGAAATTCATACATTTCCCCTGAATCCTAAATTCACACAGAAATTCCATGTAATCCCAGTGCTGGTTATCTGAATCCTTCAGCCATCCCTCAAGTCACACAGCTAATCAGGATCACTGGGATGCAGCCCTTAAGCATCCTAATTTTATTCAGTCAGGAAAAACATCACTTAAGAATAAAACCTGTCTATGGCAAATCATCTTTGATGATCCTTTTAGTAGGGTTTAACATTCTCATTTTCTCTTTTTTTTAGCATTTTCCATTAGGCTCAGTGGAAAGGATTTGACTTGTGCACTCATGGACACCCCTCCTTGGCAAGGAATGGCACGATCAAACCCATAGGTTTAAAAATGTGTTTGACAATTAAATTTTCAGAAAGCCCTATTGATTTTGAGGAGAATTCGGGGTTTTGGAAGCTGATGGCAGTACGTGTTGTTAGGCACACATTATTCAAAGCTCAGCTTTGTTGAATGACAGTTCATTTCACAGTTTACTGCAATTCCATGTGCATCTGTTGGGTGCCAGGGAGGGAGCCGTGGAAGAGGAGGACAGGGCTGGGAGCGCAGGGTAAACTGTCAGCTCAGCACGGGCACCAGGAGAAATATTTACAGAAAGCAGGAGGGTTCCCGAGGGAGGGGGGTGAGCCCAGCACCCCAACCAGCCCCGCAGGCAGCCCCTTGCCTGGGGTGTTCCCTCTGGAGCAGGGGCTGCAGCCCCTGGATGTGGGCGAGCTGCCTGCAGGGAAAGCAGCATTCCCTGTATTGATCCATCCTCCTGGAACGTGCCTTCCATAGCAAGGCTTTGGTGTGGCAGCAGCCCGAGCTGGTTCCCACAGCCTGGAGGGAGTCCTGGGGCACGTTTGCATCCTCCTGCTCGGGGGGTGTCTCTTTGCTGTGGGCTGGACATCTCCTGACCTTGGTCCCTCCAGGCTGGGAGAGCTGGGGGGGCTCACCTGGAGAAGGGAAGGATCCAGGGACACCTGAGAGCCCCTTCCAGTGCCCAAAGGGGCTCCAGGAGAGCTGGAGAGGGACTGGGGACAAGGGATGGAGGGACAGGACACAGGGAATGGCTTCCCACTGCCAGAGGGCAGGGTTAGATGGGATAATGGGAACAAATCCTTCCCTGGGAGGGTGGGCAGGCCCTGGCACAGGGTGGGCAGAGAAGCTGTGGCTGCCCCTGGATCCCTGGGAGTGTCCCAGGCCAGGTTGGACGGGGCGTGGAGAAACCTGGGCTGGTGGAAGGTGTCCCTGCCCATGGCAGGGGTGGGATGTGATCACAGAATCATGGAATGCCTTGGGTTGGAAGGGGCCTTAAGGATCATCCAATGCCTGGGGGCTGTTTCCCATGTGCTCCAGTGCTTTTATTTGGCAGCACCGTGCTCTTCCCATGCCCCGCAGCCTCTGAGGTGACAAAGTTCTGTCTTTTGATTTCTTTGTTTAATTTTTTGTTTAGTATTCTCAGCTGAAGTCTCATGAACATAATTTTCCAATCTTTCCTTCCAGACTTGCAACTTGTGACAAATCGTGCATGAGCAACTTCCTGGGCTGGATGGTACAGATGCAAAATTTAAGAGGTGGGTTATTTCCCTTGACCAAGTGACTTGTGGTTTTGTTTTGCCTTCCATTTTCACCATCTACTTTCCTTTCTCTACCTTATTATTTTTGTTAAGGGAATATCCTGTCATGTTGTGGTTTGTAGAACCCCTGTGGAGTTGTTTGAGGCATCAGAAAGCTGTTGGTGTGTCATATTTTCTCACACCTTACCTGAATATTTGAAGTCCTGAGCCTCAGTAATTCCTCTGGACATGTTCATCCTGCCAGCTGCCAAGCACAGCACATCTCAGCATGGCAAAGTGTTCTCTTCAGCGCGTTATTTAATCCAATTTGTGTTCTGTGTTTGAAAGACAGTGATGGAAAGCAAAGAGCTGAATATTGGAATAACTCAGAGGCATCGCAGTCCACGTGTGCGTGGGGAAGAGGGAGGACTTTCCCATCTGGATTTTGCTGTCACTTCTGTAATGATAATCTTTAACTGGGCTGATTATGCATTCTGCGATGTGATTGTGGAATGTACAATTTCCTGAATGGCACTGAGTGAAGGACTTGACCTATTTAAGTCTCAGAAGGAAATACAGAAAGTTATGGTGTGTTTTTCCCCCCCTGCCAGGGACACCCAGACTTCAAAAGCTGCTTCTGACTCAGGCTGTGCCCGTGGGGCTCCAGAGCCCCCTGGGCTGTCCTGCAGTGTCCAAGGCCAGGTTGGACAGGGCTTGGAGCACCCTGGGCTAGCAGGAGGTGTCCCTGCCCATGGCAGGGGGTGGCACTGGGTGGGCTTTAAGGTCAACTTCCCACCCAAACCAGTCTGGGGTGTGATATTCACATGAGGGTGTTAATTGAGGTAACTCTGTCACAGGAAGCAAGAGGTGCAAAACTGTTGCCCCAGGCAAAGGAAAGGTCCAACTTCCCACCCAAAGGTGGATGCCACAGCAGGTGGATGGTGGGAAGGTTGGAGGGACCCATGTCTTTGCCCACCTCCTGCTCTCATTTTGTGAGTACTCACAATCACAGACTGGCTTGGGTTGGAAGAGACCTTTAAATGCCATCCAGAGCCAACTCCCCTTCTATGGGCAAGGATAGCAGTGTATAATCTGCAATGTATGTTGATTTGATCGTGACTTAAAATTTCCAGAGGGAAAGAAAAGGGAAGTTTTTGAGGTTGTTTCGGGGAAGAAAAATTGGTTCTTAGTGCAGCTGCTATCATATTATTAACTGTTGAGCTCCTGAACAGAAAACTCCCATATTGAAGTAACTCCCTTTTGCTCCAGCTGCAACAGCAGCATGGGAGGATGGCAGGGCTTCCAGCCTTGCATGTTGTATGGCCCATGGAACACTTCTGACTGTGTTCTAAGGGAAGATCATACAGTTTCTCAGCGCTTAGGTAATGTCTAGGGAGGGCTGGGAAGATGCAAGTGAACATTTGTGTGGTGGAGACAACTCAGTCACATAGGGGTGGAGATTGCTTGTGCATGACAGGAGGGAGAATTTTGAAATCACGTGTGTGTCAACAGATGGTTAAACCTGACAC
Source organism: Grallaria varia (assembly GCA_013396735.1). Classification (NCBI taxonomy): domain Eukaryota; kingdom Metazoa; phylum Chordata; class Aves; order Passeriformes; family Formicariidae; genus Grallaria; species Grallaria varia. The sequence continues at coordinate 367,252 of VWZG01003515.1, read as the reverse complement.
CAAGTGGGAATTTGTTAGTGCAGAAACCACCAAGAACAACTTAAAAACCATGTTTCTATGAAGTAATGAAAAAAGCCCTAAGCTTTAACTCTGGATTATAAATTGCCTAATTGAAGAGCAGTTGTCTGATTTAAAATGCTGTGGCTTCAGGAACCCCACAGAAGTTCATGTTAGGCTGATCCCCAAGGGCATTAATGCCAGTGCTGAGAGTGGCACCAGCCAAGAGCCACCTTGGTGCTTGAAATCACTTTGTTCAGGGTCTGGAAGCTGCAGAGGTTTATGAAGTGCCTGAGATGTGCTTTCCAGGTAGGAGCAGAGGTGGCCTCATCCCTCTGCTGTGGTGCAGGGCTTGGGGCTGGAGCCATCTCCAGCCGCCTCTGTGTCATCCAGGCTCAGCCCAGAGGGAAGGTGGCTTGGAAAGACTCTGCTTTAGAACAGTTTAGAAGGGACCTTAAAGACCATGTAGCTTCAGCCTCTGCCATGGACTAGGACACCTCCCATTAGACATGAACCCAAGGGAAGACAATCACAGACTCCCCTGGGTTGGAAGGGACCTTAAAGACCATCTGGTTCCAAGTCCCTGCCTGGCTCTTGTGTCAGTTCCAGGAGACCTGAGGGCTGTTGGGTCCTGCACAGGTGCTTGTGCAGGAGCCATGCCCAGGTACAATTAATTAATGCAATAAGTTACTGCCAAGGGACTGAGAGGGCCAGGGCCAGGTCCAGCTTGGATGTTCCATCTTGTGGAACTGTTTGAGCAGATCCCTAAAGCCAGCTGTGACTGTGGGGCTGCTCCAGCTGCTCCCCCTTTGGAGCAGAGCTTCCCAGTTGGATGCACCAGCACTGAGAGCCTGGGCAGGTGTGGGGCTGGGGCAGGAGAGCTGTGGAAACAGCTCTGGAAACAACCCACTGTGCCTGCCTGCATCTGCGTTGGAATGGAAGGCATCCCTGTGCCCTGCACCTAAACAGCATTTAAAATACCACAATTATAACTCAAGTGTGGGTTTTTTTCCCCAACACTGGCAGTGTAAAGATTAGTGCATATTTTCCACAGTGCATTGTAGCTTTTCCTTCTTTCCACATGCAGAACAAATGTGCTTTAAATGCAGCAAACACCAGCTGAAGGTTCACATGGTTACACAACCTAATTATAAACATTCAGTGCGTTCCAAAAGCACAGTGGAGTAAATAGATGTATGGCCCAGCTGAAGGATGCATCCCTGAGTCGGATATTGAACAGGCTGGAAAGTAATTAAAAGCCAAGTACCCATCAGAGTCTGCAATTTAACAGGAGTTTAGTTTTTTCTTTGAAAATTTGGATGGAGTTGAGGAGAACCTCCTGTGCAAACAATAGCCATGAATGTTCAGGTTTCTGGAGTCAGGAAAAGAGCAATTTCTGTTGAGAAGAGAAACAAAATTATTTCTTTTTAGGCATTTTTGAGGAGGAAAGGCTGAATTAAATGACTTGTGTTGTTCTGCTGTCACAGTTTATTACTCAGGGGACAGAGATGGGGACAGGCCTGAGCTGCCCCTCCTTAACACACAGGGAGCCCTCAGATCTATTAATTCATTAGTGAAAGTGCAGTGCAGCATCTCCCTGCTCTGCCGTTTGCTTTCAGCAGCTGAAGTCCATTTTACTGCTGAATTACACTTGATGCTGGAGGAGGTGTTCTCGAAATAGCCAATATTAGCCACGAGAGACAGATACGAGCTGATAAAATCCATTTTATTTATGGTATTTCCAGCTCTCTTGTCAGGATAATGTATTGCATCACTGGGGAACACTGGATTTAGTTTAACCTTGCTCTGAGAAGCTGATTTGCCACATACCTGTCCACTGAGCCGCAGCTCCCGGCGCCCATTCCCGAGGCTGTGATTTATGGGAAGCTTTCTGGGTCACAATAGCTGGGGCAAAATATTACATATTATGCCTCTCCTGGAAGTGTAACTATGAAGACAACATCACTTATTTCAGCACTAACATGTGCATTCCTTTCCAATTGCTTCGGGAGGGGCAGAGGGTGTTTAACTCTTGTCTGCTCGAGGGCAGTTGTTGTTGCAGCAGATGTGCTGATGGTCTGGGAGTGCAACACCCTGGCCAGGCTGGATCCCCCACCCTCTGCTCTGCTGAGGAGTGAGTTTGGTGCTTAAAAATAAAATGTTTTAGAGTAGGACTGACTATTCTATCCCCTTATTAATTAAGAAATGCTAATGGGTGATGTTGGCCAGGCAAGATGTTACCGGAGCTGGTTTCTGGCTCTCTCTAAAGGCTGAAATATTTTCCCTTGTCCTGACCAGCCACGGATGAGGGTTCCTTCTGGTCTGTCTCCTGGAGAAATGCCATGGGAGGTATCCATGAATCCACCTGCTCTGGACCTTGGCCTGGGCAGTGCCCCTGGATACTGACACTGAGATGCTCATGGTGATGGAGGTGGTGGTGGTACCACCATGAGTCCAAAGGGAGACCAGATCCTCTGCTGCAGAGGAATTCCAGCCCAGAACAGGGCCAAGGATCACAGACTGCAAAGGATCACCCACACTGGAGGTCAGTGCTGGTTTTACTGGGAGTGTTTCCTGGCCTTCCCAGTTTTCCATTCAGCTCTTTGCTTCCCAGGAGCAGCGTTGGCGTGGCAGCCAACCAACCCCATCAGCCTTTGCACAGCAGAGAAACACTAAGTGTTGCACAAAGGATGAGCACTTAATTAACCCTCCCACCCCCAGACCAGGGGTCCAGCACGGTCCATTTATACCCAACCCCAGGACTGAGCACGTAATTCGGCTGAAAAGGAATCTCCTCACCTGCTCCCTGCAGAGTCTGCACGGGCTTCTTGTCCCTGACCTTTTTTATTTGGCTTTGTAGCTCATGTTTCCTCTAATGAGTAGATTTTAATTGTTGCTGTTCAAGGTTTGGGAGAAATTTGTACAGATAAAATTTGAAAGGCTGGGAAATTAAAAGGCTTATCAGAGGAGAAGTACCTCAAAAAGCAGACACAAACACCAGACTATGAGTTATTTGTCTTTTTACACTCTTTCCTTGTTGGTGTACAGACCATTCTAATTTCAACCTTTCAGTGCATGTCAAAGTAAATTGGCTCAGAATAATTTACAGGTGTTTTATATAGTCACTGTGTAGTGATTTCACAGTAAAGATATTTAGTCTGTCTAATATTTGAGGATATTTTTCTCTTTTGTCCCTAATACAAAGCCCTGATTTCTCAATTTGTGACATCTTAAATTTGTACCTTTGGGACAACTTTGTTTAGAAACACCCACAGCTTTTGCCAGAGCACAATATTGTGCATTCAAAGAGGTTCGTCTCAGCATCTTTAGGGAGATACCTGTTGAGTTGGTTCTAGCCAGGGGATATATGCGGTTACAGCAGTAGGACTGCAATTATATGAGTGAATATGATATACAAATATATTGTATATAGCCAATATGAGAGACTATTTACAAGGGCCTGGAGGGACAGGACACAGGGAATGGCTTCCCACTGCCAGGGGGCAGGGATGGATAGGATACTGGGAAGGAATTGCTGGCTGGGAGGGTGGGCAGGCCCTGGCACAGGGTGGGCAGAGAAGCTGTGGCTGCCCCTGGATCCCTGGCAGTGTCCAAGGGCAGGGTGGACGGGGCTTGGAGCAACCTGGGCTGGTGGAATGTGGCACTGGGTGGGTTTTAAGGTCCCTTCCACCCCAAACCATTCTGGGATTCAATGAAAACACAATATTCTCAGTAGTTAAACTGCCTACAAAGACCTTGAACAACGAACTCTGTGATTCCAGTACACCCAGTATCCCTTTGAGATGGCTATAGTGGGTGACCCTGATGGAACGGTGCTGCATCCAGCCCCTGGTTTCCAAAAAACAAAATCCTTAGGGTATTAATGCATATTTTTTTAATGAAGTGATTTTACCATTGTTTTAAATGGTCTTGGTCAGGCTCGACCTTTTGCAACACTCTTAGGGACAGGGTGGGATTGTTGGGCTGTCCTGTGCAGAGCCAGGACTTGGACTCGATCCTTGCAGGTCCCTTCCAACTCAGGAGATTCTATAATTCCATGATTAATTACTTGGGAAGCTTGCTGGCAAAATCTCTCAGGAAATAACACCCAGGATCCCTGAGCTGAAATGTAAAGCAAAAGCAGTAATTACCTCAAAGTGCCTCCTCCAACTACGGTGTAGTATGGATTTTTCTAAGTAAATCTGTTTCATTTGACAAATAGATATGAATGTTTTCATTTTCCCCTTCTACGAAAGATGTGTGAGCTGACAGAAATTATTCACCATTTGGGACTTTGGACAATCAGACAAACTTGACTTTTCTAACTGGAGGTTCGAGGTCTGACTTGGAGGAGCTGAAGTTGTGAATATTCCATTATTTCTTTAATTTACAATGACATGCAGGGGCAGCACCATCATCATCATCATCATGGCTGGGCTTCGCGAACGCAGATTTGGGAAGGGCTCTACCCACGCTTGCTGCGAGTGCACTGATGGCTAAAGAGGCTGATGCGAGATAGGCAAGTCCGGTTGCAAAAGGCACAGCAGAAAGTCTCCATAGGCGGTGTTGGTGAGGCACGGTTCTTTCTGTGTTGTCTTTTCTCCTCCAGACTGATTCTGCGTGCATTCTCAAAGGCCTCACTGGAGGCCAGAGTGGACCATTGATGGTAGTCAATATGGCCAAGGCTGAGGTATTGTTTTAGAGAGTCCTTGTATCTCCTCTTTGGGGCTCCTCTCTTGCGGCAGCCGGTGGCAAGTTCACCATAGAGCACGATCTTAGGGAGGCGGTGATCCTCCATCCTGGAGACATGCCCTGCCCAGCGCAGCTGCGTTCTCAGCAGCATGGCCTCAATACTCGTGACTGCTGCCTGTTCAAGGACAGACACATTTCTTTAAGAATCCATATAAATATATATATATATAGGGGTTGAAACATGTGCGTTTCGATCTAAGCTTCCATAACCGACTGAACTAAGCCCAGATCTGCAGGAGCTCTGCCAGGCCTGATGAAGCTCAGCCTCATTCCTCAGTAGCTGCTGAACCCTGGGCTGTCTGTCAGCAGAGGTCAGAGCCAGCTGCAGTGGGTGCCTTGGCAGGGCAGTGAGATGGGAGCTGTGTGTGTTTGGAGGGGTTGGCAGCAGAGTCCACCTTGCAGCAAAGAAACCTTTGGGCATCCTCAGCAGACATTAACTTTTCATTCCCTGCTATCTGGGAGGCAGCAGAGGCTCCTTTTCCAGGGAAGAAGCAGCAATCCTGCTGTGCCTGTGCATGGCAATGAGGAGCACTGGCTCTCCGAGAACATCCTTGTCCCTGTGATGGGAGCTCCTGGACCTGCAGAGGGTCACCTGGGGGGGACCTGCAGGGCATTACCTGTGCACTCACTCTGAGCACACAATGAGACCTCGGTGTCCTCGACAGGAGGCACCTGTTTGTCACAACCTCCTGCCTTCAGGGCCCTTCTGAAATGCTCCTGCTCCTAATTATGCTTTCCTTCAAAAGCGATGGGTGTCATAACTGAGGATGGACGGAGCTGGTGATTTAAACCAGTAGCTGAACCAAAGATGTGGAAGATAAAATGTGACACAGTGAAGCAACCTGAGGACTGCAGTCTGAGCAGCCAAGGGCTGCCAGTCTGGTCCTCCTGACTCGAAATCCCAGACTGGTTTGGGTTGGAAGGGACCTTAATTTTGAGGGGTTTTTATGATCTTTGAGTTTGAAAAACTGTTGTGTGTTTCAGGATGAATTTCCTCATGGCAGGGGCTGCCCAGGGAGGTTTGGAGTGCCCAGCCCTGGAGATGACCAAGGCAGGACTGGCCGTGGCACTGAGTGCTCTGGGCTGGGGGACAAGGTGGGCATCGGGCACAGGGTGGGCTCTGGGAGCTGGCAGGGCTTTGCCAACCTCAGGGATTTTGTGTGGGTTTAGTTTTTGTTCCCCAACCCACAGGAATTCTCTAACTCTTGGGCCTGTTGGGCTGAATGCTGTTGAAATTATGCTTTTGTTTTCAAGGGGTTTTACTTTCTGCATCTCATTTATTGTGAACATACATCAGCTGTTCCTGAGCGTGACTCCAAAACTCATTTTTCTCCTCTTTTACCAGTTTTTTCTTCCCTTCACACCACTTGTGTTTTACAGCACACCTGACTCGCTGCCCTTTAGTTATAATTTTAGGGGTCTGTCACATATTTCACACTAACTTTTTCCTGTGTTGCTTGGAGAAAGGTTAAGTATGTTCTTGATTACCCCTGTAGTTCTGTTTTTTATGGTGCTGTTGAATTAAATGCATATGATTTGTTGCATGGTTCGAGCATCAAATGTATACACTGAATTATTTCTTTACATTTGGTTGAAGCTGGGAATATTCTAGAGGGTAAATATGTATGCAAATTACCTATATTGAGAAAACTTCCCACACTTTCCGTTTACAGAAGATGTATTTATTCCTTTGGAAATATATCAGCAAAAAGACCAAAGTCTTTCCAGTTTTAGAAACCATTCCAGAGCACCCCAGGAGAGGGGCAGCTTTATGGCCACATTAGAATGAAGAATAGGAGGTATTTTTTATATTGTATTGAGTCAAAATACTTGCATGTGCTTTGATTCCTTCACTCAATTCATATATTTGTATTTATTATTTATTTATTACATTGTGTTCCTTTGTGACTTTGTCTTTCCCAGAGTGCCTTGGCATGTCAAAACTGTCTTTTTTTTTNAGTCAGTAGGAAGCTTTTAAAACTTTTTTTTTTTTTTTTTTTTTTTTAAATCTAATCAGAAGATACTTTGTGTACTGTGAAAATTCCGTTCCCAAGACAGAGGGAGTGGGGGGATGCTTTTTCTGGGTTTACAGGAGTTAGAAAGCAGCCTGGTTTGGCTCTTTGAGAATGCAAATGATGGTGTGTGAGCAAGATCTGCTGGTACAGAAATAAAATATTCCACATCCTGTTTGGGAAATAATAATCCATATCCAGGCAACACCTAGTAGGTGGCTAAACAAGACCCTGGCCTTAACTTGCAGCAGAATATGAGGAGCTACATTAATTTGGTGGTGATTAAAAATCAAAGTGTCAGTAGCAGCTGATAAAGGTCTTAAGGCATCGGGGAGGAGCTGGCCAGCTTGCTCTGGAAGTTGCAATTCCAGACACATTTCCCCATGAGTTTTTCAGTCCTGTTTTTTTTATTAACCGTATCTGACAGGAAGCGTTTCTTCTCTAATGTTATCTTGATGTAGTTTGATAAAATATAAATTATGTGTAATACAAGGTTTTTTAGTTAAAGGTAAACTTTGAAAAGTCTGTAACTTTAAGTGAAGAAATTGCTGGCTGGGAGGGTGGGCAGGCCCTGGCACAGGGTGGGCAGAGAAGCTGTGGCTGCCCCTGGATCCCTGGGAGGGTCCCAGGCCAGGTTGGATGGGGCTTGGAGCAGCCTGGGCTGGTGGAAGGTGTCCCTGCCCATGGCAGGGGGTGGCACTGGGTGGGCTTTTGGGTCCCTTCCAACCCAAACCATTCTGGGATTCTGTCATTCCAGGATTCTAAGTCAGTAGAGTCAGACTTTGCTCCACCTATAGAGGTCAATCCTTATTTTTTTTGTAAGTTGGGAAAAGTGTGTAGCCTTCATGTAAATGTTGCTTTGTGCCTGGCATTTCCTTTTTGTCCCACTGAGCTGCTGTGAATCCCACACCTCCAGGGCTGCCCCGTGACAACAGACCCTCGGGGAGGGCTGTCCATCCTGTCCTTCAGCAGTGATGGCTGTGAATGAGGGATGGGGTGGTGGGATGAGCTCCAGATGTGCTGCTCCAGGGAACCCCCAGTGAACTGCCAGGGGTGACAAACTAGGCCATGGAAAGGTAATTAGTCCTTTTCCAATTAAGGAAGGAAATGGCAAATTTTACACATCATTCTGTGAATAAAACCCTCTCCGAGTAAAATGAGCTCTTCCAGATGCACCATTGCTCGGTGCACTAAGTAGGGGTGGTTTATTATCATAATTTTGACGACTTGCCATTGTTCTCTGTTTACTTTTGCCCAAAAATATGTCCTTGCAGTGCTGCAGCAATTTCCAGGTTCCCTAATTTGTTTTGTTTGAAGTGTATTTCTCGCAGTCACACACTCCAGCATAATGATGGCACGGAGCTTGTTATTTAGCAGCTCATTTCAATGAGAATAGACATAATTTAAATAGACGGAAACGGCCTTTAATACTATTTTTAAAGACTAATGCGAGTTCTCTGCGGGGCTGTGTGAGGAGCTGTGGAATACAGAACAAACAGAGTTGTTCAGATGCATTTAGATGATTCTTTCAGCCCTTCATGGGGTTGTTTCAACTCGGCAGTGGTGAGATTTATCAAAGGGGCTTGGAATCGCTTTGATACAAAAGAGATATTTATTTCACTGCAGGCTGCCTTTTCCACGAGGTGATGGAAGCAGTTTTCCTTTGGTTGAAATGTTGCTTTAAAAATGCCAGTGGTGAGAATCCTTTGTATGTTTGTAAGTTCTGTTCTTTTATATACAGTGCCCAAACAGTGATCGATTGTTTTAATTGAATAGACTGCTTAATTCCTCTTGGGTGCAGGGTAGAGAGTTGTCACGGCCTCAAGTTGCACCAGGGGAGGTCTAGATCAGGTACTTGGAATTATTTCTCCATGGAAAGGACAGTCCAGCCCTGGCAGAGCTGCCCAGGGCAGGGCTGGAGTCCCCATCGCTGGAGGGATTTAACAGCCGTGTGGATGTGACACCTGGGGACACGGTCAGTGGTGGCCTTGGCAGGGCTGGGGAGGGTTGGACTCCGTGGGCTCAGAGGGCTTTTCCAACCTCAGGAATTCCCAGATTTTTAGTCATGAACACAGCAGCAGCCAAGATAGTGAGTGGTGTGTGGCTGAGGGTTCCTGCAGTCAGTGTCACTCAGGAACATCGTCCTGCTCCGAAACCAGAAGTGGGGAAAACTTTCCAGGCTGTTCAGAAAAAGCCCTGTCTCCTAATACAGTTATTATAGGCAGAACTTTTTTTTGTATATAATACTTTTCTTCATATTTCTTCTTTTTGTTAACAAAAGTAACACTTTTGTTTTCCTTCTGAATTCAAAGAATTTAACAGAGAATCTCAAGTTTTCACAAGTGAGAAGAAGAGTGTTGATGGGTGTCCTGATCCTCTCTTCCCTCTCTCTCTCTCTCAGCATTCAGGAGCAAAGTTTCCTAAGTTAGGGCAGGACAATAACAAGTTTAAGCAAGGCTTGGGCAAAGCAGAGAAAAGTCCAAGATTTTATTTCTTACTTGGTGAAATGAATGTGATTGGAAGGGAGTTCAGGAGCTCGGTGTCCAAAAGGGATGTTTTAAAATGATTTTTAAACAGTTTGAAGTGAATGCCCCCATTCAAAGAGGAGGTTTGTGCCTACTCTCATACATGCAGAATTTCTTCTCAGTGGCCTTTCCACATGATGTGGGAACACTGGAGCTGGTGGGACCTCCAGAGGCTGCTCCTCTGGAGGGTTTTATGGCCAGATATGGAGGAAGGTCCCCATTGCAGCTCTGCAAGAAGCAGGGGCAGGGTCGTGTTGGAGTGTTCCAGTTTCAGGGTGCAGGCTCTGATCAGGGTTGTCCCTGGCCCAGGGCTGTGAACCAGAGGGGACTCCTCTTGTTTCAGAGCAGAGGCATCAAATGGGATCCCCCAAGGGTTGTCACGCCCTGAACAACCAATTTCTGGGACCCAAAGTTCATTTTGCTCTGATTTAGATGAGTTTTTCATTCCCAAAACACTTCTGCAAATCTTGGCTTCTCTCATTGCTGAGAGATTTTTTAAAAATGTGGTTTTAGTCTTAGTTCCCTGGGATAGGAATTCCAGTGTTCCATGCCCTTACCTCCACACAGGTGATTTCTGTCTGGCTTTCCCCACAACTGCCCACGTTTTCTGTCTCAGATTCCCTCTGTTGTATCCTCCCCTACCTTATTCCAGCCCTCAATACACTGGTTTGCCCTTTTTCAGTTCTTCTGGAGCTATAAAGGTTTTTATTTTTAATACTTCTGTGTATCACATGTGCAAAAATTGTCTTTAATGCTTTTTACTGAATTCCAGTAGGCCTTGACCTTCCTGTGTGCTGTGCATTTTCCCCAGAATAAACCCTTTTTCCTCTAGTTTATCCTTCTGTGGCATCAAGGGAAATTTCTGTGGGTATTTCTGGTACCTGCTCTGAATTTCCAACTGCAGGAGCAGAAGGAAGAGTGGGTAAGACCCCCTTTGTGGTATAACTGTGTAAATGCACAGAGCAGGTGGGTCCTGGTTTGCACATAAAATCAGGGAACTGCTTCCTTTCCCAGGCAGAATAAAAATCTCAATCTGAGTGATTTGGGATGGAAGGGACCCCAAAGCCCAGCCAGTGCCACCCCCTGCCATGGGCAGGGACACCTCCCACCAGCCCAGGTTGCTCCAAGCCCCATCCAACCTGGCAGGGATCCAGAGGCAGCCACAGCTTCTGCTCCCCTTTGCCTCTCCCCAGAGAAGAAATTCATCCCCCTCTGAAGACATGTAGTTTTTAAACCATGACAGTTGTATAAATTAATTTTTCTGACCTGCAGTATTTAATCTTATTAAATGATGACTTTCGGAGCCCGTTCCCCGCTGTAAGAGGATTAGGCTGTTCCAGACTTTGTTTGTACTGCAGCGTGGAATCAGCTTAACACAAGTTCTATTGAATTTTTTCTAACTTATCTTTGGAGAAGTGGCAAAGCAATTAATCTGCCGGGTTCTGGTGGCCCTGAGTGTGCAGGGCTTTGCTGTCCCTGTGGATGCTCAGGGCTCTCCTGGGTTCCTGCTGTCCCTCCTCCATGGGGAGTGTGCACAAGGTGTGCAGGAGGGAGAGAAGGGAATCACAGAATTCCAGAATGGTTTGGGTTGGGAAAGACCTCAAAGCCCATCCAGTGCCACCCTGTGCCATGGGCAGGGACACCTTCCACCAGCCCAGGTTGCTCCAAGCTCCATCCAGTGCCACCCCTGCCATGGGCAGGGACACCTCCCACCAGCCCAGGTTGCTCCAAGCCCCGTCCAACCTGGCCTTGGACACTCCCAGGGATCCAGGGGCAGCCACAGCTTCTCTGCCCACCCTGTGCCAGGGCCTGCCCACCCTCCCAGCCACCAATTCCTTCCCAATATCCCATCCATCCCTGCCCTCTGGCAGTGGGAAGCCATTCCCTGTGTCCTGTCCCTCCATCCCTTGTCCCCAGTCCCTCTCCAGCTCTCCTGGAGCCCCTTTGGGCACTGGAAGGGGCTCTCAGGTCTCCCTGGAGCCCTCCCTTCTCCGGGGGAGCCCCCCCAGCTCTCCCAGCCTGTCACCTCAGTTTGGGTTCCCTCTGGCCAAGCATGAGGATTTTGTCTCTAATTATCTGTAATTGATCCACAATTTAACCTGTATAAACAACATTAGAAGACCAAACCATGAGCATAACACACCTTGGGTAACGCTGGCAAACTGAGATGTCCAGCCTGGGAAACTTGATTTTAGTTTTTGTTAATTTAAATACTACTATATTTCTAAATATGATATAAAAACTTGTCTTTATCCTACAAATCCAACAGTACTAATACTCTTTAAATATTCCTGGTTCCCTAAAATCAGAGTTACCTGGGAAAACAAACCCCACTGCTGCAACCTGCTACAAGTTGACTTTTTCATGCTGCTGCATCTTCCATTTTCCAGCCTAACTTCTATTCTAAGCAAACTTGAGAATTATCCAGAGATACAAAGAGAAGCAGCTGAACTGGGAAGCACTAAGGAATTTTTTTTATACTGTCCCGCTTTTTGCCTCCAAACCATATTCAGGTGAGGAAAAAGTAGCGTTTTAGAATTTTTAGAATAAATGGATTTATTTTTTTTTTAATTCTCCACATCCCCTCTGTCAACTGCAATTACAACACTTCAAAGCACATTAATTTTCTGCTTTTAAGTCCTCTATGGCAATGCTTTGTTGAAATAGTTGGATTTTATTGTATTATGCCAATACTACACTGGTAGAAGTTTCAATCTTCTTAGACAGAAAGAAGTGCAAAAATTACATTAACAACAAGCATAAAGAAATTTAAACTCTCAATGCCTCTAATTTATGCCATTTTTCTGAGCGTTTTCTTTAACCATCTTTCTTTTAACAGCTTGATGCTGCCTCTTTAATGCACGGTTTGCATTTTGCAAGGCAAACAGGTGAGTGTTTGGAGAGCAGAGGGGAATCCAAGGGGAGCAGCTGCCCACGCTCCCTGCCCACCCTCCTCCCACCCGGCAGGTGGGAGCTGCACAACCAGTGCCCGGACACGGGAGGCACTGGAGAAATGGGCACAGCAGAGGGATGGGATGGAGGGATGGAGCGGATGGGAGAGTCCAGAGGAGGCCACAGAGATGCTCCAAGGGCTGGAGCCCCTCTGCTCTGGAACCAGGCTGGGAGAGCTGGGGGGGCTCACCTGGAGAAGGGAGGGCTCCAGGGAGACCTGAGAGCCCCTTCCAGTGCCCAAAGGGGCTCCAAGAGAGCTGGAGAGGGACTGGGGACAAGGGATGGAGGGACAGGACACAGGGAATGGCTTCCCACTGCCAGAGGGCAGGGATGGATGGGATATTGGGAAGGAATTGCGGGCTGGGAGGGTGGGCAGGCCCTGGCACAGGGTGGGCAGAGAAGCTGTGGCTGCCCCTGGATCCCTGGGAGTGTCCAAGGGCAGGTTGGACGGGGCTTGGAGCAACCTGGGCTGGTGGGAGGTGTCCCTGCCCATGGCACAGGGTGGCACTGGATGGGCTTTGGGTTCTTTCCCAACCCAAACCCATCTGTGAGTTGTAATGAAGAATTAGAAAATGACTTTTCAAACGGATACTTTCAGCACCAACATCTCACTTCTCTCTGTTCTCTCTCCTCTGAGCACTGGATCCCTGTCAGCTCCTGGAGCACTCGCAGGTCTGTGTGAACCAGGGCTCTTACTCACAGTAACACATCCAAGTGAATGTGGGGTATTTTTTGTTCTTTTTTTTTTGGTGTTTTTGTGGTTTGTTTTTTTTGTTTGTTTGTTTGTAAGGCCAAACTGAACTGTTTGATTTAACAGGGCATCTCTCTCATGGCATTTCAGTGACTGGCATTGGAAGCTGAACTTCTGGAGTGACACAGTCCTGGGTGTGAGCTCAGGTGGGAGCACCTTTTCATTCACTCCCTGGACTTGTACCTTGTTGGCTGGCAGTGGGATCAAAGCATCTGATAACTGGCTTGGCATGGCAGAATTTATTCCAGCTGGATGTTCACCCCTGGGAAATGTCACCCTCTGCCTCACTGGCTGTTGAGGGTAGCTCAGCTCTGCCCTCCACCCCACTGTCCCTCCCTTCTGGAGAGCCACCAAGCCCATGGCCACCCCAGAAGAGCTTCCTCAGGTTCTGTTGGACCCGGGGTGCACGACCTGGTGACAAGTTGAAGACTAGCACCTGTTTCTATGGGAAGGGTGAAAAAGAGGCCATGGCAGCAGGTCTGGGCACCGTGGAAGCACAACCCAGGCACTGAACTGCTGTGAAGAGCAGCCCAGGGGAGAGGCTTCACTGGGTGATTGTCAGCTCAGGCATGCACTGAACTGGGCAGGGTTCGAAGCCAGGAGGAATTCCAGTCTCACAGACCTGTAAACGTCCCTGAGCTTTGACTTTATTCTTTGCCTGCTGTTCTGCAGGAATGGGAGGGTTGACATCCCATCCCCACAAAGGCATCTGCACAGGCTGCAGAGCCCCAAAGGGGGCAGATGCTGCCTTGGAGAAGGCCCAGCTCAGAGATAAAACATCAGCATTTACAGATCAGAACTGTCCCTTGTCCAGGGACCTGGGGGGAAACTGCTGTGGAGCTGCTGGAGAGGAGCAGGAGCAGAGGGTGGGAAGGCCAGCAGAGCCTTTCTGGGATGACTCCAAGCCCAGCCCATGGCCCCAGAGGAGGGACCGAGGCCAAAGCAGGGCTGGGAAGGTGCTGGCTGGTGCTCTGGTGATGGAAAAATGCACACAATTGCTCCTGCTTGAAGAGAAGTCTAGCTAATTAAAGTAGGACAATGGGAGATGACAGATAACATCCAATTTTTAATTTTTCTTTATTTTTTTCCATTCTGTTTTGCAGATTTGTCAATTTATTGGTCATTTTGACTAGTCCTTACTAGGGCTTTTGCTACTGAATCGATATAATGATAATTTTAGCTTACTTGCATGCAAAATTTATTAAAATATTGATAGTTCTCTTCCCACTATGGCCACCATAGATCTGTCAGGACAAAGCAGCCTATTTCTGAAAGCAATGTTTAAAATTAACTTCAGCATTTCCAAGCTGGACATGCATTGCTTGTAATAATTTTAGCACTTCAGGCTAAGCATCAGTAGCCCTGTTTATAATTTAAATAACTCCAAGGAGAATCCAGTAATAAGTATGAAAGTGTCTGGGCTATTTTTCAAAAGCTCTGTGTGTGTTCACAGGGCAGGGTGGGGGGAAAAGGAGAACAATCATGAGAGGGAGGCAAAATTCTCTTTTGTAGGCGCTTTCCCTGTGATATTTTTGTCTCAGACCTGTTTCTTTTTTTCTTCATCCCTCCTTTTTCTCGGTCCATCCACATAAATGGAGGACGTTCCATCTCCAGGTTTGATGTGCCAGAGCCAACTGGTGGGACAGCAGCACCACAAAAGGCTGATTTAATATTCCCGTTGGGCTTTGCCCTTCTAAATGAATAAGTTGGGTTAAAATGGGTTTATCTATCCAGATAACTTGGGTTTTCCACTCTGGGGTGGACAATGTCCCATGGAAAGGATGAGTCACCCTGGTGGGATTGCCTGATGGTCTCTGGATGTGGGGTTGCACCTGGGCCACCCATACTCTTATGTGATGACTTGTGGATTGTTCCATCACTGAGCTAGGCCACTCCATTTATTCTTGGGTAGTTTTGATCCATAAAGCTGTTGTCGGCAAGCCTTGGGTAGGAGAAAAGCTGTGATATTTGTTACTGCTCTTGTGGGGGAGCTGCTTCCTGGGAATTTTTGAAAGGCATTAATTCCTTTTATATGCTCTCAGTTTGAATCCCTTTTCTATGTTTCATGTTTTACTCCCTTTTCCAGTTTCAGTGTGAAAGAGGATCCCACTAGATAGTGTTTGGGTTCAGGTTAATACCTTTCCCAACTCTTACCTCTTCAAAAATACAAACCTTGACCTTGCAGAAACAACTAGAGTTACATCTCAGGTACTTCTGAGATCTGACGGGATAAAACTGTAATTTTAATTTCTATTTCCTTTTATATCTGCAACAAATTCAAAGGTATGAGAAGAAAATAGGTCCCAATAAGTATTAGATGTTAGATAAGGAGCTTGAAATAGGTAGGTGTGGAGAAGAGGCAGGAGCACTTGCACAGCTACTCCTTCTTCAAGGAAATCCCCTGGAAGAAGAGAGATCCTCATGTGTCATCACTCTGGGAGCAGAATTACCCTTTTAGATGGCTCAGGAAGGTGGATGTGATGGCTAAAAAAACCCCTTCACACACCCCCTGTGATTTATGGCCGAGCAAAGTTCATATGCATTTCCATCCTTGCAGAGTAGAGGAGAATTGGCATTTGGGACACATCCAATTAATTATGGCCAATCCCCACAGTTGTTCAGGTGCACCACTGTGGTTACTCTGCCTGCAAACCCACGGGGCTCTCCATCACCTCACTGACAGTTCCTTTAGTGGACACTCGTGGACTTTTTGGCTCCATCTTTTTATACCTTAACAACCTTTCTAAGCCTGTCCATCAAGACTTGGTTCCCTCTTGGGGCTTTTGACAGACCCCACTGGGGTCTGCAGCTCCCTCAGATGAGCAGGGACAGGGCCCAGGGAAGGGCTGGAGCTGTGTCAGGGCAGGGTCAGGTTGATCCCAGGAGAAGGTCCTTCCCCCAGAGGGTGGTGGGCACTGCCCAGGGCAGTGGGCACGGCCCCAAGGCTGCCAGAGCTCCAGGAGCCTTTGGACAATGGGACAGGGACAGGGTGGGATTGTTGGGGTGACCTGGGCAGGGCCAGGGGTTGGGCTGGATGGTCCCTGTGGGTCCCCTCCAGCTCAGGACATCCCATGACTCTAAACACACCCGTGGCACTTTGCAGGGGCAGCTTTCTGGGTGCCAGTGGCTCCAGCCCCCGGGGCTGCCCAGTGGTGGGCACTGCCTGCAGAGACAGCCCCTCTGGGAACCTTTGTGCAGATGTTTAGGAGGTGTTTTGTTTGATCAACACTTACGATACGTGTTCCTACCTATGTTTTTCCCAGGTCTTGGTCCCTTAACATGAAAATACAAATAGAGCTCTAACTCCTCAGCCCCTCAGGCTCCCTGTGCTCCTGCACTGAGGGTGAGCCCTGCTGAGCTTCCTCGGGGCCCTTCATTTATTTCCCAAAGATCAAAAGGTCAGGCAATTCCAGCTCGCTGAAGCTTCAACTGAATTACATCATGCACAGAATTTTCTATTTTCGAGCTAACAAACCTCTCCTATGAGGATATTTTGCTCACTTGAGCAGAAAAGAGGCTGTGTTAGCAGCTTTTGTGAGCAGTGTTCCCTGAGAGCAGATCCACGTGTGGTCCTCTGTGCATCCCCGGGATGCAGCTCCAGCTCCCCACCGGGGCGCTGCCCTCGGATCCTCCCCGGCTTTGATCCCCGTGTGTTTGGCAGCCCTTGGATTGCAGGGGCTGATGAGGTGTGCACAGGGGGTGGTGTCTGTCTCTGAGGGCTGCTGTGCACACAAACTGCGGGTTGAGCATCTGCTGAAGTGCCCCAAACCTTCAAAAAAGGAAGGGCAGGCAGATCCACAGGATCATGGCATTTTCAAGGTTGGATTTCATGGTCTTGGAGGTTTTTTCCAACCTTCAGGCAAATACCACCATGCCCATTAATCATGTCATGAAGTCCCACATCTGCCCATTTTTGGCCACCTCCAGGGGTGGTGACTCCACCGCTGCCCTGGGCAGCCCCTCCCAATGCTGACCACTCTTTCTTTCAGTGAAGAATTTTCCCTCCTGTCCAACCTGACTCTCTCCCTTGGGAATTCAGTGGAGCATGGAGAGAGGCCAGGGCTGAGGGCAGGGGGATGAAGGGCAATGCCTTCTGGGACGCTGGTGAGAAGATGCCCATTCCATCTCCTTTTGTGGGCAAGTTCAGCTCTGTTGAGTTCCCCCCATTTCTTTACCACTGTTGTTCACGGATGGCTTTGCAACAAAACGTGGTGCTGCAGCAAGACAACACACCCAGTTTCCTCGGTGAGTGGCAGAACTGTGCCCTTTGATGAAACCCCGAGAGCACAGCCCAGGGGTGCGTGTCAGCAGGCAGGGCCCCTGCATTTGAAGGCCTGTCCCTCCCAGAATCACATTTCCAATCATTGCAAGGCTGCAAATCCTTGGGAACTGGCATCCAGCCAGCACTAACAAGAACGATGCGTGGCAGATACTGACAACAGGGAGGTGCTGTGCTTGTAGCATCACCCCAAACTGGGAGAGCTGCACGCCCCTCCTCTCTCAGGTGTGGCTTTCCTGGACCTCCAGGTTGGATGGGGCTTGGAGCAACCTGGGCTGGTGGAAGGTGTCCCTGACCATGTCAGGGGGTGGGATGAGATGAGATTTAGGGTCCTTTCCAGCCCAAACCACTCCACTGCTTTCTCAAGCATCATTTTTCACAAAAGCCTGTTGGTCTCTTCTTGCTTTCACTGTTTTCCCTCCCGCATTTAATTTTCCCCCTGGCTTTAGGCAGTACTTCCTGGGATTCTGCAGTTTGGCTCTTTTCTAACTTTCTAGCAAAAACTGAGGCTACTTGTTTAAGAAGTTTTTGTTTTCCGAGTGACCTCAGATCTAATTCCTAATCGTGTCACTCAAATAGCAATGAATGTCAAATTACCTTTAAACAAACAGGATTTCCATGTTTTCTGTCCTGACACCTCCAAGGATGTGTTAGAAGAGAGAAACACACCCGAGGTGAGAAAAGCTGGTTTTTATTCAGTGTCACTGAGCTCATGTGTCGTGTGTTGCCAGAAGGGTGTTCTGTGAGGGCATGGTCTGAGTGCCACCAAGATGAGGAGCAGTGACAGCGCAGACATGGAATGACCCTCAGCCCGGGGGGTGTCCCCAAGGATGTGGGGGCTGGAGCAGCCCTGCCAAGCAGGATTTGGGGGTGGATGAGGGGCTGGATCTGTGCACTGACAGCCCTGAGCCCCCCATGCCCTGGGCTGGTCCCCCAGCGTGGGCAGCAGGGCAGGGGGGACTCTGCCCCTCTGCCCCCAGGTGAGACCCACCTGGAATTCTGCATCCAGCCCTGGGGCCAGCACGGGAAGGACATGGAGCTGCTGGAGAGTCCAGAGAGGGCACCAGGATGGGCAGAGGATGGAGCAGCTCTGCTGGGAGGGAAGGCTGGGAGAGCTGGCATTGTCCAGCCTGGAGAAGAGAAGCTTTGGGGGGAGAGAGACTTTGGACAAGGACCTGGAGTGACAGGATGGTGGGAATGGCTTCCCACTGCCAGAGGGCAGGGAGAGGTGGGATATTGGGAAGGAATTGGTGGCTGGGAGGGTGGGCAGGCCCTGGCACAGGGTGGGCAGAGAAGCTGTGGCTGCCCCTGGATCCCTGGGAGTGTCCAAGGGCAGGTTGGACGGGGCTTGGAGCAACCTGGGCTGGGGGGAGGAGGCCATGCCCATGGCAGGGGGGGCACTGGATGGGCTTTGGGGTCCCTCCCAATCCAGGCCATTCTGTGATTTTATGATCCTATGTAATATTACAAAACCCTCCTGTTTTTTGCAAATTCTGCCTGGAATTTGTAAAATAAGTCCAAATGAGTTTATTCAAAAATGAATCCTGATAAATTTTAACAGGAAAAGTGAGACATACCATGAAGCCATTCTGAGCCATAGCAACAGTATAAAAATTATTATTTGAGGGGGATCTTTTACAACTTAATTCCATCCCTATTTTCTATTTTTAACCTTTAATCAAAGCTTCTGGCTTGTAGGGAAATACAATAAATCTTTATATCTCCAAAGCTTTTAAAGTATTCAGTGCACTTGCTGTTCTCTTTCTGACAGGAGATTATCCTTTTGAGTTGGAAAATTTCTCTTATTTGTGCCTGAAACAGTTGAAAGTTGAAGAGTGGCCTCAGATTCTATTAATAGCAGCTCTAATGAAGGTGAAGGGTCTGTGGAGGCTTTTCATGGCAGGGGCACTCACCAGAGCAGCTGCTGGAGCTGCCCCAGAGCACAAAGTCCTGCTTCTGTTCTACTGTTTCATGTCGTTAGTGGTTCCCATCCTCCTGTCCTCACACAGCCCTCCAACGGCAACCTGTCCAAACTCTGGGACAGTTTTCTGTTGTGGACTTCCCAACCTGTCAGTGCTGCCTTTAACCCCCATGAGAACCCATCCTGGCTGTCCCTGGGCACAGAGGGATGTGCTGAGCGTGGCTGGTGCTCAGCCCAGCACTGAGGTCTGTCCCCAGCTGGAGGTGCCTCTGCTTCACCCTCAGCATCGTCACCAAACCTTATCAGTGGGAATTTTGTGGAATCCCGGGATCACTGAGGCTGGCAAAGCCCTCCCAGCCCAGGGAGCCCACCCTGTGCCCGATGCCCACCTTGTCCCCCAGCCCAGAGCACTCAGTGCCACGGCCAGTCCTGCCTTGGGCACCTCCAGGGCTGGGCACTCCAAACCTCCCTGGGCAGCCCCTGCCAATGTCCAACCACCCTTTCCAGGCAGAAATTCCTCCTGATGTCTCACCTGCCCCTGCCCTGACACAGCCTCAAGTTGTTTCCCATTCTCCTTTTCCTGGTTCCTGGGAGAAGAGGTCAACTATCCAACTCCTCCCCAGTTCATTAGTGATAAAAATGTTTCACTGCATTTATTTATTTCACTGTGGTTATTAGGGTATTTCACTGCATTTATTGGAGTATTTCAATGCATTTACACTGCATTTATTATGATATTTCAATGAATTTTAAGGATATTTTCCATGGATTTTTAGGATATTTCAAAGAACAATCAGTTTGGAGGGTCCTGTGATGTCTCCTCCCCCCAGAGGCAGTAACTGCATCACTCACAGATGTGAGGCCACCCCTGGGGCCCTCCCTCGCTCTCTCTAAATGATGTAAATTAGATCCAGCACCACCTGCTATGAACACTTTGGGGAGATGCAGGCGCTGCCCCTAAAGAGGAGAGTGGAAGCCAGGAGTGATCATCACCATCACAGGGAGGGGGCCAGGAGGCCCTAAAACTGCTCTCTTGAGCCACATTTATGGACCCCATTTTATAGCCTGGAAATTCCAAGGGAAGCTGGGCTCCCTGTTACCTGATGTCCCTAATTTTGTACTTTTACCTTTGAATTCTTGTCATTGACAAGTTTTCCTTTTGAGTGCGTGTGAATTAATTATCTATGGCCTTAGAAGTAGGAGAACGTAACACTTGTGGCAAGGATTCTAAAATACTTTGTTCTGAACTTAAAAGCTGCACTGTTTCCGATGTACCACCAACCCTTCCAGTGAGCAATCCTGCTAAAAATAACTCCTACCTGAAAGGGAAGGGAATGCTTTAGGTGAGTCAGACTGTGGACTTCAGAACCCCTGGGATTTTTTTACAGCAGACGTAGGACTGTGTCACATTCCCAGAGAGATTCACAATCATGGAATCCCAGACTGGTTTGGGTTTGGAGGAGCCCCAAAGCCCACCCAGTGCCACCCCTGCCATGGGCAGGGACACCTCCCACCAGCCCAGGTTGCTCCAAGCCCCGTCCAACCTGCCCTTGGACACTGCCAGGGATCCAGGGGCAGTCAAACATTCTCCACAGGTCACCCTGGAGGTTCAGTGGTGACAGAGGTACCTTCTCCTTCCCAACACAGGGGTGTTTCCTCCACTGTGTCTTTGATTAAATATTTTCTTGAGTCATTTTGTGCCACAGGCTGGGTTGTTTCAGGCTTCCAATTAACAGTTACATTATTGATCTTATAATGAAATTTCATGACAAAGACTCTTCTGTTCTAGTCTCTGTTTTGAAGCAGGTTCCTAAAAATATGCCACAGGGATTTGCTTCTTCAAATCTCCATAAGGAAACTCATTGACAGAAGCATCCAGAAGTAGACACACAAGGCACAGATTTTAGTGCAAAGACTTGTGGTTGAATTTCCAAATGTTGCCCCAGTTGTGATAAGGGCAATAACTTATATTTAGAGATGTACCTTATAGCACATATCTCAGATCTCTGCTCACTGTTCTGGGACAACACATAGGAGAAGGCACAAGAATAACAAGAGTATTTTTTTCTTTGCCATCAAGTCACTAAACACAGCTGTGAAGTTGGAGCTCTCTGTGCTGAAATCCAGCTCATAAAGGAAGTGTTAGGTGCATAAATACCTTTACAGATACAGATTATTTTCCTACTAGCTTTTAATTTTCATCGGTAGAAAACAGTAAGAATACGGGGAAAGTGTTGGTTTACTCCAGAAAAGATGTGGCTGTTTTTGTGGTTTTGGTTGCAGGTTTATTTTTTTGCTTGGTTGGTTTTTTTTGGTGGTTTTTTTTTGTGTTTTTTTTATAAAAATCAGTTACTGATTCAGCCAGTACAGGTTAATCTGCCTGGGAGAGGAAAATCACAGAATCACTGAGGTTGGAAAAGGCCTCCCAGACCATCGAGTCCAACCTGTGACTGATCCCCACCTCATCACGTGGCACTCAGTGCTCTGGGCTGGGTGACAAGGTGGGGGTCAGTCACAGGTTGGACCTGACTATCCCAGAGGTCTTTCCCAAGCTCAGTGATTCTGACTCTGTAATCCCTGCTCCCCCCAGCCTTGCCTCTCCAGCCACCACCAGCTTTCATCTGCAACGCTGATTACACTTCACATTCCTTCCCTCTGCTTTTTAGTCCATGAAAGTCCCTTTTTAATTCTCTGAAATTAAGTTTCTTTTGTTTCAATGAAGAGTTCCTCCTCACAGTCGCTCCCCTGGGTCACATCTGGCAGTCTGATGCCACCCAGGTTGTGCCATCCCCTGGCAGAACTGGTGGCTGCTTTGGGGCTGCTGGTGGGAGCTCTGCAGCCTCAGAGCCAGCCCAGCCCCGCTGACTCTCAGTGAGTGTCAGAACCTGAAAGCCACCCTGTTTCAGTAAGGCCTGGCTTTGTGATGGGGCATCACCCTCTGGCTCCTCAAAGCTTTGCCTTGTTTTCCAGGTGGGGCTCAAAGAGCTCTCCCAGGTACCCACGTGCTGGAACCTCTTGGGCTGAACATTGCCTGAGCACAGTCTGCCTCCTGGCTCTCTGCTCTTTCACCCTGTCTCTCTTGATGGCAAATTGCCTCGAGAAGAGCCTCTTCTGGGGGTGTCAGGAGCCTGCCTGGTGTGTGCTGCTGCCCCGTGCTGTGTTCAGGGTGTCTCCTGCACAGGGCTCAGCGACGGGCGCTGTGGGCAAAAGACACTGAGTGTGTTTGAACCCCAAACAATCTGTTTGGAGCTGGTGCCTCCAGGATGGGCCCTGCCCACTGCCCCTGTGTCCACACACTGGCACAGCCCTGACTGCCCGGGCTCGGGGCACAGGGGCTGGCTCTGCAGTGGGCACGTGGCACTGGGGTCAGTGGTGCCTTGGAGTGGGCACGTGGCACTGGGGTCAGTGGTGCCTTGGAGTGGGCACGTGGCACTGGGGTCAGTGGTGCCTTGGAGTGGGCACGTGGCACTGGGGTCAGTGGTGCCTTGGAGTGGGCACGTGGCACTGGGGTCAGTGGTGCCTTGGGGTGGGCACGTGGCACTGGGGTCAGTGGTGCCTCGGCAGTGCTGGAATCGATGGGCTCAGGGGGCTTTTCCAACTTTTAAAGCATTCTCTGTTTCCATGAATATGGAGCTGAAGTCTTTGCTCTCCTGGCTTTTAGGAAAAGAGTTCAATGAGCTCACCCAGAGAAGCTTTAAGAGGTACCTGGAACTGGCAGTGGGTTAATGAGTGGGATGGACTAATCTGGCATTACATCAATGGGCCATTGAGCAAAACTCCTGCCAGAAGTTTCAAACTCTCCAGCCCTAAGTGACCACATCTCATATCCCACCGAGGAGTTTGAATCTCAGAAAGAAACAATCCCTGGAAGGATGCACTGGAGGAGTTTCCCTGAACAGGGGGTTTTTCCAGGGAGCTGTTGCTCAGCACAACCACAGCAATACTTTACAAAGCACAGCACTCTGACAAGCACCCAAAATTCACTGTTTTGCATCCAGTCCATTCAGGCGCTGCTCTCCCAGGCTGAGTCAGAGCCGCGTCTCACCTTCCCCTTCTCCTGTGCCTGTTCTTCTCCATCCCTGGCAGATTCTCCCCTGGGAGAGTTCAGGGCTCAAGATCTGCAAGCCCAGGTGGGTGAGGAGCAGTTTCCCTTCTCCCTCAGCTCCTGCCCACCTGCAAGAGAGGAGGCAGGGAGAGTCTGATATCAATACATGGCACATGTCAGCAGGCAGGGAAGGAAACCCTTGTGGGGATGAGAGGGTTGGTAACGGAAATAACAAGATGGGAACAAAAAATGTCAGGTTTCAAATCCAGTGTGGGACATGGAAGTTTGGAACAGTGCTGGGAAATGCAGCTGTGTTTGTGTCCTGGGTGCAGGATGTGGAGCCAGAGCAGGGGCTGGGGCTATTTGGGGTCACATTAGCAGAGGACTGGTCAGTATTTCACCCTGGCACTGCCAGCTGGCACAGAGCCATGTCCTGTGGGCCACAGGGAGAGCAGAGCCCCAGGAAGGGAGTGTTTTATAGGAAACCACATCCCTCAGTGGTGCTGCAATTCAGAATATGGAACTCTGATTCCAGCGTTACAACAGAACATTAAAGCAACACTTCAATAAAAAAATCCTCCCAAATTTTACAGTCTAGAGTCTGCAGTGCACGGGGGGATTGGGGAGGGGTTACAGTTTATTTTTGGTGTGTGCTGGTAACAAAGCCACCAAAGTTTTCAATGTCACTTGGTATCCTTTGAATACAATTAATCAATATGTTAATAACAAATGCACCTCGTGCCTGCTGAGGTAATTATGTTTGAATTCCCCAGCTGGCTGGAGCAGATGTCGCTCCGGAGCCGGGGGGACAGGGAAAGGGGGGGAGCAGCCGTGGTTTCCCAGGGAGGGAGCGGCTCTGGGGACTCTGCTCACAGAATAAATTGTAAGGGATTTGTCTCAAGTGTATCTGCCCAATTCTGTAGGATGGAGTTTATTCATACATCACGGGCAGGACAAGGGGGAATGGCTTCCCGCTGCCAGAGGGCAGGGAGAGGTGGGATATTAGGGATAAGTTTGTCCCTGTGAGGCCCTGGCACAGGGTGGGCAGAGAAGCTGTGGCTGATCCTGGATCCCTGGCAGTGTCCAAGGCCAGGTTGGACGGGGCTTGGAGCAACCTGGGCTGGTGGAAGGTGTCCCTGCCCATGATGACTCTTTAAAGGTCCCTTCCAAGCCAAAGTAGTCTGGGATTCCCCGATTTGCTGTATGTGTAAACCTATAAAATACACCTGCGTGCAAGTTTCAGAAAAGTTCATTTTGGAAACACAGTCAATGATGTGAAACCTGCTTTTGAGCTGATGGTGCAGGAAGGGTCTTCCTGGAGAGTTTGGGTGCCAGAGGACTCCTCTCCTCCTGCTGCTTCCCTTCTCCCCGTGGCATGAGCTGCAGGGGTTGTGGGCAGTGATGTCAGGCTGTCACACATGGACCCTCCAGTGCCCTCTGCCTTCTCCTGCAGCTCTCACCCAGCCCAAGCACGCAGATGGCTGTGCCAGTCCTGCCCCTGCCAGCTCTGCGCAAACTCGGCTACAACAGGTGTGTGGAGATTTTCTTCTGTTTGCTTTAAAACATGAACTGTAAAAGTCTGTACTGTGATTATGGTTGGAAACATCAAAATCAGACAAATTCAGCAAAGGAGGGGCAAATCTGTTTGTAGTTGTTGGCCAGGCATCCCCCACCACCGCAGTGCCTCACCAAGGGGGCTTCCTGGGGCTGTGCAGGGTCAGGAGCTCCACAGCCACTGTGGGAAGAGTTACTTGATGGAGATCTGACTCTTTCTTGGCTTCTTTATGAGCCTCATAAAGCCTGAGCTCAATGGCCTGGGTGGCTTTAATTTTATATCCCCCACTTCTGGCTGTGCTGGTCGATACTGGCAATATCTGCTCAGAGGGAGATCTCAGCCTTTCCTTACAGGGGTGTTGGGACGAGGAACAAGCTCAGCTGCAAATCAACAGTGCAATTTTGTGTGGGGATTAGCTTTAGACTCGAGCTACATAATATTTTCCAAAGCCCAGCTCTCCAGAGCATTGGTTGCTTTTCATCTGATATTGATTATTATTATTATTATTATCTGCAGTCCTGGGCAATGATGGGAACTGGAAATCCCAGACCCTGGAGCCCAAATCAGCTGTGACACAGAGGCATATTCAGGTACTTTGGAGAGCTACTCCAAGGAGAGTCAGCTTCTCCCAGGAGAGTTTCCTCAGCCACCCTGGATGGAGCTGTGAGTGTTCATGGGCAGATTTACCCGGGGGCACTGGGATATATCCTCACATGTGCACACACAGAGGGTTGTGCCCAAGGACACATGCTCTGCAGTGATGCCATAACCCTCCAGCCCTCACTGCTCTCCGTCCAAACAACAGGGTTTTTAGGCTTCAGAAACAACCCCAACATTTATATTCAGAGCCAAATGAATAACTGTGTTGCACTGAACAGTTATATTGGAAACTCGGTTAGAAATGTTTAAGCAGAAATGTGCCCTCTACTTCTGTTCAAATAGGAAATTTGTTTTACAAATAGGAAATTTGCCTTTCCTTGCTCTAAATTCTCTAAAGAAAATATCAATGCCCAGTGATAAGTTCAAGAAGTGACACAGTAAATCCCCACCCTGTGACAGCCATTAAGCTGAAGGAGGTCCTGCTTTTTAGACTCTTTCCAGCCCAGGTGATCTGATAAAGAGCTGCCATGAAACATTCGACTCTATGAGGTACCCAGCCTTTTCTGGGTGGTCTGGGAGGACTTTTGTCCTTGTTTTAATGCTGACATTTAAAGCTGGTCTATAGCAATACTTCTGGATCTCCACTATAATATTCTCACCTTACTCTAGCAATTTGAAATATATTTGTCTATTACTTTAATCTGTGATAAAAGAGCAGAATAAGTTTTTGGCAGAATTTTGGCACCAGTTTTAGTGAACACCATTTACTGCTGGCACAGCCAGCTCACAATCATGGCAAGGAAAACTCCTCCCTGCAATGCCTCACACTCCTTAAGATACAGAAAGTTTGTGGAAATAAAGATGAGTTCTTATAACAAGGCTATGTTATATATGTTATTATATATACACAATTATTTGTTTAAATGTTACCCTTTCAATAGGATCTGTAAGCTGAATAGTATCAGTAAAGTTTGTTCAGAGCTTGGTAAATGGCAGAACAGAAATGCTGCCATCAGAGGGGATTTGCAGCTGCTTATAAAACCTGCAGAGCTCTGGAAAACACAAAACGTGGTTATAGTAAGAGGAGAAGAGTGTGGAATAATGGGAATTGCACACTGGGAGTGAGGCTGGATAGCACACAAAATCAGTCAGGAAAATGTGAGCTCCAGCTGAAGGTCTGTCCAGCCTCCTTACACCAAAATGCTGAAGTTCATTAACCTTTTCTTGCATACAAATTACAGTGATTATAACCCACACAAGTTCCGTGTTGTTTGTCTGCAGCCCATCCACGCTCACCCCATTACAATTCAAATGGATGTAATTCCAAATTGCCGTTATAATGTGAGGTAAATAAAACGAACGCTCATGTTGGGTGGCAGCTCCTGCTTGTTTTTAATGGATTTTGCAATTACTGAGATGGATGATTTTGTAGCAGGAGGGTTGGTCTAAAGGCCCGTGAAATGAGTGCTGGGGATGATGGATTCTGATGCCTTCACTGGCTGTTTTCTTGTCGCATCAGCTGTCACACCCAGTGCCTGCAGAAACTCAGCTCCTGGTTCCTTCAGGTGCAGGAGGATGAGGAGGGGCAGAGCAGTGCAATGCTCAGCTCCCCCAGCTCAGCAGAGATGTTCTGTGTCCTTGTGGGCCATGAAGCCAAAGTTGTCACCGTCCCCCAGCCATGTGACATGTGAAACAAGGGGCTGTAATTAGGAGCCCTTGATGATCTCAGAACAACAAGCCTGGCCCTGGCACAGGGTGGGCAGAGAAGCTGTGGCTGCCCCTGGATCCCTGGAAGTGTCCCAGGCCAGGTTGGACGGGGCTTGGAGCAACCTGGGCTGGTGGAAGGTGTCCCTGCCCATGGCAGTGGGTGGCACTGGATGGGCTTTAAGGTCCCTTTCCACCCAAACCATTCTGGGATTCTATTTGTCCCCAGGCTTTCCCAGGCAATACATTCCAATCTTATTTTTTAACACCTTGCTGAATTTAGCAGAGCAAGTCCTCAAAGCCAGACTATTGCCCTTCCCCAAAGCACAGCACAGCTTGGCACCCAAATGACAGAACCAAGGTCTCCAGTGAGGAATTCTCCTCTCAGACTGCAGACACCCCAGCCCCTGTGGTGTGAGCCCAACCCCTCTGGCCTCTGCTGTGCTCTGGTTTGGTTTGGCCCAGTGGTGCTGGCCCAGAACAGGTCCCACACCCGTGAGTGACCTTCAGCTCCCACCACACCAAGCTGGGACTGGTGAAACCCCTCCCAGCACCAAAAACTCAATTACGGGGAGAGAAACTCTCAGTTAGACAGAGCTTGGTAAAATTAAATGATTGTAGGGTGTGAGGATCTCACCTGTATAATCTGTAAGGCTGGGATACTTTTAAAAGATGAATTCTTTGGTATCCCCACACCCCTCACCCCATAAGCAGGAGCAGGGGGTAATGCACAGCACAAGCAAAGGCTCTGCCTTCCCCTCCAGCCAGAATTGCCACTATTTATTTATTTATTGCCAATATCATCAGCAATGCCCTGACACTCTGAGAGGCTGTTGCTCACAAACCACCGGAATGTTTCTGGATGAAATAGAAGATGGATAAAAAGGATCTTTATTCTGTCAGTTTGATGAATAATTACAGTGTGGTGGCGACTAAAGAGCTGTGCTTGAAACAGATTCCATCATCAGACTCAGGGCTGAAAGAGAAATGGTTTATTTTTACTGTATTAACAAAAGCTGTGTTTACAATCTGAAAATCGACTGGATGGCTCCAGTCCTTTATAGAGGGATTAATGCAGGTTTAATTCAAATATATGGCATTGATCTCAGCAGTGCTGAATATAATGGTGCTTCCAGCAAGACGGGCCTCTCTTAAATCCTCAGACTCCAAATATTTGCCTGACTACACTTTCTAAGTATGTTTTTTTTGCAATTAATGACAATATATGAACTTCCCCCAGCGCAAGGGCTGTCATTGGAAATCAGTGCCTGTGATGAAGTTGTTACACACCCAGAGAGGTTCCCTTTGGGGCCACAGCTCCAGCCTTGTGCCTGTGCTTTTATGTACCTGCTGTCATTGAACGGGGACGTGGTAACGATGTGGGGAAACGTGCGGGCTCCTCATGTGCAAATCTGGAGATCCAGTTCCAAATACAATCTTGGAAATAAGTGTGGGATTGGCAATCACTCGATTCTGTCTTGTGAGGAGTCACGGAATAAAAACCCCACCGAGAGTTCCCCCTGGAGTGTGGGAGGGCAGATGGTGCATGGGGAGAGGGGACAAGGGGCACTGGCCTTGAGCTGCAGGAGGGTTGACTCTACTGCACCTCGATGAGTGTGAAGTTTGGGACATGAAGGAACCTCAGAGAAAACCCCCTCCAGAGGGTCTGTAGCAAAGACCCAGGGCTGGCCCTTGGTTTGTGTTCTTGAACCACTAAAGATCTGACTGACCAACTTCTGCTCTTTGCTGAGCTCAGGACCTTGCTGTCAGGGTACAAAATCTGCCATCATCAGATTAGAAAGAATACGGGTAAAATAACGTCACCAAAACCCTCCGGATGAGGTGGATTTAATGGGATGTGTCAAGTGCCTCCTCACTTTAGCATGAACATTTAGTTTGGAATTTAGCCCAGAACGTGCATCTGCCCCAGCAATTCACACCTCATTGGCCAAGGCTAAGGATGGGGAAATGAAGGTGATTCATTAAGGACGGGTAAATTAGTCTCACTTTGCATGTGGACTGTGGTTGAGTTGCCTTTGTACAGGAAAGCTGTTTGGGGGCTGCTTTAGCCTCGGATTCTGAAATAACAACAAAGCGTGTGTGCGATGAACCGGCAGGGACCAGCTCAGGCGAGTTGATCAGGATTTTGTTCAGGAAAGAAAATGTGCAGTTTATCTCAGAAGGGCTCTTCCCCCGTGCTGGCATCCGTCTTTCCATAAGGTTTTGTTCTCACTTCATTCTATGCTAAGGATGATGCTAAAATTGCCATTTTTTGAGACAGAAAAGTCTGGAGGCTCCTGAGAACAGATAAAACTTACCTGAAAGAATGTTTATTTGAGAAAGAAATAGCCTCTCATGGTGTCAATGCTCTGGGTATGATTCTGCCTTGATGCTGGTAGAAATCAGGAGCAAAGCCAGGAGAGTGTGGTCCACTCTTGGGAGCTACTGAGGGTGTTCCTCGAGTGCTCTCCATCCAACTCCCTGTTGCCAACTGGGAAATGCTCTGATTTCACCAGGAGAAGGAATGAAGACCCTAAAGAAGGGTGACACCATACTGCAGGCTGGCTGCTCCAGCCCCCCTCTCCCTTTCCACCTTCTGGTGGGAATTGCAGGAGGCACTCTGTGGATCCTCCCAACTTCAGTGCACTCCAGAGGGAGGGAGATGAGATGTTTGCCATTGGTTTTGGTGCACATTTGCACACAAAAGTGTATAAAACACTGCTGGAGATGGGGCCAACTGGACAAACTGGGCTCTCCAGGCTACAGGCAGTTCCTGGGTGGATCTCCCTCCTGGCAGGGACGCTGCAGGGGACGTCCAACCTGATGATGGGAAACACCCACTTGTGGATGGGGGAAAGAAAAGTGCCAAGACCCAGTCAAATACAGAGATGAAATCCTAAAGCAGCTCCACAGGTTCTTTATTGCTTTGGGCTTGTGAATTCCAAAAGTCAAAGTGCAAACCTGAGTGTTTCCAGCCGGACCTGCTGATATCTCACCCTTTAGACTCAGACTGGGACCAAACCTGGCCCCAGGTGGACCGAGCACAGCTGGGCTGGGCTGAGCAGTGCAGGCAGTGAGAGGGTCCCAGTGGAGCTCGGGACTCCCAGGTGGGACCAGGAGCTGATGACACCATCATCCCTTGTGACAGATTATTTGTTCCTTACATCCTGCTCTGGCAATGTTTAGACACCGTATTAGCAATAAATCCAAACATAATGATCCCATCACCAGCGTGTCCCACTTCTCCCCCTGGCCCAGAGCCTTCCCTCCACTCCTGTGCCACCCTGGAACAGGAAAATGAAGCAGAATAATGGCAGGTGCAGGAAAAGTTTTATTAAAGCAGAAACAGCACCAGTTTCTTTGTTATTTGCAGCAGCTGAAGAATAAAACTCTTGTCAAGTGGGAAATGAGAGGTTTGGCTGGGTTTTAATGCCAGCACTGGGATTTTGCTGCAGTTTTCTAAAGGAAACGATTGCAAATGTCTTCTCTCGTGTCTGTGAGGGCACAGCCTGTGGGTTCTGACTTCAGGCAAAATGTGGTGTAACCCCATGTCTGGGTCACCATGGGGCTCCCACCACTCCGGGGTGTCCATGGGGCATCCAGCTCCTGTCCCTGTGCAGCCAGGCTGCTCTCCCTGGGCACCAGCAGGGTCCCTGCCCCTGGGATCTCATCCTGTGGAGCTGTATTTTCCATCTCCTAGAGAATTCAGGGAATGAAGGGACCTGTGGGGAGAGCCCTCCCATCGTGAGGCCAGAGGAGGCTTGGATGGAAAAGGGACATGATGGGCAATAAACGCCGTGCCCAGGACTCCTTCCAGAGGCAGGGAGTGCTCCCAGGGCCACAAAAACCCCGAGGGACCTGTGACACACAGTCACTTGGATTCCAGGAGCTCTGAGGCACAGCTGGAAGGTCACAGTTTGGGTCTGAGGCAGGTTGTTTATCTGAGCAGGTTCTTGTGTAACTTCTCATTTCCTTTAGCTGTACCCTGATGTACCAGGCCCAGTGCTTTATAGGTGAGGGGTATACTATTCTTAAGAAAGGACTCCCAGTCTTTATTTCTTCCTTTAGATTTTAGCGTGGTTTGATTCTATTCGTGGTTGGATATTGTGTGCTCCTCATTAGAGGGAAAGAGCTTCTCTGAGAATGAATCCAGGCTCTCCTTTGTGGACCAGCAAAGGTTTGGGGTCTTTTTCATTCATTGTAGTTAGAAAAAAAAAGAATTATGAAGATTAAAAGTTGCATGACTGTGTCCTTTGGACTTTGCTCTCCCTTTGCCAGCAGCAGCATCTTTATTGGCTTCAGTAGCAGAAATAATGAGTCTGGCAAACTTATATCTAAATATCGTGGCTTTTGCTTGGAGCAGAGTGGGGATGGCCCCGTGTCAGTGCTGGCAGTTTTCAATGCCTGAACCTCAAATAGCTGAACTTCATCTGCTCTGACCTTCTGGTGGCTTTCAAGGTCACCCTTAGGTGAGTGAGGCAAGAAGGAGCAATAGGTATCCTGAGATGGGGAGGATGAGCAAACCTGAAGCTGATCAAGCATTCTGAAATTATTTTTGTTGTAGATAGAGAGAAACTTGTTAAAAAATCAGTCAATTAAGGTAATAGGCAGCACACTGTCATGCTCGGAGGAGTCTGTAAATGAGCAGCACAAAAAAGAGAAGTATCTTCTGTGAGACCAGGAGTACTGAGATTAAACAGATCAATGAACAACCTGTATCACGGGAAGAACAGCAAAAATTACTCAAAAATTCTGGTTTTGAACAAATCTTTGGGCATATGGGCAAGACAGAGCTGTGAGTGGTGCTGCTGGAAGCCACCCTTGCACATCGCGGGGCTAATGACTGTCTGTTGTCACCAGCAAATGAGGGAGGGCATGGAAAAAGGGGCAAACAGGGATAAAGCCTTAAGGTATCATGGAATAAATGAAGAAAATAAATTGCGTGCCATGCACTGTATTTAAAATCCAGCATCGACTCAGGGTGTATGTGCAAACCCCATCCCTGACACCTCAAACACCCCAACGGGAGGAAACCACTGGAAATGGAGGAACTGTAAGTGCTGTTTTCCTTCTGCCTGCTCTGCCTCGTGGTGAGGGGCTTGGGGGGCAGCGGGACGGGCAGGCAGGTCCAGCAGCCCCCCAGCAGCTCCATGATTTCCCTCGGAAAGCCCATTCCCAGGGGGAAGTTGGCCGGGTGCTCTCACACTTTCAGATGAGCTCATGACAATCCAAAGCCCTGCTGGTGGCCCTCTGGGCTGCTGCCAGATTTTGTGGGTCCCCATCAGGCTCTGAGAGCCCCCGGTGTCCCCCCCCGAGCTGCAGGAGGGGATGGGACGGGAGTGATGGGAACACGGGGCTGCACAAATGCTGTTGGGAACACCCAGGGAAACAGGGGTCGGGATTTCTCCTCTCCCCCCTGTTCTCCTGAGGATGACAAATCACCAGACAAACAGAAGGGCTGTTGAGGGCACATTGTCAGCTCTGACAGGGCACTGCAGCCCCTCGGCCAGCCTGGGGCACAGAGGGCTCTGGGGACACCTGAGAGCCCTTCCAGGTCACAAGGGGCTCCAAGAGAGCTGGAGAGGGACTCTGGACAAGGGCCTGGAGGGACAGGACCAAGGGAAATGGCTTCAAAATGAAGGAAGAGGGATTTAGGATATACAGAAGAAACCCTTCCCTGTGAGGGGGTGAGGCCCTGGCACGGGTTGCCCAGAGCAGCTGTGGCAGGGGGGTGGCAATAGGTCACCCTTCCCACCCAAACCTTTCTGTGGCTCTATTCACTCTCTCCAAAGACCACTGGGCCTGAAGAGATATAGACTTTTTTCCCTCTGACTTCTGCTAAATGAAGTTTTATGGCAGTACTGCATGGGAGCAGGACTTCTGCTGAAGATGCTTCACTGTGCTGAATGATTCCTTTGAGGGATTGTCTCCGCTTTGCAGCCTCCTCCATGAACCTCTCCTGTGACTTTGAAGGGAGAAGCAGCAGAGGGGAGGGTGGGATTCACCCACCAGCGACTTTAGCTGTTACTTCCAAAGCCACATCAAGCAAACCTTTCTAGTCAGCTGCATTATCTGCCACTCCATCTTCATACTACATGACATTTCTGAGCAGGATATTTTAATATCCCTTTTTCCTTCCTTACCAGAAGCTCTTACACGGGGCAAACAAGACACATGGCTCACAGCTGCATGGTGGGGTTTATCTGAGCTCAGACCAGAGTGTAATAACAGATTTTAATAATGCAGGATGGGGCTGTGCCTCCGTGATTTATAAACTTCAGAGACACAGCAAGTCACTGCTAACATGGATTTACTGCTCCCTCTGCTCAAACAGCACAGGAGTGATGGGGTGAGCAGATGCAGAGTTAAAAGAGTCACCATTTGTTTCAACAGGGCTTGGGATAAATCTGTCTTCCCGTGTCAAGGATCTGAGTTTTGCTGATGGGCCAAGCAGAACTTGTAGACAAGAAATAAAAACAAGGAAGAAAAGCAGATGGGGAGGGGGCAGGAAAGTGTTTGCAAGGCAGGTCTGGGGCTGTGCAGTGTATCTTTGGGGCTGCAGCACCAAGAAGGTTCTCGTGTCCACCCTCCTAAACATTGTCCAAGGTTCATCTCCACAGATGTGAACCTGCAGCAGTTGGCAGTAAGTGCCAGGACACCTGGCTGAGGCAGGAGATGCCATCTGGGTCTTCTAACTGGGTTGGCCTGGACCAAGACCACCCTTTAGAGTCCTTCCATAGTCTGAGTCACCCCAAAGTGCTGCCTGTGGCTTCCCCCCAAAACTGATCCTCCTGGTCAAGGCTTGTGTCAGGAGAGGCTTTGGACATGTGGACGTTTCCTTACAGAGCTTCCAAAGAGCACAGGAGGGTTTGTTGTGATGGGAGGGAAGATGCTTTGGACTAGTTCTACCCTGTTCCTGTGGACTCAGCCCTGCGGGGGCCTGGAGAGCACTGAGGGGCCCCTGGGGTCCAGCTCTTGTGACCCAGAGATGCTGAACTGGACTCATCCTCAGTCACCAGAAATCTCCCACCTCTGGCTGCTGCTGCCCAGCCCAGCCCCTGTGGGAGTTCGTCCCTCTCACTCCAGCCTTACTCTCGACAGGGACAATTTCTCAGCAGTTTTATGGAGCCTGAATCTTCCCAGAGTGTGCAGCCAGC
Organism: Grallaria varia; assembly: GCA_013396735.1. NCBI lineage: Eukaryota > Metazoa > Chordata > Aves > Passeriformes > Formicariidae > Grallaria > Grallaria varia. The sequence goes on along the minus strand of VWZG01003515.1, from coordinate 333,002 downwards.
TGGGTTTCAGTGCTGATAATCCATCAGTGGGGTGGCACTGCTGCCCAGACTGATACCAGCCCAGCAGCAGAGCTCTGCCCACAGAGACAGACTCCAAAAACCTGAAAGATTAACCTTGAACAGGCACATTCAGTCCCTTCCAAGAGAAAGAGCTCGGAGATGTGAAGGGGTTAAATGTAATACAAAACTGGGGTATCTTGAGGTCTTGGGCTTTGACGTTTTGCATCTGAAGGGGAGGAAAATCTGCAGAACTGGGGTTTTCATCTAAAACACCCATTTTAAAGCATTTGTACAAAGTGATGAGTAGGGCCTTTGTCAAGTTCTTCAGTCTCTGCTGCCTTCACAAATCCAGCTGCTACAGCCAACAAAAGCACAGAGAGAGCTGACTGAAAATGTGGAACTTTTCAGAGGAAAGAAAGAAATTATGACATTATATACAAATTCCCTTAAAATACATATTCCCAATGCTCCCAGGCCTCTAGAAAAGGAGAAGTCTCTTTCCCTTCACTGGAACAGAAAGGAGTTAACTGATGAGGGGTGAGCAGAGCTTTTAAACAGCCCAGGGAGAAAACTCTTCATCCACCTGTTTTCAATCTTCAAATGAACAAATGAAAAATAAACACTCTGTTTTCTCAGTCCATTATTCTCCCCTCGTTGTCAGGGCAGATGCTGCCTTAGTTAAAAAAACAAGGGAAGGAAGGGCTGTGCTTCCTCTAAAGGGCATCCTTTCACTGCTTCTTTACAAGCTGGCACTTTATAAAAGATAAGGAAAATGAGGTTCTATTTTTCCTGGCCGAATACCTGTTTATCCTGGTTGTCATGTCTCTGCTCTGCACTGTTGTGATGTGGTGGGAGGATTTCTTTCTCTCCTCCCTGGGTTGTTGCACAACTAAATGCCAGCATAAGGCAGAAGGTTCTGGCACAGCCTCTTCCCTCTCACTTGTGCCTCTCCAGAAAAGAACAGGCTGGGTCCTGGCGAGGGAGGTTCACAGCCCAGCCTGGAATTCAAAGAGCCATGGAATGCTCTGAGCTGGGAAGGACCTCAAAGCCCAGCCAGTGCCACCCCTGCCATGGGCAGGGACATTTCCCACCAGCCCAGGTTGCTCCAAGCCCTGTCCAACCTGCCCTTGGACACTCCCAGGGATCCAGGGGCAGCCACAGCTTCTCTGCCCACCCTGTGCCAGGGCCTGCCCACCCTCCCAGCCAGCAATTCCTTCCCAATATCCCTTCTAAATCTACTCTCTGCTCCTTTTCCCTCACCCCTAGTGGTGTCTCTGCCCGTGCTCCCTTCAGCACGTGCCTGCTCTTCCCCCACCACTCCCTTTTCCAGCCCCAAATCTGTTCTCTGTTTCTTTAAACCCAGTTTTATGGCCCTTGGTTCCAGCAGGAGGGCTAATTCTCTTTGCTATGTTGGCTTTTCTTTCAAATATATGGTTGAGAGCTTTAATCTGCTGCAGGCAGGTGCCTCTGCAGGTGAGCTCTGTTAAAAAGCATATGTTTAATTATGCTGCTGAAGTCTGAAAAAAGCTGTTATTTTAAAAAACTTCCCTTAACAGTCCGTGTAAGCCTTGGCAGCCAAATATTCTCAGCTGCAGATGTATTCAACTTATTATTTAAAAACAAGTTTCAGCCTTGCAGAAATATTGAATTAAGTGAGTTGAAGTACAAAGTCAAAATTATAGATGTTTCATTCAAGGAGATGGGGTTAGGTCCCTGAATCCCCTGATTGCCTGGAACTGAACTGAACAGAGAAGCCTCAGCCCTACAGAGGGAAATCTGGGATGAGAAGCTTTGGGTAAGTGGCTTTAGGAGATCAAAGGATGAAGGTGAATGTGCTTGAATTCAGAGCCCAGGGTTTCCATGTCTCCAAGTGCCACATCCACTCATCTGTTAAGTCCCTCCAGGGATGGGCACTCCAGCCCTGCCCTGGGCAGCTTTTCCAGGGCTGGGCTGCCCTTTCCAGCAAGAAATTCTTCCCGATGTCCACCCTAACCCCCCTGGCACTGCTTGAGGCCATTTCCTCTTGTCCTGTCCCTTATTACCTGGGAGAAGAGACTCCCACCCATCTCCCCCCTCCTGTCAGTGCTGCTCTGCCAAAGCACCGGGGCTGGACAGGTCAGGGGTTGATGGGATGGGGGTGGACAGGACATCCCTCCCTCCAAAAAACCCCAAATTCCTGCAGTTTCCTGGGAAATAGCAAGGCAGCACTGACTGTGCTAGGTCCCTGCAGTGAGATGTCCCTCCCTGCTTCCCAGGGAGCGTTGGGGAGGCGCAGGCAGCCAGCCCACATGTGGGAGAGCTTGAGCAGGATCCCATCCGGCTGCAGGGAAGGCAGTAATGGAAGCACTGCAGACTCCCAGACTACAGTATAATTTTATTTATGGGTAAATAATGCTTAGCACTGAGCTCCTGAGCATTAATCTCCAAGCAAGGGTTTTACTTCTCCATTTCCTGCTATTGTAAAATTAATGACAGGTAGGATGCTCTGGTGAATGCAAAGGGCTGTTACACCCTGGGAAGTGCCTGCCTTTGCTGTTTACAGCCACAGCTGCGTTCCCAGACCTCTCCCCAGGCAGATTTCCTGGGAACCTTGGTTGTCTCTGAGTTCAAGCGATAACAACCAGGTGCAAATCCAAGGTGATGTTTCAAATGTCTCCTCTCCCACTGAATTAGAGCCCTCTAATGATACAACACTAAATCCATTCTGAAGGCTTCCAGCAACCAGAGTTCCACTGTGAAGTGTTGAATAATCACACCAGAAAAGTTTTGCTGGGAGAAAAAAAGGTGATTTTTGCCTCTCTGAATGTCAGTGGCCCTGTACTAGTGTATGTGGATCAAATACCTCCCAGAGTACATTGGAAAGAATACTTCCAGCAGGGCAGGGAGGGGATCCTGCCCCTCTGCCCAGCCCTGGAAGGCACATCTGCAGTGCCGTGTCCAGCTGTGGCTCCTCAGCACGGCAGGGACACGGAGCTCCTGCAGTGGGGCCAGTGGAAGGTGACAGAGATGCTGAAGGCACTGGAGCATCTCTGGGAGCAGCAAAGGCTGAGGGAGACACTGAGAGGGACCTGCCCAGGGGTGGCAGTGCCTGCAGGGAAGGGGCAGAGCAGGGACCAGGCACAAGAGGCACGGGCAGGAACTGATGCCCAGCAAGTGCCACCTGGACATGGGGAAGAACTTCTTGCCTGGGCAGTGACCCAGCACTGACCAGGCTGCCCAGGGAGGTTATGAAGTCTCCTCCCTGGGGATATTCAAGAACCACCCAGACACAATCCTGTGCCATGTGCTCTGGGATGGCTCTGCTGCAGCAGGGAGAGGGAACCAGAGGACTCACTGTGGTCCCTTCCAACATCATCCAGTTTATGATTCTATACAACTGAGCACTGCCAGCCTGCTGGGTGTGAATTCCCTTCCTGTCCTCATTTCTCAGGAGAAAGTGTTGATTGAAATGCCTCTGTATGAGCAAATGTCTCATTCACCCTCATCTTGCTCTTGACTTCTTGGCTTCTCCTTGACTGCAGGGTCCTCCTGCGAAATGCCCTATTGCAAACGACACACTTCCATCCCCAAATCCTTATTCATAAATGTCAACATTTTCAGAGATCAGGAAGTGGGCTCTAAACCTTTATTTAAACTCATAATGACACTTCTGGTTTTCGAGGAGCCCGGTGTTAAGCAGTGTCATTGGATTCTCAGCCGAAATCAGCAGTAATGGGGTAACTCCTGCCCTTGTCACACAGTCCTTCAACCCTCCAGGCACGGGAAGTTTGTGTCTCATGCACACGCGGGTTCGCAGCTCTCAGACCTCCCAATCCATACTCTGAGATTTACCGGGCATTAACTTGTCTTTAAATGTCTTTTAACAATAAATTTACTCATTTGCTTTTGTGATGTGATGTGACAAGGTGGTGTGACATTTGCTTGATCCTGGTAAAATAGGGAAGCTTTTCAAAGATGAATCGAGCGAGTGGTAAATTATTCATATGCAGTGTCTGGAAATCTTTACATTGGTTTCCTAAATCACAGCAACCAGGAAAATTGGAAACCTCAGCTAATACCCTTGTAATAATGTGTCATCCAGAAAGGAATTAGAACTAATATTTTGTCACTTTTCAGCACTTTCTGTGAGCGCTGCTGCTATAAATGCTTTGTGCTGCTTGATGGAAAGCTGGGGATGGCATATCCTGGCCATTATGGAGATTACAAGGCAAGGAATATTGCAGGCTCACATCCCAGTGCCAGTGATGGGAAAGGATTGCTGGAAGTGCATCCTCGTTGTCAGAGCGGTGGGAAAGCGAGGTGCCTGTGAGTGGAGAGCCAGAGGTGGTTTGGAAGGCAAGTGGAGCTGCGCCGGGGCAGAGCTGTGGGATCTCCAGGTCATGAGGATGCTCCAGGTCATGAGGGTGCTCCAGGTCATGAGGATGGTCCAGGTCATGAGGATGCTCCGGGTCATGAGGATGCTCCGGGTCATGAGGATGCTCCAGGTCATGAGGGTGCTCCAGGTCATGAGGATGGTCCAGGTCATGAGCATGCTCCGGGTCATGAGGGTGCTCCAGGTCATGATGGTGCTCCAGGTCATGATGGTGCTCCAGGTCATGAGGATGCTCCAGGTCATGAGCATGCTCCAGGTCATGAGGCTACTCTGGGTCATGAGGATGCTCCAGGTCATGAGGATGCTCCGGATCATGAGGATGCTCCAGGCTGGGAGGATGGAGAGCCCAGGGCAGTGAAAGCCGTGCTCTGACCCACTGCAGTGAGGTCACAGTCTGACAGCTCCTACAGGACACTCCCCAGGGAATGCTTTGTGTTGTTACCATAACTCGGGATAACCTGCAGGCAGTGACACACTGATGTCAAATGGGGATTTTTCCTTGGGTGTTCTCTTACCCTGGTTGTTTCTTTTCACCTTGCTGGACACAGGAGGAGGATTAAGTGACCCCACTGGGGACATTCTTCAGGACATGGGGCCACAGAGCTTCCCCAAGGATGCCGAATGGAACTTGAGGTCTTACTTTGATCTTCCCCTGCTGTTTCCCTCAGGGGTGGGATTCACAGTCAGTGTGTGGACATGATTTCCACAGGCACATTGTACCCGAGGGATTAAAACCACAAAGCCCCAGGTTTGCTGCCCAGAGCCCTGGCTGGGCTCAGAGCAGACTCCATGGGGTACCTTTATCCTTGGACACTTCCAGGGATGAGGCAGCCACAGCTTCTCTGGGCAACACATGCCAGGGCCTCGCTGCCCTCACAGCCAGGAATTTCTTCCTAAAATAATGCTCTCACATGGTCTCAGAATGGAAAAGCCTTCCTGTGACCCCGCAGTGTCCCCTCAGGTCACAGCAATGAGCAGGGAGCAGCAAGGCTTGGCTTTGAGAGCAGCTGGTGCTGTTAAGGTGCCAGCAGCAGTGATTCTTTTAAAAGTCCAGTCTCTTCCTCCAAGCTGCTGTTGTTCAGAAGAGCCTAAACCAGATGGAACCTGCTTAGGTAAACATGAAAATAAAAAGCTCAGAAATGGCTTTAATGTTTACTTTGAAGCAAAGTTATATTAATGAATTCCAATTAGCAGTAAAAAAATAAAAAATCCCTTTTGCTAGACAGTCCCTATGGTTAACAAGGGATGCAGATGTTTTTTGCACTAATTGTTCTAATCTAAGTGTTTTCCTACTTTGCATTCCAGGGGCACCAGCTCACAGTGCCCATGGTATTTAAATTTTAAAAAAAAGTGATTCCATGTAGCTTTATTCACCAAAATGCAGAAATAAAACCTGCTATACTTTGCATTTCAAAGTTATCTGGCAAATGACCTTCTGAATTTAACAGAGAGAGACAGCATTCCAAGGATCTTCTGCACCACAGAACTAAGACATTCCAATTTCTTATTTTGTTTATAGTAAAAAAATTTATTTCACCAGTCTCTTTCTCTGTCCCCCAAAAAGTCCTCACTTGAATCTCTTGTTCAGTGATGTCATAAAATAGACTTGAGGCGAAGACAAAATAAAGTCAAGGTCTGGATTCCCCTAGAATTGGGATGGAAGGGACCTTAAGACTCATCTCATTGCACCCCTGCCATGGGCAGGGACACCTCCCACCAGCCCAGGTTGCTCCAAGCCCTGTCCAACCTGGCCTTGGACACTGCCAGGGATCCAGGGGCAGCCACAGCTTCTCTGCCCACCCTGTGCCAGGGCCTGCCCACCCTCACAGGGAAGGATTCCTTCCCAATATCCCATCTAAACCTGCTCTCTTGCAGTTTGAACTCGTGAAAACGAGTCAGAAATTAAACTGCTGTGCTCCAGAAGAAATTTCTCAGCTTCACTTGACATCTTCAGTTGCTTTAGACAGGAAGATGTTCCTGGGGAAATGTTTCTCTGGTTGGAGGGAAATTGTGAGGCTGCAAACCCAGTGAAGCTGTCAGAGACTTCGCAGGGACGCTCCTGGAGAGGGAAGTGTTGGCTGGTTTTGTCTCCTCTCTCTGGGATCAGTGTCAGGCAGGACTATCTGTGGCTGTGCTCTGCTGTTTTCCCTCAGGCTCCAGGATCTCCAGCCCCTCTTTTTCCTTTTCCATGTACTACAAAAGGCACTGCTGAGCTCATCTGGCTCCTGCCAGCTGCAGAATCAGGGAACCAGGGAATACCTCGAGCTGGAAGGGACACACAGGGACCCTTTTATAAAGCATTCCTTTATTTTAAGTATCCAAGTCATTGTTTCATCTGGTTCTACATTCAGTCATCCATATAAGCCTGGTTAAATATAACCTTAACCTAAATCTGTCCTCTCATAGCATAGTTATATAGTAGAAGGTGCTGCTGCTGTAACCAGAATTTCAAAGAAAGTCTCCCTAATTGTAGATTCATGTAATTCTTTAGGTTGGAGAATCCCTCTAAGATCATCAAGGCCACCTATTAAGCAATTTCTCAAACCCCATTGTGTGCACACATGTGTGTACAGATACACATAAACACGCAGGACATTGTAATTGGCAGCTCCTTTTACATCAATTAATAACACTGATCTCTACCATTACTTATTTTAGAGTTTCATGAGCTGGGTAATGACCCCAGGTCTGCCTGTGACCTTCTGGGGTCACTAACCCATTCAGAGCCCCCTGACCTTCTGAAAAGGGCTTTTCCAGGGGAGCAAAGGGGGTTTTGCCCAGAGCACTTCAATAAGTCACTGCACATCAGTGGGAATGAAGTTTGTCTTGACTGAGGGACACAGAGATTGGTACGGACCTCAGAGGGGCTTAACAGCAGCCTAAACCAGACCTTGCTCAGCCCTCACCTTAGTGCTGCCCCAGGTGCCCCTGGGTGTGGCACAGGGTCTCTCACCGGCTGGTGGGCAGGATTTGTGCCAAGGTGCCAGGCAGGGCTTCAGCAGGACACCCAGCCTGCTCAGAGGGCACAGGGATGCCCTGGGCAGTGCTGCCCACTGGGCTTTCTGCTCAGGCCCATGCGGGTCTTCTTCTATACATAAATTCTTTTTTTTTCCCTTCATCTGCTGGTTCTTTAGTGCGTTATAATTGTCCATAAGGGGATGGGGGGATGTTCAGAGACCTTCAGGCATTATGCCATGGTCACATAGAGATAATCATGGAATCACGCAACAGTTTGGGTTGGAAGGAACCTTAAAGTCCACCCAATGCCACCCCCTGCTATGGGCAGAGACACCTTCCACCAGCCCAGGGTGCTCCAAGCCCCGTCCAACCTGGCCTTTGGACACTTCCAGGGATCCAGGGGCAGCCACAGCTTCTCTGCCCACCCTGTGCCAGGGCCTGCCCACCCTCCCAGCCACCAATTCCTTCCCAATATCCATCTAACCCTACTCTGTCAGTTTGTTGTAGCACTACAGCTCACTTTAGTAGCGGGGAACGTACATGTCATGAATGCAAATTGCTGCTTTTCCCACTTTAAACCATATTGCCAGCGCAGGAATTGTTGCTGTAACTCAACAGGCTGGACCATCTGGTGCAGTGGAAGATGTCCCTGCCCATGGCAGGACCTTCCAGGTCCTTGCCACCCCCCCAGCGTGTGAGTCCCCCAGTTCCCCGGCGCCCTGCCAAGGCTGGAGCTGCAGCCACGCAGAGGATTCTCTTTGCTGCGGCTCATTAGCAGGGAACAGCTGTTGGTTCACCCGCTGCTGATGGCAGGGATAATGAAGGACCCCCACTTGCAGGAGGGGGGCACATGGAGGGGCCCTCAGGCAGGACGCTGTGCCAAGCTGCACGGCAGCACCCGGGAGCTGAGCGAGCACCGCTCGGGCTCTGGGAAACCAAACAGGGAAAAGGAGAGCAGTGGGAAAGACGTGCCTGCCCCTGACTCAGCAGCCCGTGGCCATAACACGGGAATTCAGCTCAGAATTAACGAACAGACAAAATTAAGAGCACTTTTGCTGGGATGATTTCAAATGTCAAAACCTGATATATATATATATATATTTATATATATGATAGTCTTCATGCTCGAGACAACCTGACTCTGCTGCATCAAAATTTTGCCCCAGGGAATATGTGAAAAAAACCCTCCTGCAATGAAACTCGCTTCATTTATTTCCCACTTCTGAAAACAGAGGAGAAGAGTTTACAAACCCTTAACCATTTTTGTGCCTTTTAAGAATCCAAAGGGAACAACAGATCTGCAGTGAACCCTCAAAGCCAGAAGAGGTAAACCTCAAAGTATTTGCCAGAGGAAATGTATTTGTATACAAATTACAGTTTTAATACAAACTACAAATATTTTGCAGAAATATACAGGGACAGAGTCACTAAATAAGGGGAGGGCAGGAAATCTGAGCAGGAGCCCAGAGGGAAGGGGAACATCCCTGTACACAGGCCATGGGGATTGGGAAGGACGAGACGGAGCAATGGCTCAGGATGGAGCACAGGCTCGGGAGGAGCTGGGGGGGGTCCAGGGCTTAATTCTGCTACCAGGTAAAGGTCCAAAGTGCCTCCACTCAGTCCTGTAGAAGGATTCTTTTGAGGTCAGGCCCCCACAAGTGCATTGCCCTCCTATTGGGACACCCAGGGCTGCTCTTGTATCAGGTTTAGAGAAATGGAGGGTTTGTTAAAATCACAAGAAACGGCAAGCCAAGAAATCTCTAAATTATAGTTATAAAGGGACCAAACCCATCACATCCAATCACATCCAATGTCATTCTGTGCCCTAAAGCCACCATGACCAGTGTCACCACACTCAGAGTCACCCTTGGCTTTTCACACCTCCTGGATGGTGGCAGCTGTCAGACTGGATAAAGGAAAGGCAAATTAAAGGAACAATGACTTGGCCACTTAAAAAAATCTATTCTGAACAGAAAATGGGTTGATTTGGAGCTTTTTTCTCTGTCAGTTCCTGAGCTCAAGCAATTAAGATCCTTTCCCTGCTCCAGGAGCTGAGCTGTCCCTAAGGCAGAACAATTTCCATAAGCAAATCCCTTCTCCCCCTGTCACTGCCAGGGGTGGCTGTGGTGGCACACACGGGTCACATCCAAACTGTGCTGGTGCTTCTTGTCTCATTGCTGCCTGTTTCCGTGCTGGAATCCCAGAGGGATGCCCAAGGCCAGGTTGGATGGGGCTTGGAGCAACCTGGGCTGGTGGGAGGTGTCCCTGCCCATGGCAGGGGTGGCACTGGGTGGGCTTTGAGGTTCCTCCCAACACAAACCAGTCTGGGATTCCAGGGCAGGTTCTCCCTTGTTACCCCTTTGGAAAGCAGGAGGGAAAAGGTCTTCATTGCCCACACCTGGTGGCAAATCCCACCCCTGAGGGAAACAAGGCACAGCCAGAGGGGATAAAAGGGGTGGGAAGGGGCTGGATCTCTGCAGGATGCTGGGTGGAGGATCTGCTCTGCTTTCTGGTGAGTGGCTCTTGTTGATCATTTTGCTGCTGTTTGGGTACAGGGTGTTGATGCTCCATCCTGCCTCCCCTGCAGCCCCCCTGCTCCTGCTCCTGTGCTGGCTGCAAGGGGGATGTGGCCAAGCCAGCCTGTCCCCACTGTGGTATTGGGGTGGCATCAGCCCTTCCCATGCCTGCAGAAGGAAGTCCTTTTCTTCCCAAGATGTGGGTGGTTTGCCTGTGTCTGTTGTGATTTTAGATGAGTTGTGGCTCAGGAGGTGCCTGGAATTCAATGTGTCCCTTGGCTGGGGATTTAACCCCATGGTGATCTGTGTGCCCCCATCCCTGCAGCTTGGGGGGTTTTGGGGTTTGTGGTGAAGGAAATCCCACAGGGCTGGGGGAGTGTGGGAATTTTGGCCACTGAGTAACTGGTGTTTGCTTTTCCTTTTCTCTGGAGAAGGTTTTGGGTACAATGCCATAGTGAACTCATTAACATCAGCTCTAGCCACATGCTTTATGCAAAGACTGGATAAATTTATAAAATGCTATTTCTTTCTAATTTAGGGATGGGATAGTTATAAATATCTAGACCAAAAATAGGCTTATTACAAAAGCTCTGGTCTCATTAGGAAATTCAAATGTGCATTGATTGTGCATCTACATATATTGTCTGGTTTCAAGGATTCCCATGGATGTGGTTAAACTATGTGGGTCACAAGAGATGGTGGGGGGGAAAAACCCTAAAGCCCAGGTATTCATTTTTTTTATTTGTTGTTAATATGATAAGAAATTAAATACTGATTTGAGTGTGCAATGGGTTTTTCATTTGATTTTATCTGACGTTGTGTAGCTCTGTGCTTTCTCCTACCTCTCCAAATCCCTTCTGGTGTTGGGAGAAGGGGGTGATGTGAGGAGGGTCCTTTCTCAGGCTGTGTGTTCAAGCTGAGAGGAAAAACAGAAATTCAAAATGTGAACCATCTTTCCACTGCTCAAGGTGAGGCCCTGAGCCCATTGTACATAATTTGATATTAAGCAGTGAAGTGAAACACCTTTTCTGCTGTACTTTTAAGTTTGCCCTTTTGGGAACTGTGTGACTTTCCCTCGTGGGCACAGCCCTTGTCTGGCTCAGGCCGTGCTGTGGGATTGCAAACCCCTTTTCTCTCAGGAAGCCTCAATCAAAGGTGATTTTTCCTGCGTGGAGCCCCATGTGATGCTCTGAGCTGCCCCCGTTTGCTGCTGCCAGCACTAATTGGGTGGCAGCAGGTCATTTTGCCCAGTGTGATTTCGGCAGCAGCTGCGAAGTGATGCATTAAATGCACTGCCCAGAGGAGCCCTGGTGGAGAGCCTGGAGCACCCCAGTCAGAGGACAGTGGATGTCACAGGGGGCTCTCCTCCTGCAGGGGGGGTCCAAGGTGGGCTCGCTGTGCTTCATTTGCCAGGTAATTTCCTGCCCTCCTCGTGGGGCAGAGCCAAATGGCAGAAAAGCCTCACTAAGGAGTGTCGTGGTGCTGTCAGGCTGGAAAAGTGTGTAAGTGAAAGGCTTGAGCAGAACACCCGTGACTGACACAGCATTGCAGCAGTCGTGGCATGAGGCAACATCTGTAATCTGGGAGATTTCTGAATCAGACCGTTCTAGAAGCACAAATGGCTTTTTTATCGATCCAAGCCATGTTTTACTGATCCCCTGCTGTCTCACAAGGAGGGCTGTGCTGCAGTTTCTTTCTGTACGTGGCAGTTTTCTCTCTGCTCTCCCTGCAGTGCCCTCCCCATGGCTGGCAGGTGATGGGCAAGCAGAGATGGGTTCCTTTATTTGATTGCCATGATCGGCTGGGGCTGTTGTGGGTGGATATCCCGCTTAGCAATTATTTATATATAGCGGTGGACAAATAAATAACAGGTATTGATGGATTAATGCTGAGATGTGCTTTTAAACTTTCTTTCCGTAACAAAAATAACCCATGAACTTGTGCAGGTGTTGGGAAGGAGCAGTTGGGGGTCTCAGGGTGCCCTCTTTGGGAGGGGGGTCCTGGGCATAGGGAAGTGTTGGCTGACAGGAGTCACCTCTCACACCCTCCAATTCACACTTGTCAACCCCCAGGAAACAAGTCACTTATTTCTGTGGTTTTTTTCCTTGTTTGGGTTTTGCCTAAGGGCTCCCTAGTGGTGCCTTGCCTATTTTGAAATGCTTATAAGTTTCCTGCTCGTTTTTGCTTGGGTATCTTGGTGTGAGTTAAAGAACCAACACTGTTGGTTGTCGTGGGGACCCTTGGAGCAGTGGCCCTTTGGCAGAACTGGGAACCCCAGGGTGGAAGTTTGCTGGTGATGTTTGTACTATTGAGTTGCCAATGATTTAAGTGAATGCAGAAACAGAGCGGAGTAAGGGACTGAACTTGTAGAAATCCTCTTGAAACCAACACTCTGCTGGTAAATAAGGGCTGTGTTCTGGTCATCCTGAAGGTGTGCTTTGGAGAGCCTGGCCCACTGTAGGTGTCACGAGGAACCCACTCTATCTCAAGCACTTCAGGAGCTGGCTCTATCAAGTTTATGGAAAGCAAAAATACTGTGTGTAATAAGTCGTGTCTCATTAGAGGTGTGAACACCCCAATCCTCACCCAGGGCTGTAAAACAGGGACTCGGGGAGCTGCTCTGGGCCCGACAGCCAGGTTTGATTAACTCAAATGATGCCTCTCTGCACAGTGTCTGTGTCTAATGAACTCCTGGAAGATCCTGATTGCAATCAGTCCTCTGCCCAAAGCTCCCAAAGTGATGGCTCTGTTCTTGTGCAGAACAACCCGAGATGGGAACATACATCTTCTGCCAACTGGCCAATGAATATTAATCTGCTCATAATAAACTGTCTCATAAATAATTCCAGTTTCACAAAATGAGTGAGTTTAAGATATTGCAAAGTTAAATGAACCATTAGTGATGTCTTTTATAAGTATCACCAATTACTGGATGTTGTTTCAGAGAATTTTCCATCACGTGCTTTTCATTTATGAACATGTTACAAAGAATCTTTAACTTTTGTTTCTTATCTTTTTATCATCTCTATTGAAATGTTAGATGGATTTATGTTGGATTATAGTGCTTATGACCCCTTTCTAAGCATGAAAAATACTGCAATGCTACCATTCAGTGAAGAACAGAAAGGAGATGACAAAGTGGTTTGATAAAATGAGGGCTAAGGATGTCTCAGTTAAGGTTCTTGGATTTTAAATTACCTGCCTCACCCAGGACAAGACTCTCACCTACCTCAGTTCCCCAAGTTATAAACTAAGGATGACATTTTTCTATTATGTTTAAAAAAAATCTTTTCTTGATGAGAATTCTTGGGCATGCCTGACCTTTCTGGATGAATGTGCTGCTTAGCTCAGGGTAACAAGTTCTGTTACCTGATTTTTTGATACCAAAAAGTTTGCAAAGCTTAATCAAATTCACCTTACATAAGTTAAAAAAAAAATAAATAAAAAAAACAATGCTAGAATGGTTTGGATTGGAAAGGACTTTAAAGCCCATCTGGTTCCAGCCCCTGCCATGGACAGGAAGACCTTCCACTTTCCCAACCCTAACATGTTTCCATTGTTCTATTATTTTGAAATATAGTGCATTGTTGTAGGTGAGCATCAGGTGGGCAAGATGAAGATTTGCCTTTGGAAATCACAAAAATAGTCAAACCACATGAGCTTAATTATCAATCACTAAAACTGCAGTGAAAAATTTGTTAAACTGCTTCCTTCAAAATAAAAGGTCTAATAAACTGTGCAAAAAGCAATTTTAAGGCAAGTGTTTATCGCAGTGAGATGATTTATTCCCTGGAAACTACTCTCAGCTTGACTTCTTGGAGGCTCTCAGTGCAAAAAAATAAATTACTACTTTAAGCCATGAAAAATTTTGAAGTAGGCAAAGTCATAGTGACAGTGGCCTATTTCAATCTGTGATTTAAGGCATATTAAAAAGTGGAGTCTTTGTATTTACAGCTTTTAAAGCTGTTGCCACGTCTGGTTATGGGAATGTCCCCTGAGTGCTGAGACCCCCTTTCCTTGGTGGGAGAAGCCCCTGTGAGTGGGGAGGGCAGTGCCCGTGTGCAGGGTCTGATCCCTGGAGGGGGCACACCCAGCAAGGGGCTGTGCCAGCACCTTCCCCCTCCCTTTCGGATCCTGCCGGGGGTTCCAGGCAGTGTCAGAGCCTGGCTCGGATAGTCACACACCTGGTGATTCAATATTGCAGAGGGTTCATCAAACCCTCCCAGCCAGAAGCTCTGACTAATTAGGAGGCAGCTGCACAGTGGCCATAAATCCGCTTCTTCAGAGAAACAAGGTGAGACACAGATCTCCAGGCTCCCAAACCTTGAATGGTTAAAGGATGTAGCTATTTATAAGAATATTCAAGCTGTACCAAGCCAGATAAGACTTGCTTATGAATAACATTACCCTGAAACCCTCATCTGACGCTCTCATCCCTTCTCTGCCATTGCTACGGAGATGGCAGAGGAGATAACAACCATTTGTAAATTAAACTAAATGTTGGGTGTGAATTATTCTAACATTTCAATTTGCTTCTCTTTCCCACTTGGGGCTAATTTGGACCTGTCACTGTTAGGGACTTGCCCATCTCTGGCTACTCGGGAGCCTTGGGGTGCCCTGTGCAAGTCCAGTGGGTTGTTGGGAGAGACCTCTGAAGAATCTGGGCATTAACAGCAGGCTCAGCATAAATCCCTCTTTCTAGAGGATTAGAACTTACCTGCAAAAGTCCTTCCCTGTGAGGGTGGGCAGGCCCCTGGATCCCTGGGAGTGTCCAAGGCCAGGTTGGACGGGGCTTGGAGCAACCTGGGCTGGTGGAAGGTGTCCCTGCCCATGGCAGGGGGTGGCACTGGGTGGGCTTTAAGATCCTTCCAACCCAAACCATTCTGGGATTCACCTTGCAGGAGAATGGTTCTGAGCACAGACTGCTCCTGCCGTGGGGTGTGTGATGTGCTGATATCTCCTCATCCCTGGTGGGTCTGAGTTTGGGCAATTGCAGTCCAAAGGTGTTGCCTTCCAATACTGCAGGAAAACCAGCCACATCCTACTGGAGAAGTCCTGTGTCTGGAGAGGTAGTTAATAGCAGAATCCCAGATTCATTAGGGTTGGCAAAGCCCTGCCAGCCCCCAGAGCCCACCCTGTGCCCGATGCCCACCTTGTCCCCCAGCCCAGAGCACTCAGTGCCACGGCCAGTCCTGCCTTGGGCACCTCCAGGGCTGGGCACTCCAAACCTCCCTGGGCAGCCCCTGCCAAGGCCTGGCCACCCTTTCCAGGCAGAACTAACATGTTGTGACTCCAGGTGTGTGCAAACCCAACCCCTGCAGCACAGCTCTGGCCACTTGCCCTGTCCTGGGCGATGTCCATCCTCCATGGGAATGTTGGGAAGGTGCAACAGCAGAATTGGTTTGTAGAGGTGATTTTTCCACTTTGTTCTCTTGTAGAGAATTAATTAGCTGTTATCAGGGGCTCAGCAGCAGCAGGTTGCCATGTGGTTCTGGGGTGTGTGGGTGTAGTCCTGGAGGTTTTCTGAATCTTTTAATTACCAGGCAGGAGTGGAGCAGAGCCTTGAGGAGATTTATGCCTATGGAGGAAAATATTAATACTGTCTGGATGGGGGGCTGTGGGGAATGCCTTCAGTGCCTGCAGCCAAACCTGCTTGAAACAGGCTCTGGGAGAAATAAAAGCAGAAAGAACAGTTCCATGGGTTTGGCTCCACAGCAGTGGGGATATGTACATTAGGCTTTTAATTTTAACAGTCTTATCAAACCTGGCTACCACAGAGGGGGTTCAGAGGGCCTTTAGTATTGCCAATAGTTTTTTCTCCTCTAAAAGCATCTTTTTGTGTGTTCCCTTCTGGAAAAAAAGACAACCAAACAACAACAAAACAACCCCTTCCTGTTTCCACTTGGTTAATTTGATTTCTTACACAGATTTTAAGAGTTTATTGCTTAAGAGCAGCAAACACCTCATGCACGCACAAGCTGTGTGGCATTCCTCAACTGTCACTGGCAAAGGAAAACCTTAATTATCTCCCCTGGGAGCTGCCTGGACTCACGACCCAGGGCAGACTCCCACCTTCTCCATCAGTTTGCAGGAAGATGCTGCTGAGGTCTGGGAGGGCCTTCCCTGGGTGAGAAAGGAAGGGTCTGGTCTGTAATCCTTATTTACATATTTTTATATGCAATTAAAAAGCCCAAGCAGACTTGGATGGGTGGTTTCCCAGGGTGCAGCTCTGCTGGTGTCTCGGTGGGGTCTGGGTTGGTCCCTGCTCAAGTGTCCTGTCTGTGCCACCACCTGGGGCTCAGCAGAGTGGACATCCTGGGGCAGAGGGAGGTGGCCCTGCCCATGGCAGGGGGTGGCACTGGGTGGGCTTTGAGGTCCCTTCCAACCCAACCCAGTGTGTGATTCCATGATCAGCACCTTTAATGTTAGCTGTGGTGATGTGGAGTCTCTGGCAAATCTTGTGTCATAAAGATTATTTAAGATGGAGATTTTCAGCAGCATTTGCTGCCCCCCCAAAAAACCCCAACTTTTTTGTTTCATGACAATCTTGACATTATTTTTGTGCAATTGCAGGTAGAAATTGCTGCATATAATTTTTATTCTGAGGAGAGGCATAAGTTAACAAAAGAAATAAAACCTCCTCATCTAATAGCCTGTAATAACTCATGATGTCAACTCCTAAATTGTGTTTCTGTGGCATTGAGATTGGCATTGAGATTACACAGAGGTTTTCTTCCAGCTGAGGGTCTGAAAGACCTGCATATTCTGTTGTTGATGAAGACAAATTCTCCCAGTGTTCAGTTGCATTATGTCAGTGTCTGAGGGTGTTTCCTGAGGAATATGATGATAAATTAAATCAGTTGGTATTGGGCAGGCCCATGTGAGGTTGATCAGTACAAGGTTTCAGGATAGGTAGGTGTTTTCTACCTGGAAAGATTTTCTATATATAAAAATTCATATAACGTGTTGCTGCCACCATGTCTGATGGTTTCTCTGCCCCTCCAAGTTCCATTGTGGGGTTCTGAGCTTGCCCAGGAGCTGGACTCGATGACCCTTGTGGGTCCTGTCCAGCTCAGATATTCTGTGATTCACCTCTGTGCAGAAATTCAGCTGACTTTCAAAGTTCACTTGGAGCAATCCAGTTCTGCCTAACCTGGGTTTCATTGGGTGAGAAACATCCATTTGGGAGAGGGTTTAAAGGTTATTTTTCTTTTAACTGAGTTTCTTTGTTCGTTCTTTCATTACTTTTTCCATCATCTGTTCTCACTTATTTCATACATCCATATTCCCCTCCCTGTGTTTTACTCATCATTCATTCCCTTTCTTACCCTTTGTGATGATAGGACAGGACTGGGGGAATGGCTTTAACCTGAACAAGGGTAGGACTAGATGGGATTTGAGGAGGAAATCCTACCCTGGGAGGGTGGGCAGGCCCTGGCACAGGGTGGGCAGAGGAGCTGTGGCTGCCCCTGGATCCCTGGCAGTGTCCAAGGGCAGGTTGGACGGGGCTTGGAGCAACCTGGGCTGGTGGGAGGTGTCCCTGCCCATGGCAGGGGTGGCACTGGGTGGGCTTTGAGGCCCCTCCAACCCAAACTGGTCTGGGATTCTGTGACCTTCCATCAGTTCTCCCTCTCTGCTCTTTCTCAGCACTACTTTTCCTTTGGGCATTACTTTCTCCAGCATGACTTTGTGGATACACACTTTGAAATGCCCTGCTGGGTGGTACCAGGGTGGTGGGGAGTAGTTGGAGTGAGGGCACATCCAATCCCTGTTTTCCATCTGTGCAGGAAGCCACTTTCTGCTGCCAGCCTTGAATTCAGCTGTGCCTTCCACATCCTGTCACACGTCCAGGCTTTGGTCCTGCACCAAGAATGTTGCTGAATTCCCAGATGAACCTGGCTGGGAATGTGTGACCTTCAGCCCCTTTGGGCTCTCCTTGGGTTGGTTGCAAGGGGGAAGGGGGAGGCTGGTGATGCTCATCCACCACACAGGTCAGGGGCTGGCTGGCTGGGCAGTGGAAAAATCCCTGGTAATGTCAACTCCCCAGTTCTGTACTGCTATGAAAATTGAGAGAGAGGGGGAAGGAAAAGTGACTCAGAATGTGTCTGAGTGGAGATACCATTGGTCCCTCTGCAAACACAGCTTGGCCATCTATGGAAGAAATATGATCTCTTCAGTTTTGTTTCAGGCTTCTGCAGGCTCAGAGAGTGCAGCAGTAATGAGTCACTGACCCCAGCAAAATATCACTGATTTGATTAATTAGCACTTAAAAAGGACTCCTCAGAAAGGGAATTTTCAAAGGCTGGAAATAATGCTGGTATTTTATTTGTCCTTTCATTAGCTGGAGTACTCAGAGATTCTGACATGATTTTTATGGCGTTGCTTTCCAGCTGGTGCAGTGCAACCTCTGATGAGGCCACTTAGAGCAGAAATATTACCATACACAGATCAGAAGGGAAATTCAAAGGGAAGCAGGTTTTATTTGACTGAGCTGGAATTTCTCTTTAAAATTAACTTTTTAAAATTGGGAAGGAGGGGATCTATTCTTGAGACATAACATATATTTTTATTAATAAAAGTACTATTAAATCATATTTCTCTATCTTAGGGAGATACATCACTCTGATGCTTTACTGGTTTCATATTTCCAGAACCATAACTGGAGGAAAAGGAAGGAAAGGAACGTTCTCCCGTCCTGCAGGTGTTGCTCAGGGGGTGTTTGGTGAGGCTCAAAGTTTCTGATGAGATTAGTGAAAACGTGGTGTTCCATAGAATCCCAGACTGGGTTGGGCTGGAAGGGACCTCAAAGCCCAGCCAGTGCCACCCCTGCCATGGGCAGGGACACCTCCCACCAGCCCAGGTTGCTCCAAGCCCCGTCCAACCTGCCCTTGGACACTGCCAGGGATCCAGGGGCAGCCACAGCTTCTCTGCCCACCCTGTGCCAGGGCCTGCCCACCTTCATTGTTAAAGATTTTTCTAGAGACTTTCCAGAGAAACAAATTAATTAATGAATTAGAAAAGCCTTTCTTGAAGTGTAATGTGTGCTGTTGCCCCAGGGAGTGCTGAGCCTTGGACGTGAGCAGTGGAGACGTTCTGGGCAGGGAAGCTCAGCGGTACCTGGAGGTGTTTGCTGGGATTCAAACTCCCCAGGAACAGGGAGTGGTGTCTGGAGCTGCCTGCAGAGACCCCCAGGCAGGAGTTTGGGGGGAACAGGGAGCTCATCCCTGCTGGGTGCTCTGGGTCAGCACTGGCCTTGCTGCACCCTGGGCACAGACACCCAGAGCAGAGCAGAAAGGAAACTGGGACGACTCCAGTGGAACTGCAGAACACAACTCCAGCCCTCTCCTGCTGCCACTCTCCCTTTCTCTATCACGTTTCCTCTTTCATCTCCTTGCATTTTATGACTTTATTTTCCCTGCACTGTCCCCCAAACCTGGCTTGTGCTGAGGCAAATCCCTCATCCTCAGTTCCTCATCACAGGAGTGATGCTGACCAGGAAACATCCCTGGGAGCATGATCCATGTGGGCAGGATTGCTGCTTGGCAAAGGGATCTTTAGGGCTTTTTCGTGCTTTCAGTAGAGCAGAGCAGAATTTTGAGGAGGGTGGTGTGAGATGTAAAGGAAGGTCAGGCAGTGGAAGGTCTGGCTGGAGGCACCTCACTGAGACCTGGGAGGTGATTCCCAGTTTCCTCTGAGCACTGGGAGGCTGGGGAGGGTGATGGGCTCCACACAAACTCGTGTGTGTGAAGAAAAGCAGGAACAGCAGGGAGAGTGTCAGAAAGGGCAGCAGACTGCTCTTGGTTTGGTTGCCCCTGCTGGCAGCTGGTGAAGCACTGGAGATGAATTGGGTGTGATGATCCCAGCGGGATGAGCTGGGGGGGCCCATCCAGCCAGCCCATAGCCAGGCCTGGGAGTGTTGTCATGGCCAATTCCAAACCCTGGCATCTGCCCTCAATGAGTCAAGAAGCACCAGAGCAGTTTGGATTAATGAACACCTCTGGATTCCATGAAACCCATAAATTCACTCAATGAACTCAGATTTCCAGAGCTCTGCCTGTTCCTGAAAGGTGCTTGGAAGGAAAGGCTCAAAAGCAGCTTTCCATTTTATTTCATGTGGGACTGGACATGTTCTGCAGTAATTTAGAGCTTAATTGGAGCCCAGGTTACAGTGTTATGGGTGTGTGATGCAATGTGATTATGTGCTAATTAAATTAATTGAATTATGCTCACTGGTGATTAGTCAGACACTTTAATTGGAAAGATGGGGTTTTGGGCAGCAGGAATAAAGTGATGCATGTCTTGCACATCTCCCACCTTTGGATTGTCTCCTTCTGCAGTAACAGGCTTTGCATTTTATGTGGCTGAACTTTACACGAGCAGTTCTCATCCTGTGCCTCTGGGATATCCTTTGATCCGTGCTGGTTAAGTTTTATTGGATTAAAACTGCTTTAATAACTGCGGAAAGCTGTGTTTGGATTAAGGAGGGAAATTAATGCTATGAGGAAGGAAATAATGAGACTGATCCTACACCTTGTGCCTCTCACTGACTCATATGGGAGTGAAATGTGGCAGGCAGGGAGGGACTGGGGTCATGGGGACCATGGTGGTCCTGCTGGTTGGACTTGAAGGTCTTTTCCAACCTTAACAATTCCCTGAATCTGTGGCTGGCTGGAGCAGGTGCTCCTGCTCTCTGCAGAACATCCCATCTCAGCAGGGAAATGAGGTGTTTGTTAAACTCAACTTCTGCAGAAGTTTGACTTTTGCAATCTCAGTATGGGTCAGGAACCCTGGCAGGGCTTCTTGGGTGCAGATCAGGCAGTCCTGTGCAGGCTGGACCTTTATCCAGCATTGCTCTGACTCTGGATATTGGATAATTTTTAGCCAAGCATAAATTTTCCCCAGTGCTTTGATACAGCAGGTCTCAAGTCTCTGTGCTCCCTGAGAATTGAGTTCAGCCTGGAGCAGAGAAGGCTCTGGGGACACCTGAGAGCCCCTGCCAGTGCCCAAAGGGGGCTCCAAGAGAGCTGGAGAGGGACTGGGGACAAGGCATGGAGGGACAGGACACAGGGAATGGCTTCCCACTGCCAGAGGGCAGGGACAGATGGGATATTGGGAAGGAATTGCTGGCTGGGAGGGTGGGCAGGCCCTGGCACAGGGTGGGCAGAGAAGCTGTGGCTACCCCTGGATCCCTGGCAGTGTCCAAGGCCAGGTTGGACGGGGCTTGGAGCCACCTGGGCTGGTGGAAGGTGTCCCTGCCCATGGCACGGAGTGGCACTGGGTGGGCTTTAAGGTCCCTTCCAACCCAAACCATTCCATGATCCTGTACGTCTGGAGGAGCAGAGTCAAGGGTGTAAAGCTCAAGGCCAATGCTGTGGGATGCTCCCTCATTAATTAATCACCACCAAGAGATTCATCAGGTCTTGCTCCATGGACAGACTCTGCCAACGCCCACCAGGGCCAGCACTGGGGGCTCAGGGAGCTGATGGGAATTCCTCCTGTTCACCCTCATCCCATGGGAAAGCAAAACTTCCCCCTCTCCCTGTGGTGGCCCATCATGGCACATCTTTCTGCTACAACCAAGCAGGGAAAAGTGTGTTGTGCTGGGTTTTTTAAAGCTTTTATTGGTATTCAACAAACAATAATAATGTAATCAGAGTGATCAAATCTTCAAGCACTGTCAAATTATTTCTGGGAGATGAAAGCATGAAATGTTCTGTGCTCCTGGCAGTTTGTGCTACAGAAACTGAACAAACTGCAGGGTTTGATAATGCATTAATGGTACTGCTTCTGAGAGGAGCTGCATGACATGCCACATTTCCCTGTCACAGCATCGACAGGATGTTTTTCTCTCCCATTTCTGCACCAGCACTCTCAGCTCTTGCACGAAGCCCTGCACAGCCCCAGCAGAGCAGCATCACCCCCTGTCCAGCCTGGGGGCAGTTTGAGCCTCACTTACAGACTGGGGACTTACAGAAACTGTTCCTCACTGGTAGAACCTCAGATTTGGGGAACCAAACCCAGCTGTGGTTTAATGTTTGGGTATCTGTGAAACTCCTAAAGAATGAAAAAGAACCAGTCAGAACAGTTTCACCACTCATTTGTCCATACTCGTAAATATAAGACTGTGTGGTTTTTAGGACGTATAATGTGGAGTAAATGGAGGTGAAAACATGGGCTCAGGGATGTGGGGGGAGCTGGACTGTGGTCTGGACTGGGCTGTTGGAACCCAAGAGGAGATTCTGCAAGTGGCATCACTCTTGGGATCCTGGACAGGGACAGCTTTCCTGCTTGTACCAAAGGAAACAAAACTGACAGAGTTAGAGTGAAATAAGACAGTGACAGGAGCAACAGCCATGACCAGAGGGGCTGCAGAGGAGGGTCAAAGCAGCTCTGGCGTTTTGAGAAATCTTTCAAAGGTAAGGGTACCTAAAGGTTCGAAGTGTTGTGGTATTTAATATCCACTCAGTTCTGAGTGCTCAGACACGCAGGGTCTGGGCAGATGTGAGAGTTGCCTCACTTGGGGATGCAGGGCAGACACACCTGTGCTGTGTCCCCAAGGATGGAGAGGTGCCACCACCTCTCTCCTGACTGGGGACCTCAGTGAGGTTTTTGTGTGTACCAACCTGGGCAGTGGGACCAGGGGAAATCCTGGCCAGGCTCTTGGCAGGAGGTGTCCACCTCCAGGATGGTGCTGGCTCATACTGGGCATGGCTGAGGGGTGATGCTCAGCTGCCAGTGGTGCTTTTATTTGGTTTAAATTTGTTAATGAAAGAGCTGCTTTGTTTGTCCTAAACCAAACCTTCTCCCATGGCCAGTGCAGCTGTCACTGGAAACATCCCCTTGCTGCATCTGAGGAGAAACCTTTGGAGTTCTGCTGGCTCACTGCCATGAACCTGGGGCATTTTTAATGGGAGAGGAAGCCACAAAGTTAATAATGTCTTTATCTGAGTGGATAAATAATTCTCCAGGAATGGCATCAAGCTCTCATGGTCTGCTGACTGTTGTCAAAAAGGTTGGATGTATCACTTGGAAATATTTGTGTTTGGGCTGTTTATCTGTAGGAAGTTACAGGGGAACCCATTTCAGCTCCTTCCCATGCCCACCCCTACCCCTGCATGGTCTCACAGGCCATCAGTACATTGAGTTTTCTCTGAAAACCCCCAGAAGAAGCCTGAGAAGGACTTAAATAAACCCGGAAAAAAAAACCAAACCAACCCCCAAAAGTGCACAAAAAAGACTGTGATGACATCAGGGACCTCCTCCCCCACTTTCATGAGAGTCACAAGAGACCCACACAACTCCCTTCTCAAGGAGAATTCCCATGGCAGATGTAATTGTCATCTGCCAGCAGGACCCTCTGGAGTTGATTCCCTTTTCCCTCTAAGATTTTCTAGTCAATTGAGCATTAAAGCACTTCTTTTTCTTTCAATTTTCATCTGCTCAAAAATATTCTAGAAAGAAACTCAGGATGTTTTTTCCTCTGTAGTAGAATAGTGCTACCAGCAGTTGCTGAGGCTATTTTTAAATTAAACAGAGCAGAGGAATTTTCTAATAAGAAGGGAGGCTCTCAGTCATTTTTAAAGCCCAGGGCAGGCTGTTTCCCCCACCTCTTGCTGTCCTTTTGCAGGAGGAAAGCACAAATCCTTTGTGCCAGGCATAGGGTGGTTCGTTTGGTTTGTTTATTGTAAAATGTTTCCCTTAAATATGCAGAGTTCGAGGTGTCTGGAGAGTTCATCTGCCTTACAAGGACCATCACAAGTTTTGCTGAGCAGTAACAGCGATTTTTTTCTAATGGGTAGATGTGTATTTCCTCCAAAAACCTGCTTTAACCCATTTTTTTAAAGTTGCTTTGAAGTCATTGAGCTGTGCATTTACCAGAGAGCCTTGGATGAGGATTTGGCCAGACACCTCCAGGCACCAGCAGTTTCTGGCAGACCCCAGACCCCTCCTCTCTTCCCAGCAGGACATCCCAGCTCTGGGGCAGGAATTGGGATGCAAGCGTTAGTTTTTAGCAGCGTTCTGTGTCCTACCTAATTCCTAAATTAATGGCTGAGCACTCTCTGAACAAAAACCAGGCTTGTTTTCTCCATCCCTAGGCTGGTGGCAGAGAGGTGGCTGTGTCCTGGGAGTCCCTCCATCCCTGGGTTGGTGGCAGAGGGGTGGCTGTGTCCTGGAATTCTCCATCCCTAGGCTGGTGGCAGAGGGGTGGCTGTGTCCCAGGAGTCTCTCCATCCCTGGGTTGGTGGCAGAGGGGTGGCTGTGTCCTGGGATTCTGTCCATCCCTAGGTTGGTGGCAGAGGGGTGGCTGTGTCCTGGGATTCTGTCCATCCCTAGGTTGGTGGCAGAGGGGTGGCTGTGTCCCAGGAGTCTCTCCATCCCTGGGTTGGTGGCAGAGGGGTCGCTGTGTCCTGGGAGGTGACTCTGCCTCCCTGCCCAGCCCGTCGGTGACTGCAGGGAAAGCTCAGGCACAGGGAGGAGGCAAAATGCAGCATCCAACCCTGGGCTGCAGGAGGAGGGCTGGGGGTGGAATAAATGGCTTGGGCGAAGAGCCGGCTGCGAGGGAAAATCATCCCTGAAATGGGTAATTAGGCGGCAAGGAAAAGCGGTTGCAGGGAGCGGGAGAGCTCTGTCCTGGAAAGGCTCCTGCGGGAGCCGAGCAGAGCCCGTTCCAGCCCAGTGGCTGCGCAGAGACACCGGGGATTCAGTGCTGGGGAAATTAAATCGGAAGGTTTCCAGATGGAATAATTAGTTCTCCGTACATTTTTTTTGTAACTTGACACTGATATTCCCGCATTTGGTTCTCCAAATGGGTTTGGAAGGAAGCGTGTGATTTGGGCCACAGTCTCAACCGCTGAATCCAGAATAATGGTGCTGTTCCTTAAGAGCACTAATCTGGGAAGGGAAATAATTAGGTAACAAAAGTGTATTAAAGTTACTGCAAAGAGGATAAAGCCCATAAAAGTGTAATTGCTCAGCTGATAAAGTGAAGTTTAAAACTTGCAATTGGCTTTGACATAACTGTGTTAAAGTGGGGAGGTAAAAACACCTAATTAAGAAGCCAAAACCATACTTTTCTTTTTTTTTTTTTTTTGTTGGAATAATGTACAAGCAGCAGAGACAGTTGTGATTTTCCCCCTTAAATGAGATCCAGGTGCCCATGACCCCCCTCCCTGCCCTGACATATTTTCCCCCCTGAGCTCGGGTGCAAGGAGCCCTCGGAGCCCCTGAGCAGCCAGAGTGGGCCCGTGGTGCCTTGGCAGGAGGCTCTGCTGGCTCCTCACCGTGGGCTGTGCATGGCAGAGCTGTGGGGCCGGGTGAGCACATCGCTCCAAACAATCTGACCAGCCAAAAGGGAGTAAGGAAATTTGTCTCTGTCTGCTTATAGCCATCAGGGCCTCAGCTTTTCTTTGCCAGTGTCCCACCAGCAATGCTGTGCTGCAGGGAGGTGACCACCTCCCTCGCATCTGTTTCTGACATCACAGAGCAGCTCCCTTCCCAAATTTCACAGTTTAGGTGAAAATGGTGAAGGGCATCACAGACTGTATGTTGTGAATTCCAGGTGTGTGTTGAGGGTGGTTTTATCCATCCTCACCCTTGTGTCTGCATGCAGAGGGGAGAGGAGTTGCTGCCTCTACAGATCTCTCAGCTGCAGATTTAGCATGGAAACTTTTCTGGAGTCTTTTAAATGAATGCCCAAATCAAAGTGAGCTGTGTGTGCTCCCAGGAGGGCTTTGGCACAAAGGGGAGTCAGAGGTAGACATCCTGTGTTTCTTTTATCCTTCTATTACTGTGGAGTGGAACTGGGAATGATTTCCAGAAAGGGTTAAATCAGACTGGAGCTGCATTCCAAGGGACTAGTCAAAAAGCAAACCTTACCTGAAATGACTTTGCTCTTTGTTCTTCAATTCACAAAGAAAATGTTTGCCAGCCTCTGTCTCGAGCCTGCACACACAAAAGATAGCTTTTTTATTTTATTTCTCTTGGTTTGAACATTTTCTGTTTCTTTTCTTACCTAACTGAAGTGATTTTCCTATATACTACAAACCCTGCAGAGCTTTACCCTGGATCTGTGCATCAGTTGTGCTGCTTTTAAAGAAGAAAGGTGTGTTTGACTTCTGAATCCAGCAGGGTGAGGAGAAATCTGGGATTTGAGTGAATTAATTTAGCTGTCCCAGCAGCCCTGGCAGCAGATGTTGCCCAAAGAGGTTGTGACTGCCTCACCCCTGGAAGTGTCCAAGGCCAGGTTGGATGGGGCTTGGAGCAGCCTGGGCTGGTGGAAGGTGTCCCTGCCCATGGCAGCGGGTGGAATGAGATGAGGTTTAGGGTCCCTTCCCACCCAAACCACTCTGTGATGCTGTTTGCCTGTGCCCTCTTGATCCTGCTTTTCGTTGACCGTGAATGGAAGGGCAGCAATTTCTTGTTTGTTTTCCCTTCCCAAACAGGAGTTTGAAGTTTGGTATCAATAACTCCACTGTGTATAAAAATGGTTTGCAAACGTTGTTTAAGAAATCAGAAAACAAAAGGATTGAAATAGAATGGAAAAGAAACTGGTATTTTACAGGGAAATTGCTGCTTCATCCTTTTCTCCACCCAGTTTGCCAAGGGTCACATCCTGCTAGAGACACTGAGAAGCCTCATGGGGAGCCAGGTGTCCCAGAGCAATTCCTACCATCCCCAGAACATGAAATAGGGTTCTGGGGAAGGCCAAAATTCATTTTTCACACAGGTTTTCCTGCAGTGATTTTTATGGAAATGAAGCTACTCTTCATTTGCCTCCTATTTCTTTGGTATCTCTTAATAGGGTTGAGACAGGGCTCATGGAAATCAATGGAATTTAGCAAAAATCAGATCAGAAATCGGGTATTTCACACAACAGGAATAGAAACAAGAGGTCATTTTATGTCAGGATTTTTGGTTTGATGCATTTCCCTTGGGGACTCTGCTCAGTGGAAGGTTGACTTGTGCTCTGTGGAGCAGGAGAAGCTGCTCCACCATCCACCACACACATCCAGCAGCTGCGACATCCCACGGGACACTGACTGGTTTGGGCACTGGGGGTTAACCCCTCTATCCAGCCACTATTTCCAAAGGGGGGAATTTGTCAAAGCTCCCAAGGAGCTATGTAGGAGAATACAAGGCATCTGGCTGGAATTAAAGACACAGGGACAATCAATTCTCCTGCTCCAGGAGCTGATCGGGAGTGGCCTCTGGAGCTCATTGCCCTTTGTCACACGGGTTGCACAGTGAGGTGCACAGGGGGGTTATTTGATGCCTTTCTGAAGTATCTGCTCTTCACCACTGTTGGAAACAAATGACTGAGGCAGCAGGTGAGGATTAACCCGAGGGACAGACTATTAGTCTGTGCTGGTGAGAGAAAACAGAGCAATCAGCTCGCGGGGTCATTTGTTTGGCTGGGTTCGACAGCCCTGCTGGGAGCGCTGAGCGCTCCTGGCCGGGGCTGCGACTGCTGCCCTGCCGGCAGGGAGCGAGGGATGCGGGGACGGGGCCTCGGGGAACGATCCGCCTCTCTCACCCGGCACAGCTCCCACCGTGGGGCAGGAGATTCCCTCTCCCTGCTCCTCCGCTGGGACTCTGAGCTCAGATCACACAGGAAGGAATTCATTCACCAGGGATTCGCTGAGCGTGTAATTGTGCCCGGATTCTGGTCGGTGCCATCACCTACAGGCATCTTCAGATGTCCGTGGCTCCGGAAACACCTGCACGCTGGGTGTTCTACATGATGCCTCTGGAACATGGCCTGGCATCTGGTCTGTTCACCGACCAAATCAAAAGGATCCCTATGGATGGCTGCTGATTTACAGCACCTGTTCTTTGACACAGTCAGTGCATTAACAACAGAAAGTTTGGTTATTACCTGATGCTGTCTCACAAGACAACCCTGGTATGAAGAACAGTAGATAAGAATGTTCTCGGGAAGAAAAATCTGTAATTTAGATATTAATGAGAGGGATGTCTTGTTTGAGTGCTTAAAGCCATTTTTCAGACTTTAAAATGAAGATGATGGGTCTAAGAGCTTTTATTTCAGGCTAAATTGGCTTTTTGGCTGTCTAAAGTGCTCTTTGCAGTATTCAAGGGCTAAGGTGGGCCCCGGGGGGAGACGGATGAACTGTCTCAGGTGCCTTGTTCCCTCCACTGCATTTAAACCCAGCTATTCAAGGACTACTGCATTTCAGAGGAAACAACATTTTTTTCTGGTTGTTAGTTTTTGTTGTTCACTTTGTCTTTGCATTTGTCCCTTTGCTCAGTTGCAATTACCATTATGTGATTGAGTTTTACAAACAGCTACGCAGTAAAGTGTTTAGCAGTGATCCTCTGTCCATCTGACTCCTGTCCCTTCGTACCTTACTGAAACCAGGATTTCCCAGTCCCTCTCAGGGTAATTATAAGCAATGCATTTCTCTGATCCCATGTTCACCCACAGATCATCATGATTTGATTTCAGAATTTCTTGGGTATTAACAACTCAGGTTCTTCTCTGCCATAGGAGAGCGAGTTCCTCTGCAGTGGTTTTAAACCATGAAGCTGAAACACTTGTAAGCTGTGTGATCTCCGGCTCAGCCCATTTCACTGTTACTCATTCCTTTAATGTTCGCAGGAGCGGCTGGGAGCTGTGATACCGTCAGCGGCTCGCAGGGGGTGGCTCAGCCCCTTCATTTCCCAGCGTGCGGGAGAAGGCAGGAGAAACAACCCCCAGGTTGTAAGGAAACGCACGGCTTGTCCTGCTGGGATGGCTCAGCCTGGCATCACCTGAGCTGGGCTGGAGAGGGGAGCTGCTCGCAGGCAGCAACAGTGACACCGGGCTCCTGGATGCCAGAAAATCCATATAATTCCAAGCTGGTTTGGGTTGAAAGGGATCTTAAAATCATCCAGTGCCACCCCCTGCCATGGGCAGGGACACCTTCCACCAGCCCAGGTTGCTCCAAGCCCCGTCCAACCTGGCCTTGGACACTGCCAGGGATCCAGGGGCAGCCACAGCTTCTCTGCCCACCCTGTGCCAGGGCCTGCCCCCCCTCCCAGCCAGCAATTCCTTCCCAATATCTAAGATAATTCTCCCCTGTTTTAGTTTAAATCTGTTATTTCCACTGCAGACAGAAGGTTCGCGTTCGAGGGGGCACCCGTGGGATTGACTGAGCCGCCGCTGCTCCGATGATGCTGCAGCTCATTGACGGGCTGGGGAAGGTAGAGGGGCTGGGGGGGGTCAGGGACGTGCGGAAGGCTGGGGATTTAGGGGAGATTTTGGAGAGACTG
>VWZG01003515.1:293562-303606 GCA_013396735.1 Grallaria varia | reverse complement strand
GTCCCGCCCCGCCGCCGCTGCTGCTGCCGCCCCCCGTGCCCGCCGTGCTGCGGGGCTGGCGCGGCCCCGCCGAGCCGCTGCTGCCGCTGCTGCCCGCGACCCCCGAGCCGCTGCTGCAGGGACAGGTAAGGGCGGCGCCGGCCCCGCGCCCCCCGGGGATGGGGGGCACAACTTTGCCGCGTCCCTGCCCAGCGCCAGCCCCGCCACCGCGACCCCCGCGCGGTGGGGACGCGGCGGGACAGAGCCCGAGGGGCGGCGGGGACACCCCGCGTTCCGCATCCCGCTTTTCCCGGCTATGCATCCTCCTCCCCCGGGCTGTGCCCCCTGAGCTCTCCATCCCTTTTTTTCCGAGGTTTCCATCCTCTTCTTCCTCTGGGCTCTCCATCCCGCTTTCTCGGGCTCCGCATCCCCCTTTTCCGAGGTCTCCATCCTCGTCCCCCGGGTTCTCCATCCCGCTTTCTCGGGCTCCGCATCCCCCTTTTCAGGTCTCCATCCTCCTCCCCCGGGCTGTGCCCCCTGAGCTCTCCATCCCTTTTTTTCCGAGGTTTCCATACTCTTCTTCCCCCGGGCTCTGCATCCCCCTCGCCGGGCTCTGCGCCCCCCAGGCTCGGTCTCCGCTCGCGGCCCCGCGTTTGGGGGGATCGCGAGGCTTTCAGCGGCTCCGGCAGCCTGCGGTGGGGTTTTTCCCGGGAGGAGAAGGGCTGGGAGTGGGGCTGGGGGGCCGCTCGGTGCTGCCGGGGGTCCCTCCGGCGGGGCTGGGCTCCCGCTCCCCGCCGGCTGGGGATGCGCTGCCGCCGGAACGCGAGGGATGCTCCGGCAGCCGGGGCAGCATCGCCGCTCTGCCTTCTTGGAATATTTATAAAGACGAAAGTTTTGAGCCGTGTCACTGGAACCGCTGTGTCGCGCCAGTGCTTCCCCTGATGAATATTTGAATTATTAATTGCTGCCGTGAGCAGCAGCGGTAGCGAAGCCTCTCGGCCGGGCGTTCGCGCTGTCACAGTGCGGGTGTCGGGGCTGTGCCGTAGTTTTGTTTTTGACTAGACAGAGGTAAAAATAAACGCGGGATGTGAGCGCTGGAGTGTCCGCTGGATTGCGTGTGATGATTTCCAGCCTTCTCAAGCTCGAGCGTCTCCTGCGGTTCGGGAGAAAACAGTCGGTGCTGGGTCTAATGAAACAGTAGCATCAATTATTGCCCGGCGTGAGGCCACTTGACTGACCCGCAGAGGTGGTTTTGCTGTGGGAACCCATTTGCCAGGCAAATTTAAGTTGAGCGACCCCCCCCCTCCCCCCCACGTTTCTGCCATTTCCTTTGGTTCTCGAGATGCATTTTGAAAGCACTTTCTGGTGGTGTTTGGTTTTGTGTGCAAGGTTCAGTCAGAGCAGAGTGAACCCACGCGACTGCAGCCATTACCAGTGCTGCCATACTCCGGGCTACTGGTTTGGGGCTTCCTAAACCAGTGTGTGATGCCAGTGCCATGTGCTGCTCACCGTGTGATGCCCAAAGAACTGTGGATTCTCGTTGGACTGAAGGGATGGGCTTGTAGTTCTCTGTGGTTGTCTGTAACATAATTAGGATATCACAAAAAACAGCGGTTTACCCAGGATAAAATCCTTTTGTTACCTCTTCCTCCTGTTTCCCCCCCGACCCCTCCCCGAAGTGGGTATTTGGAGCTCATTCTCCAGTCGTAGGATTTTCACCTTCTTCGAGCGTGGAATTGGTCCCTGTTTTCCCCCCGGTGTTCACGGCGACGGTTCCGCCTCATGCTGGGAAGAGCTGGATCGATAAAAGGCTGCCCAACTGCAAAGTAAGTCTGATCTCGGCGGGTTGAAGTGTTTTTAATGCTGCGGTACATGAAGTCTGGAAGCTGAGGAGTGTTGTGGGTTTAGTGGATTGTGATGGAGCATGAGAGGTCAGTGGATTGTCAGGAAAGCCCCACGGAGGAGGAATGTTGGGGAGGGAGGGTTGATGGAGCAGCAGTTACCCAGCTTCACTTCTCTGAAGCCTTAAAAAGACTACAATATTTTCATGTCTTTACTCCATTGAGTAGAACATCTTAATTTTTCTATGGGATGTGGTATTGGGAGTTCTCCCTTTTCTCTTCCTAGCTTTTCCCCTGTTTGTCCCCAAAGCAGTGCCAAGGTCCAGCGCTGGCAGCAGCAGTGGCACTGTGAGCACTGCCACATCCCTGGTGCCAGGGTGTCCCTTGTGGTCCTGTGTCCCCATCCCCACCTCAGTTACCTTCCCCTGACGGTGTGCCAGCTGGATACTGAAGTGCAGCTCTGTGCCTTTATCCCATCCCCTCCCTCAGCCCGTGTCCAGGGTTTGGAAGGTGGCAGCATTCCCTGAGGTGCCGATGGGTCTCTGGAGTGGCCCTCTCTGGGACACCACTGCCTTCAGTCATCCTTTTCTTCTTGTGATGCTGCATCACCCGATGAGTCAGGTTAAAAGCCAATTAATTTTTAAATAGTCACTCTAACTCAGCCTCAACACCAGGGGAGCAGAAATCCATCTAGTTTGGCAGGTTTGTCTTCAGAGACATTACCTGTTGTATTGAGTTAAGACAGTGTAGTCTCACCTTTATTTCTGAGTTTTCTATCTCAAATGGTAACATTTTTTATTTTTCCTATGGGACAGATATACTTGAACAATGCCTTTGCTCTGGATTCAGCCTGGATACATCCTGAGGAGTCCAGGGTGTTCCAGGCGGCTGAGAAACCTCTGCTGATGACCAACCAAGTAGCTCTGGCTGTGGCCAGGCCAGCTGCTGCTTCCAGGCCACTGCCCACGCTGGTGTTGGCACCTCAGCTGGTACCAGGTCAGTAGCATGTAAATAATTAACTACTCGCCTGTTAATTGGTGTTTTTCGCTTAATGCATCTCCCAGAGAGGCACAAGCCGTTCTCTAAAGGAAAGGTTTCCTTCCATTCAGCTAAAAATCTCTTGCTTGAGCTAAACTGTGATGGCAAAGTACGTTTCATCCTCTGAAATTACTCTTAAAGAAAGAAAAGACCATGTGTAATTGCAGGGGATTGTAACAGGCTGTTCCATAAGTGGTTGTTGACCTCTGGAATGAAGGGACGAGCCGCTCCCCAACTGCACAGTTGATTTTTCAATCAAGAAGTTGCTGACAACCTGAATGACTCCGTGAGGCTCTGGCACAGTCCATGTACAATTCTGTTGGCTGCTTGTTTTAAGAGTTTGGTGTGGTCTCTGTAGGCAACTGGCAGTAGGGGAGAGGAATTGATCCCGCAGCTCATTAAGGCCCAGTTATACGCAGTGATATTGTGAAACAAATTCCATTATTCTGTGTAACTCATTAATAGAACAAAGATGTATAAGTATAGGAATGCATATATACATAATAGTATAAATATAAATACCTGCCACGTAAATATTATGTGATGCTTTATGTAGCTAAGATTTGTACTTGGAAAGGAGCAGAACATGCTTTGCAATAGAGCTGTATCTCTTTCGTTGCTACAGTAGTAAATTAAAAAGCAGTTGTTTCAGAGAAGAGGTTGAGAAGTAAAATGCTACTCATGTTTCAACCCCTAAATATATTCTTAAATTGGGAATTAGAATTAATGGCTTGCTGCTGATTGTTCCTTCCTTAGACCCAAAGTGATGCCTCTTGGGTTGACTCCACAGATCCTTTTTCTGTGTTCTCTGCCCTTTAAAGTCTTTTCTATTTTGCAGCTGAGCAGCACGTGGGTTGTATTTTGCCATCATTGTAGAGATTGAGTGTGTGCTGGAAGAGGCTATTGCTGTTTGTCAGCCTGATTAATTAGCAGTGAATATTGTTCTGCACTGAAACATGTTGAACCACTCGGATGGGTCCATGTTTTGGTGTTAGAGCAAAGCTGTGTCTGTCAGCTGCCTCTTCCCTCTGCCAGGATCTCCAGTGCTGGGCTGGAGGAGTGAGGCTGCTGTGGGGAAACACCATTATTAACTAATTTATATTCATTATGTTATTTTTTATCTATAAAACCAGCTGCATCCCCCCAGGACAAGGTGGGAAAGCTTCAAGCTGTGCTCCCAGGCACAGAGTGGGGTTTGAGGAAAGGTGTGATGGTGAGGGAAGTGCTACAGCCCCTCCTTTTGTTTATGCATGTTTAAAATATTTCAATATTCTAAAATATTTCACAACAATATTTCATTATTTTAAGCATGCACAAATATATTTTATCCTGTACAGTATGTCAGACATAGGGCAAGAGTGTTCCTGGCAGTGGGTCAGGGGGATGTGCTGGGCACAGCTGGGACATTCCAGCCTCGTAAGTGCTGAGGTCTGGAAGCAGCACAGAGAAGGGAAGGTGTTCTTCCCCCTGGGCAATGTATGTGAACCCTGGCCTGTTTGTACAGGGCATCCTCAGGTGGATCCAGCTCTTCCTCCTGCAGCATTGGCTGCCACCTCCTCAGACCCTCCGGAGCCTCTCTGGGGGAGAGGGGTGCAGGGAGGAGCACAGAGACCCCCAACCATGTTTCTAAATCATAGAATCCTAGAAAGGCTTGTCTTGGAAGGGACCTTAAAGCCCATCCAGTGCCACCCCTGCTATGGGCAGGGACATCTTCCACCAGCCCAGGGTGCTCCAAGCCCTGTCCACTCTGGGCTTGGACACTTCAGGGACCCAGGGGCAGCCACAGCTTCTCTGCCCACCCTGTACCAGGGTCTCACCATGCTCTGAGTCAAGAATTTCTTCCTGTTCCTCTTGAAAACTCGTTTCTGGTTGCTGTGGTTGGTGCCAGTCCAGGAACACCCCAGGCTGTGTGGGCTCAGAGCCCGTGCAGGACATGGGCAGAGCGGGGCCATCCCTGCAGGACTGTCCGTGCCCTCCAGCCATAGCCGGAACCTGCCTCTCTGGGGACTTTGGGGGTGCTTGAAGTGTTCCCTGCATGATCTTTACACTTAACTTGGAGAGTAATAAAAACACTGTGAGCAAATGGCTTCGTTAAGTGGTACAAAGGGAGGAGTTAATAAGGTTTGTGCGGGCTCTGTGTCTGATTCATTTCGGGAGCCGCTCGTACGGCAGGTCTGCCTTGCACAGTTATCAGTAATGATATAATTGTTCTCTCAATGGATCTGCAGCGTTCCAGGGATGAAGGAACGAGCGCTGAGTCTGCGGAGGGTAATGTGCATAATTTACCAGCTGCAGCTCCAGCTACTACAAGGTGTTATTTTCTGTAAGGGAGGGAAGCTCTATTATTCTCACAGGCTGCAAACCATGAATTTATGTACTTAGTGGTTTGTGTATCGGAGGAGAATTGTGGCCTTTGCCCACCTCAGAATGATGGTTTGTTTTGTGTCTGCTGGAAACTGCAGGTTTGGGAGGAAGGCTGGGTGTTTTTCAAGAAAAGGATGGATATTTTTGTAAAGAAAGGATGAATATTTTTATGTCCTGCATTAAGCTGTCAGTGATGGGGGTGAGGTCAGGGCTGGTTTGGTCCTGAGTCAGATGTGCCCCTGTGACACCTGCACATCCTTGTGAGGTCGGTGGCTGCTGCTTGTGGGGTGAGGGGGCATTGGGAGGACCCCTTGGTGGCACCAGTCAGATAAAAGCTGTCCCCCTCTGGTATGTGGCATGCTGTGCTTTTACTGTTGTGGAGGTTATTTTAAGTGTTTGAAGGAGTGTTCTTGTAGTTTGGCATCTTGGCTCTGAAGAGCTTCACCCTCTGTGTGTGTTCCTGTTGGAGTATTTGGGAAGGTTTTCACAGTCACAGAATGGTTTGGCTTAGGAGGGACATTGAAGACCATCCAGTTCCAGCCTCAGTGCCATGGGCAGGGACACCTTCCACCAGACCAGGTTGTTCCAGCCTGGCCTTGAACCCAACAAGGAATGGGGCATCCCCCACCACCCCCAAGTCCTTCTCCCCATGGCTGCTCTCCATCCATCTCCTTCCAGCCTGTGTTTGTGCTGGGATTGCCCTCATCCAGGGACCTTGTGCTTGGCCTTGTTGAACCTCATGAAGATGGCACAGCCCCACCTCTCCAGCCTGTCCATGTCCCTCTGGATGCCCCATCCTTTCCCTCGAGCGTGTGACAGCACCACCCAACTTGGTGTCCTTAGCAAAGTGACCGAGGGCGAATCAGTCCCATTGTCCCTGTCACACACATGGATGTCAAACAGCTCCAGTCCCAGTCCTGACCCCTGAGGACACCACTCTTCACTGGGTTCACATGGACATTGAGCCCTCGACCACTCTTTGCATGTGACCTTCCAGACCATTCCTTACCGTCCACGTGGTCCATCTGTCAAATCCGTGTCCAGGTTAGAGACAAGGGTATCATGTGGGGCATCCTCAGTAGATTGGAATTTTGATCCTTCTGTCAGTGTCCTGTCTTTCTTCTAACCTCAGGAACCTTTGCAGAACTGAGGCAGTGTTTCTTGTGGCAGTGGTCAGTGCTGGAGTGTATCTGCGTGTGCACACCTACAAACACATACATACGATGTTCTAGGTAATTTCAGTTTAAATTTCCGACCTTGCAGATCTCCACATGAAGCGGGGTTACTTTGTGTTGAAATTTGGGTTCTATTGTCTTATGTTTTTTAGCAGTTCTGAAATACAGGACCCAGGACCTCTGACCTGCTGTATTTCCTAAGCACAAGCTTTGATCTGAAGTCCTTTTGCATATAGAAGTAATCAGGTCTCGGCTTCTCAAGTTGGATTATCTGGTATTTACCATGTGTGTACTGGGGCTCCCTGTTTGGAAAGCAAGAACAGCACTGCAGGACCCTCTTCACGTCCCTGAAAAGCCATCAAGCCTCTCTTTATTTGAGGAGCATTCAAGCACTGCAGAGCCAAACACTTTATTAGGTCTGGGAATGCTTGACTTTAATCGCAGCCTTTACAAAGTTTTTGTTTTGCTTATTAAGTTTATGGTTCTTCTGTGCTTTTTCTGTTATCAACCCAAATCCAGAGAAAATTTAGCCCGGCTAAGATTGCCTTTATTTCTGTAATTTAAGTGTTAAACCAATGTGTAATGGCTGGTGGTTTGGACCCTGGTGGTGTGTCCTGCCAGACCCAAGACCTGCTGGTAAATCAGTGCAGCTCTGCCAGTGCTTTGCAGGGTGCTGTTTGTGCAGAGCCAGGGATTTTTATTTACTGCAGGGGAGCAGGTTGGTGGGGCTGTCCCTGGCACACTTGGGCAATAACTGGTGGTTACAAATGGGAGTGACAGAAGCTGTTTTCCCCTTGTTGGGCTCCTGGAGACAGGGATATCAATATGTTTTCCTTTGCAGCGGGATAAATGTGCTGTTTAAGTCAATCCATGGCTTCATTTATTGAAGGGTCGATGCTGCTGCAGGTGCTCAGCAGGGAATGTTTCAGAGCCTCTGGAGTGGAGGTGGAGTGGCCAGAGGGGCCTCAGCCATCACCACGTGGCACTGAGTGCTCTGGGCTGGGGGACAGGGTGGGCATCGGGCACAGGGTGGGCTCCCTGGGCTGGCAGGGCTTTGCCACCCTCTGGGATTCAGAAGACGAGTCTCACCTCCCTGCCCAGGGTGTGCCCTGACCTGCCAAAAACAAATTTGGAGAAAACACCCTTGCTAGGAAAAATACTGCATGTTTTCCCCCTCAGGGGTATTTTGATGGTTGTATTCTCCTCCTATTTTCAAGCCATTTGACTCTTGAATTTCCACCTATAAATTTGGGGTGATTAATGGTGATTCTAAAAGCCTTTCAAGGACTTTTTTTAAAATCTTACAGCAGAGCCTTGGTTTGGTTCTGGGAAGGACTTCTCAGGTTTGGTGCCCGACTCTTGAGGAGCCACATCCTGGGCCAGCTTTGGCAACTCTGGTGTTGTGTTAGAGCTGATAAATTGCTGATTGTTCAGCTGCCTGCAAACAGCAGAGTGGCTTTGCTGACCCCAGAACCCTGTCTGTGCCTCCTCTCCTGGATTGCAATCACAAGGATAGTCCTTTCTTCATGGAATTATTTAGCAGGAGAGAAGGAGAGAGAACTTCATCAAAGGAGGGGAAATCACCCAAACTTCTCTTTCAACTGACTGATGAAACTTTAATAAGGGCATTGATGAAACTTTAATAAGGAAGTCCTGCTCCAGGAGTGTTAGTCATCTGTGCTGGCAGAAGCTCTGGCTGGCCGAGCAACTAAGGCTCACATTATTTTCCTCTTTTCCTGGGCTCTTTGGGGAAATTTCATCCTCTTCTCCAAAATAAAAGAATCAAATGAGAAGTAAACAGCCTTTCTGCTCATGTACCCTCTAGGAAGCCAGTAGAAAAGTAATTTTTTTCAGACAACAGTAGTTTTCATAAGAGCTACAGGATATGTTTTGTGGATTTTTCCCAGCTTCAGACAGCTGGAATTGGGAATGAGCCTTGGCTCCGGGAGGTCGGGTGTTTGACCTCACTGAATGGCTGTTCCAGTCCCCAGGTGAATAAAAAATAAACTCAGATTTAACACTTGAATTAGTTGGACACTCATTTTTATTTATTTTAATTTAAATGGCCATCATGACTCTGATAGAAAAAATCGTTTTAATTTATCCATCACTGAGTGATCAAAACTTAAATAATTGTGGGCTTTTTTGCCTGTGTGCCTGTTAATTAGTGCATCTGCAGGAGTTCCTTGGCGCTGAGAAATAACAGAGCTTTTTTTGGTGATCTTTCCTGAAAATATTTAACTTCTGTTTTACTGATGCAGGTCTTAGTTTGTTGGCAAATAATTGTTTATAAAGGGTTAGAACAAAGCAGGGAGGGCTGGGGGGGTTCACCTGGAGAAGGGAAGGCTCTGGGGACACCTGAGAGCCCAAAGGGGCTCCAGGAGAGCTGGAGAGGGACTGGGGACAAGGCATGGAGTGACAGGACACAGGGAATGGCTTCCCACTGCCAGAGGGCAGGGATGGATGGGATATTGGGAAGGAATTGGTGGCTGGGAGGGTGGGCAGGCCCTGGCACAGGGTGGGCAGAGAAGCTGTGGCTGCCCCTGGATCCCTGGGAGTGTCCAAGGCCAGGTTGGACGGGGCTTGGAGCAACCTGGGCTGGTGGGAGGTGTCCCTGCCCATGGCAGGGGGTGGCACTGGGTGGGCTTTAATGTCCTTTCAACCCAATCTATTCCATGACTCTTTGATCTTAACCCTGGGGCAGTGATGTTGTAGGTGCTGCATCCCCTTTCCCAAACACCAATTCCCTGTTTTCCTCTCAGTGCTACACAAGGACAAAGAAGCCCCCCAGACTGACACTGTGCCTGGAGTGAGNTTTTGGTGCTCCACAGTTGCCTTGTGTTGCCTGAAGGATTTCCATAGGAGCTGGGAGTGTTTGCTGAATGACATAATAAGCTAATGATTGCTTAATTTGGGGCTCCTTAGCTCAGCGTGGAGGGAGCAACAGCTGGCGTTTGTCAAATTGGGTTTTCTCAAGATTTTTATTTCTGTTTATTTAACATATTTAAGATTGAGCCCTGAATGTCTTCCCTGCAAGTTTGTCAGGCTGAGAGGTGAATAGAACAGAGACTAGAGGATGTCTGAGCTTTAATTTGGGACCCTCCTGGGTTCCTCTGTTAGGCCATTGGAATTTCCTGCATGTTGTGTTTCTGAGATGAAGAATATGCGTTGTACAACTTGTAAGACCCAGATATTTGTGTGCAGAACACAGCAGAGCAGCCAGGAAGGGAAGAGGAACATTGGGTGGTTAATATAGCAAGTAATAAAAAGAATCAGATTTGAAATCAGGCAGCTTACATTTAGGAAAGTTCAGAATAATTGTGTTCAATGTGCTCAAATATTTGGCTTTTTTATTGAGGTTTTTTTCATTTATATTTAATAACCCTGCACAGTTTGGATATGAGTCACTGCTGCCTTGTCCCTCTGGGTTATAATGATGTTTTCACATCTATGGGGTTTTAATATCTAAAAATGCTCTAGCCACAAGCTGGGACTTCAGAATAATGATGAGGAAAGGGGCTTTGAGAGTCCTTCAAAAATATATCCCGGAGTTGCAGAATAATTAGGGCTGGAAGGGACCTCCGGGGGTCACCCAGCCCACCCCCCTGCCCAGGCCGGGTCACCTGGAGCAGGTGACCCAGGAGCAC
>VWZG01003515.1:213162-285290 GCA_013396735.1 Grallaria varia | reverse complement strand
AAACCCCGCGCGGGGGGGGGGGGGTCCCAACCAAGAAGCAACCAGGGCGTGCAGGCTGGGGGTTATCACTGCTGATACCTGGGAGGTCAGTGTTGCTGCAGCAGCTGCCAGTTGTCCCTGCACTGGGGGAGCTTTCTCTGGACTGGTCCCAGTTTGCTCTTTTGCCCCAGGATGGGTCTCTGTGCTGGGTGTGCCACGGTGCTGCCACCCCTGCGTGGCACATGGAGAGCCAGCTCAGAGCAGTGGAGGGCACTGTGCTTATTTTATGTGTTGTGATCGTTTGGGCAGCCTTGAAATGCCCTGGTCTGTTTTGAAATGGACTTTGAGGGGCTGGAGCGTGGGCAGGGAAGAGAAGGGAGCTGGGGGGGCTCAGCCTGGAGAAAAGGAGGTTTGGGGGGACCTTCTGGCTCTGCAACTCCCTGATGGATCCAGGGGAGTGTTGGGATCTTCTCCCAAGGAACAGGGGCAGGAGGAGAGGGAATGGCCTGGGCTGGGCCAGGGTAGGGTCAGGGTGGACATTGGGAAAATTTCTTGATGGAAAAGACTGTCCATCCCTGGCACAGCTGCCCAGGGCAGGGCTGGAGTCCCCATCCCTGGAAGTGCTCAAAAGCTGTGTGGATGTGTCACCTGGGGACATGATTTAGTGGTGGCCGTGGTGATGGGGCTGGATTGATGTTTGGACTTGATGATCTTGGAGGGCTTTGGGAACCTTCCAGTTCTGTGGTTCTCTAAGAGATAAAATTTGTGTGTAAGAAATAGTTGTTTCCTGGGGTTTGGAATTTAAGAAGTTAAGTAGCAAGGTCAGACATCTCCAGTGCCTCCCAGTTACCTGGAATTTCTTTCCCTGAAAGGGCTGTCCAGCCCTGGCACAGCTGCCCAGGGCAGGGTGGAGTCCCCATCCCTGGAGGGGTTTGAAAGCCCTGTGGATGTGGCACTTGGGGACATGGTCAGTGGTGGCCTTGGCAGGACTGAGGAAGGGCTCACTTGATGGTCTCGAGGGCTTTGCCAAACCTGAATGGTTCTGTGATTCCAGCGTGGATGCACAAACCCTCTTGATCTCACTCCTGGTTCCAGGGGCTGCAGTGGGTCAGGACTGGTAGGAGCTTGGCAGGTCTTGCTCTGCTTTAAGGGCTGAATCCTCCCACCTGTGGCCAACAGGACCACTGGAGATCCACAGGGGACAGGTTTAATTTTCCACCCAGCTCCTGGGTTTCCAGCCTGCCCCTGGTGCTGCTGGAGCACCATCCCCACCATCCCCACCAGCCCCACCATCCCCAGGCTGGGCTGTGCCAGGGGGTGCTTCACACCCCGCTCAGCTCCCCAATAGCTGCAGGAGATGCTGCTCCCCCTGCAAGCCTTTCCACAAAGGCTTTTACTGCTTCCAGTGTTTTCTGTTGCAGGCTGAGGTTTAGGTGAGATTTGTGCAGCTTTAAACAGTCTTCCCTAAACATGATATATTTCCTGTAAATGGAGCAGGAGTCTTGGAAGGCAAAACCAAATTGACTGAAACGAAGAAATAAACCTTGCGAGGATAACGGAGTCGTTCCAAGAAGAATCCTTCACTTGTCCCCCTCCAGAAGGAGGAGAATTACAGTGTGTGATCGTGAGTTTTAAATCAGAGTGGAGGGAACACCTTGTTTTGTGGCTCCTGCTGTTGCTTCCTTAAATTTATTTATGCAGTTAAACCATTAGGAACTTTGCGTGTGTGGCCAAGGCTTAAAGCAGCCAGGATGGAATGTGGTGGGATGGAAAATCATTCCCAGTGCCCAGATCAAACCCATCTTTTCTGTCCTGCCTGTTGGTACCCCCAGGAATGTTGGGGACATTTGGAGGGAGGAACAAAGGAGCCTGTTTTGCTGAGATCTGTGTCAAAGATGGGGAGATGCCCCAGGAGTGATGTTGTTTTGTGTGCATTTCTCTTGCTCTAGGTCAAGTTCTAGGCTAGAAAAGAGTGTGGTTTTTTTTAAAAATTGTTTTTCATGTGTTCAAGCTACTTTATTTTTGAGATTTTTCTTTTTTGGGTCCCTATTTAATTTTGTGAAACAAAGCCACAGAGTGGTTTTCAACCAACATGTTCTCAAGTGCTTGACCTGAATTTTGAGTCCTGAATCAGGTCTCTGTGTGGTGTAATTTCTGAGCAAAACTAACATCTGATGGAGGGAGAAATTCTGTGGTCTCCGTGGGCTAACCTCTTCTTTTAGGACTTGCATCTGCAGAATCTTGTACCTTCTGGTAGGAAACTCTGTTTGATGTGTTAGACAAGGGAACAATTTCACAGCATTCCCGGGGACAGAATGGGATCTCAGAAGGTTGAGAGTTTAATTTTCCCCTAAACATTCTGTCTAATGGAATTGTGAGCTGAGGAAACCCTGTGCCACAAAAGCACCCTAGGGATAATTGAAAAATGCTGTTACTTTTAATCTTGGAAATTAAAAGTGATGCAGAAATACCTGATTGAAAGTTTATTATAAAGAAATGAAAATATAGATCTAAATGACTCTAGGTGCCCATGAGCAGATGGGGAGCTCAAGGAGGTTCCCTGGCAAAGAACCTGCTGGTCCTTGTGCTGGTGGCCTTGGTCCTCCAGCCCCAGGGACATGGGGGTGGTGAGGACACAGGGAGTATCAATAATTGTTATTATTGATACTATTGTTGTTGTTGTTGTTATTCCAGTAAAAGTTATTGCTGTCCACCCTCTTAGATGGTGGGAACCACATTTATAGGGATTTTCCTGGTGTTTGTAGCCAGTTTTAGTTTGGAGGCAGTGGATGTTTTCTGGGTGTGACTTCCTGTGGTTCTCAATCAGGCCCTTCTATGTAACTGTAAATAAATGTAATGAGCTAAAATGAATCTTAGTCTGTTGGCCAGAATATAAATAAGGAAAATTAATTAAACTGCCCAATTTTAAGTGTGCTGTAGATGCTTCCCCAGAGTAGCTAAATGGAATTTCATTGATTTTTATTGCAAATGTGGGTCTGTTTGCTGCATGCAGAACGTGAAGGTGGTGTTTGTGGCAGGAGGTTTGTGCCCCTGGGCAAGGGCTGCTGCTGGCACTGCACTGAGCCTTGTCCTGGGGGAATGGGGATGGGGATTGAGGAGGGG
The DNA here is from genome assembly GCA_013396735.1 of Grallaria varia. Classification (NCBI taxonomy): domain Eukaryota; kingdom Metazoa; phylum Chordata; class Aves; order Passeriformes; family Formicariidae; genus Grallaria; species Grallaria varia. Next base: position 282,188 of record VWZG01003515.1, on the reverse strand, counting down.
CTGAAATGTAAACCCCAGTGGTGAGGAGGAGGATCCGCCTGCAGTCACATCAGGAGTTGCTCTGGACACCTCCCTGTGGTGCTGAGGGCAGGAGAGGGCACACCAATGTGGACTGTTATGGGAACTAGTCAAGGGAAATGTTCAATTCAATGAGCTACTCAAGGGAAGAGCATCCCAAGCCAGGTTGGACGGGGCTTGGACCACCCTGGGCTGGTGGAAGGTATCCCTGTCCATGGCAGGGGTTGGGATTGGATGGTTTTTAAGGTCCTTGCCATCCTAAACCAGTCTGGGATTGTCATTCCAAGAAAATCCCTCCTGCCAGGCCCTGTGCTGTTGACAGCCCACTGTGATGTCAGGGATCTTAAACCTCAGCTCAGAAACCATCATTAAAATTGAGCAAGGGAATCACATTTCTGGTTTTTACTTCACTGGTTTCAAAATTCCAAACATAATTTATAACTCAAATCCTCATAGAAATGAGTATTTGAAGATTTCACTCTGAAATACAAAAGGTTGGTTCATGCAGAAATAATTATTCAGCTACGATGCAGAGAAAGTGGAAGTTCTGAATGTTTGCTGCTGCAGAATTTGGGGAATTCGCTCAGAATTACATCCTGTGAAACCAAGAGATTGAAATTTTGTGCTGGAGTTTTCATGAGGCTGGAAATAAAGCAGAAAAGTTTTGGAAACAGAGCCATGTGGAGCAGTGGGAAGTGTTATGGGAGGTGAAGGCTGTGGGGGGATCATCATCATCATCATCCCTTCCCCTCCTGGTGTGGGCAGGTGCTTCCCAACCTGCTGGCACCCCTGGGTGCAGGATGGTCCCCCACAGCCCTTCTCAGAGTTTGCTGGTGCATTTTGGTGCCCCCAGTGCTTGGAGACCCTCCGTGTTCCAGCCTGGGGGGCTCCCAGGTCCCTGCAAAACGTGCTGAGCCCCCCTCAGCATAACTCACTGCAGTGGCTTGGGGACCTCAGCCCCGTTTCCAGTGTGATAGGATGGGTGCCATGAATAATTCCAAAGGAGCCTTTTATCCCATACCAGCTGCCACCTTCCAGGTGCACAGGGAGGTCACCTGGGCTAGGTGCTGCTGCACTGAGAAACTGGACAAAAATCTAACTTTTATTTTTTTGGGAGGACTACATTATGGTCTGTAATGCAGCAGGAGCCAGCAGTGCCCAAAGTGATCTTGGTGGAGCTTTTGACACACAGGAACCAAAGCTGGAAAAATGTGGGCCCTTGGTTACAGCTCGTTTGTGTTTCACTGGAGAGGGAAACAGTAATGCCACAATCATGGCCTTGGAAAGGGGGATTGGGAGGAGGGAATCCTCCAAATGAGATTCCAAGAGCATTTAAATTGTTGAGACTTCAATACCAGTATTAAAAATTGCTTGTATTACTCTGTGTGAGCAGGGACAGCACCCAGGGAATGTCCTGCAGTTGTGTCAGGGCAGGGTCAGGTGGGATCTCAGGAGAAGGTCCTTCCCCAGAGGGTGGTGGGCACTGCCCAGGGCAGTGGGCACGGCCCCAAGGCTGCCAGAGCTCCAGGAGCCTTTGGACAGTGGGACAGGGACAGGGTGGGATTGTTGGGGTGTCTGTGCAGGGCCAGGGGTTGGACTGGATGGTCCTTGTGTGTCCCTTCTCACTCAGGATATTTCGTCATTCCATACAAAGCACAGAAGAGAATCAGCCATTCCTTCTTGTCCTTATGGTGCTGAAATGGTGTTGAAGGCACAAAATACATCAAGACCTTTCCCAGGGTTAAAATCTTCAGGGCCTCTCTGGGTTCATTCATGTCCACATGACCTATAAAACTGCAGGGAAACCTGAAATTGGAGAGGTGGGAAATTCCTCCTGCATGGCTTAGGTGAGGGTCAGTGTCCTCTGGGTTCATGGAACCCCAGAGTCTCCTGGCTTGGAAGGGACCCACAAGGACTGAGTTCAACTGCTGGCCCTGCCTAGGACACCCAGCAATCCCTCCATGTGCCTGAGGATGTTGTCCAACAGGGAGAAAAATCTTCATGGATTGGTATTTTCAGTCTTCTAAAGCCATGGGGTCTGACCCTGAGCAGAGTCTGGAGCAGAAGGCGAGCAGGAGTCAGAGCTCAGCAGTCACCCGGGGACACGAGCTGGGACTTGGGATTTGCATCATTTGCTTTTCCAGCTATGGGATTTAAAGTGGTATTTAATAGTCCTGCTATTTTTGTTATTAAATATGTCACTTTTAATACTGTCATTCTGAGTCCTGCTTTTACAGCTCCTGTGATGAGAAATCTCATTAAAAGTTGGGAAACAGTTTCCGTTAACTGCTGGTCACAGACTTCTCATTCAGTCTGGGCTTTTTTTTTCTAATTAAACACTAATGTCAGGAGGTGGCACAAAGGGGGTGAATTTGGCATTGGATCCCCCAGGCAGGACCAGGGAAGGGTGAAGTGTGGTCAGTGCTGGTCAAGGTGTGTCTTGGGGTGGGTGTATGGCCTTGAGGAGCCATTTCTCCCCAAACGGCCTGAAATGAGGATGCCAAAACCCCATTTCAATAATTCCTCTAAGAGATCTTTTAGATTGAGATGCTTCAGCTTTCCAAAAGCAGCAGCAGCAAGACTGTGAAGAGTGATCGGGGTGTGCCTGCCTGTGATTAATGGCTGTTCCACAGCAGAGCGTGGAGAGGGGAGTGGGGGACCTGCCCAGGGTCTTTGGGGGGGTATTTCATGCCCACTGAACCCAGTGGGTTGGTGCTCTGGGACTGTGCTCCGTGGTGCTGGGGCAGCTGGTGCCATCCCTGTCATGGGATCATGGAATAGTTTGTGTTGGAAGGGACCTTCTGAGGTCACCTCGTCCAGTCTCCTGCAGTGTCCAGGGAGTTTCCTTGGCTGTTTTTTTAATTGATGGTATTTTTCACAAGCATCAACAATACAGGACAGATTTTTATTTTTTTTTAAAAAGCTAAACGTGACACTTCAGCTTTCAGGGGGATTTGACTTGTTTTGATTTCACTTTGGTTTTGAAGCCACTTTTTTACTCGTTCTGCAGCTCATTTGTTGAAAATTGCAAAAAAACAGGTTGTTAAAGGAAGAGAAAGTGGATAGAGAAATCTTCCCCCAGCAGAGCTCATTGCAGAAGGTGCTCATTGACACTCAGTCCTGACTCTGCAGATTTACAGAAATACTTGCTGACTTTCCATCTCACATCTCCCCTTCCCGCTCCAATAAGCAATTTACTTCAGCATTTACTAGTTCCTAAAGTGGTTATGGCAATGCATATTGAAATGCAAGCTGAAATTATCCTGCAGAAACAAAAGTGCAGCTCCTGCTCGTGCTGGGGGGGAGGGTGGAGGGCTCTGTGCCAGCAGGGATTTGGGGTTTGCTGCTGGAGGGAGGGAATCATGGAATGGGTTGGGTTGGGAGGGACCTCAAACCCTACCCAGTGCCACCCCTGCCATGGGCAGGGACACCTCCCACCAGCCCAGGTTGCTCCAAGCCCCATCCAACCTGCCCTTGGACACTCCCAGGGATCCAGGGGTAGCCACAGCTCCTCTGCCCACCCTGTGCCAGGGCCTGCCAACCCTCCCAGCCACCAATTCCTTCCCAATATCCCATCTCTCCCTGCCCTCTGGCAGTGGGAAGCCATTCCCTGTGTCCTGTCCCTCCATGCCTTGTCCCCAGTCCCTCTCCAGCTCTCCTGGAGCCCCTTTGGGCTCTGGAAGGGGCTCTCAGGTGTCCCTGGAGCCTTCTCTGCTCCAGGTGAGCCCCCCCAGCTGTCCCAGCCTGGCTCCAGCCCTGGGATCGTCTTGGTGGTCCCCTCTGGATTCACTCCAGCAGATCCATGTCCTTCCTTACTCAGATTCTGTTTTCTACTGGAGCAAAATACTGAAACTCAAGGCCTTGCTGTGGGTGAGGGTGCCCAGGGCATCCAGCTCTGCTGCTGGGAGGGCTCCTTGGTGGCTGTGGAGCTTTTGAACCTTTTATATGCCCAGGCTTTCTGTAAAATTAATTTTTATTGCATAAATTGACAGAAATGGGTAGTTGGAAAGTTTGGAAAACTTCCTGATCCAGCTTTCCTGGGAAGCTGTAAATGCTGCCCCTGCCTGTGTGTCTGTGTGACTGTCACACAGGGGCTGCTCACCCTGCCAGGCTCAGGGGGACAGGGAATCCACCAGTGATTTGCTGATGTCTCATCATAAAAATGAAGGGGCTGGTTTTGCTCTTCCCCCCTCCTGTTATTCCTGGTGTGTGTGTGTGCAGTATCTGTTGGATGTCAGTACAGGTCGTTTTGAAGGAAGACTGTTCCAAGGTGAGGTGAAGGGGAGGTGATGTCGAACCATGTCAGCCTGCACAGATTGGGATCTGGTACCTGTGGCTGAGTTGTCGGTGTGATTTGTATCCTGTAAAAATCCACTGCATGAAAGGAGCTGAAGCTGTGTTTTCTCTTGGCCCCTAAAAGTCAATTGTCCTGTTCAAACCCCAGCGAGGGAGAAGCAGGTGCTGCAGAGTGGGCTCGTGGTTTGCAATCACATTGGGTCGTTTGTCAGCCTGTTCTGAAGACAGGCAGCTCCAGCCTTCCTGCCAGGCACAGGGGCTGGGGGGACACCTGGGGACACTCTGTGCCAGGTGGGTGTGGGGGACACACCTAGCATGTCTCCAACAGCATCCCAGCTCCTGTTCCCACAGCGCCCACGGGATCCAGCCGTGTCACTCTGTGCTGTTCCAGATGCGATCCCAGCACTGCTTGTGGGGTTGTGGTTTGTGCAGAGCTGCCAGTGGAGAGCCTGCTGTTGGAGAATGGGGAGGAGAGCAGGGCAGGACTTTGGGAATGGGAGCCCAAACTGGTGTTCGTGGACTTCTGGTCTCCTGAGTCTCAACGTGGCTTCTGCAGGAGGGGCAGGAGGAGTGAGTGGGACCAAACCCCTTGGAGCATCATCCCCTCAGCCTTAGGAGCATCCTGACGTGAGAGGTTTGTCTGGGAGCCTCCAGCAGGGGAAGGGCTGTTGGTCCATCCACCTCCACGCCTGGGATGGGTTGGCCTTTGCTGGAACGTTGCACTCAAGTGGGTCACGTGCAAGTTCTGGTCTGGAGGAGGGCGCTGATGGGAAAGCAGGGAGTTTGTTTTCCCAAAAGCTCTTTGGACAGCTTAAGACCCACATTTAAGACAGGGCAATAATGAAGATGCAGGAGGGGAGTTCTGTGGGATCTTGACTGGGCTCTGTAGAACTAATTGGCACGTCCTCGGGATTTGGCTCCGCTCCAGAACACATCTCACTTCATTATCTGGAACGAGGGTGACACACAGCCTGCCAATTGTTCAACATGCTCATTTATTTCTGATTTTATCTTGGTGGGAATGAGGGATCATTGCTCATGAAAATATAACAACCGTAAACTCACAAATGTTGTTTTTTGAAAGTGATATCAGTTTCTCTTAGCACCTCGTGTTGTTCTTCTGTCAGGGTTTGTGTATTTCTTCCCTGGTGAAAACAAACAGTGATTCAGGTTTGATGTAGCCCAGTGCTTCCTGGACAGAGGGAATGTGGCTAGAAATGTTAAAGTGCTCCTGGGAGTGCCCAAGGCTAGGTTGGATGGGGCTTGGAGCAACCTGGGCTGGTGGGAGGTGCCCCTGCCCATGGCAGGGGGTGGCACTGGGTGGGCTTTGGGGTCCCTTCCAACCCAGACCAGTCCATGAGTTTGATTGTCCTTCAAACCCCTACAACACTGGAAGTGTTTTGGTTCCTAAGTTACTTAGGGAGGGTTTAACACTGGCTTGTCCTTGGGCTGCTGCAGGTGAACAGACCCTGGGGCTGCAAGGCCTGACCCTTCCAGCCTTGCTCGCAGAGGTCATTCCTGGGGCACCAGTCATGGTCAGACTGGGGATATAAAGGAATGGTTCCCTTTCAGCTTGACAGGAGGGTGGAGGAAAGGCTGAATTCAGAATGGACGTGGCAGCTGTGGAGTGGAAGGGTGGAGGGTCGAGGTGGCAGTGGGGAGGTGCTGGGGGTGTCCAGAACCACCAGGGATGGGAATTCAGGCTGGGGCAGTGTCAGTGAATGCCTGTGCTGGTGACTTCTGCCTCCCAGGGATTCAGTAATTCTGATTCCCAGAGATTTTAATAAATAGGGATTTTGCCATAGTACCACACCCTGTTTTTCAGCCTGAGCTGTGTCAGTCTCGTGTCAGGCACAATTCTGAGCCCAAAAGTCCCATTTCAGTTCTGTTCATTTCTGATCCTTGGAGCATGGCTGAATGGACTCTCCTGCTTTGCCATGAACATGTGTTTGCATTTTGTTTCTCTCTCTGGTTTAAAAAAAAAAAAATCATCAAAGTAAAAACAACTCAGGAAACTGCTGCTGCTGCTTCCACTTTATGGCCTCAAAGGTAGGGAGTTGCTGGCACTGAATAGCCAAGTTCCCGTGTCTGAGCTGGGTGGGTTGTGCACTGATGGCTCCATTCCCAGATCAGACCCTCTGGAGACCAGTCTGGCAGTCCGGGGGAGCTTTCCAGAGGCAGGACCCCAGTGCACCAGGACTGGGACCTGGACAATGGGCTGAGTGAGAACCCCGAGTTTCAGTGGGGAAGGGGAGTTTTCCAGCACTTCCGAGCTCCCTGCCTTGGGGAGGGGATGTCCCACAGCAATGATCCTGTGCTTTATTTCCACTTTGGTACCAGGTGGGACATGCTTTGTTTTAATTTCTCTTTGCAGTTGTAACTGTGCCATGTTCTGATTAAGGATCCCTCATTTCTCTTTAATGAGCTCTAACACTGTGCATATTTTTAAGCACGTGTTTTGGGTGTTTTTAAAAGGCATTTTGCAGAAGAAAGCAGAGCTGTTGCCCAAAGCTCCCAGCTGGTCTGGGCCTGGTGCACTGCTCTGGGTCCTTTAAACTGTCATGATAAAACCCTGTTTGCAGCCCAGAGCAGTGATTGTTTGTGGAGCTGGCAGGAGACCTGGCCTGGAACACCCCAGGAATCTGAGTTACTGGCGGCTTGTTTGGCTCAGGAAGGATCCCTGTGTCTAATCCTTTTTGGCCCTGTAGAAGGTGCCCTGAATTTTTTTATTTCCTGTTGCTGATGCGTTTCTTCAAACCCATGTTGGGAGTAATGGCATCACTGTGGGCTTTAGTGAGGAATCCAAGGCATCCCCACAGGCACTGCAAAATAATCAACTTAATGCCAAAAAAAATCCAGATTTCCAAATATGGGAAGTGGACAGAAACACATTAAGAACATAAACCTGAGGGCAAACAAATTCAGTGAGAATTCCTGCTGCAGAGATTTCCCTAGAAGTGTCCAAGCCCAGAGTGGATGAGGCTTGGAGCAACCGGGGCTGGTGGAAGGTGTCCCTGCCCATGGCAGGGATGGCACTGGGTGGGCTTTGAGGTCCCTTCCCAGCCAGTGTGGGACCCTTGGGCAGTGGGGCTCTGCACCTGTGGTTTGATTTTGCATAGAAGTGTTAAGGTTGGTGAGCAGTTTCTGCAGGTGGGTGGGATTGTGACTGATAAAAGTACACAAACTCGTGTCCAGCCATATCAAGAGCCAAAGTTTCCCCAGTTTTCCCAAAAGAAAGAGCTGGAGAGAAAGGAAGTTCAAAAAATTCAGGTTTTTTTACTGTGTCTGGAAATGCTCCAGGTCATTAAACCTCAGTCCAGGCAGTAGATTTATGTCCAAGGGAGGTGGTAGCAACAGAATCTTTTGCAGAAGTGAGATGGAATCTGAAAGGATGCTCTTGTCTCAAAATCCCATGAGAAATGAAGTTGTTCAAGGAAATTGAAATTAGAGTGTAGGAAGATGGAAGAGTTGGAGAAATCTTAATTTTAACCCAGTGGTGTCTGGCAGTGGTGTCTGTTTGCAGAGGTACAACGAGAGTGGGTAGGTCTTACTGTGCTGAAGTGCTTTATTGCTATAGAAGTACTGAAAGAATATCTGCTGTGAGATTAGTTTCTGATTTTTAGGAAGTCTGAAGACTCTCAGGACCCTGAAGGGTCACCATCCTGTCCATGAATGGTGATTATCTCCTTCAGTGACTCTCTGACCTACCCAGGGCTGGTTTCCTACAGGCTTGTGCCTCCAGGTATTTCAGGAAGTGCAAACTGCAATTGAGGCTCTGTTTGGCACTCAGAGCACTTTCCTTTCTTGTGGGTGTTGGGCACAGTGTCCCTCAGCCAGGGGATGTCTAAGCACTTCCAGCCAGCCCTCCTCCTCCCTGTCCTGCCCTTCATGGGAATGGAGGTACTGCTCTGTTCAGTCTTTGAATCATGGAATAACAGACTGCACTGGGTTGGAAGGGACCTTAAAGATCATCTTCTTCCACCCCCTGCCATGGGCAGGGACAAAATTTAGTCCTCAGCACCACTGTTGCATTTCTGCACCTCCTTTTTAAAAGGTACATTCAGTCTGGCTTTCTGCTCAAAGCTGTATATACCTGTCTGGAAAACACCTAAGGGCACTGCACGTGGGGCTTAAGGAGGGCTGTAGATGCCTGTCCAGTTAAGCAGTTGTATTTAAGAATTGGGAAGTTGTTTCATGTTGATTAAATTATTATCCTTGGTACCACTTAATTGAGTTCCAGTGTAAAGGTGAAAAAATGGGTGTATAGAATCATAGGATAGTCTGTGTTGGAAGGGACTGTAAACATCTTGTTCCACCTCCTACCATGGGCAGGGACACCTTCCACCAGCCCAGGTTGCTCCAAGCCCTGTCCAGCCTGGCCGTGGACTCTCCCGGGGATGGGGAGGTGTCCTGTGGAAAAGGTAGTTCTCCATATTGTTGTTGTGCTGAACAGTTACCTGTCTGTGCATGTGTGTGTGTCTCTCTCCATCTGTAGCTCTGCGTCTCATGCCTCTCTTTTTCGTTTAACCAAAGAGCAATTGCCACACTAATTTCCTGACCTCCTTCTAAGGCAATTTATAAATCTGATGGAATACAATGAGGTGACTAAGCGTCTGCTTAAAATTATCAATTTGAAACTGAAAAATAAAGCATTTCTGTGCCCAAATCCATAAGCAGCTCATGATTCTTGCAGTGGCTGTGATGCCCTCGAGTCCCTCGTGTCTGTGCCAGGCTGTGCCATTCCTGCTGGGAGCTGCTCTTCTCCAGAAACATCCATTCTTTCTGGAGTCACCCCTCACCTTCCAGCTCATTGTCATTCTTCTGGGCTCCATCCCAGGTCACTGAATGTATTACTGTTGTTACTTCCCAGTACAGCAGGAAAGTAGATCTTCAGTACCAATTTCCATATTTTTTTTCCCTTCGATTTCAAAATAGGAAGACTCAAACTGAAATAAAGCACAGGAAAGCTGGATGGAGAGCTGCAAAGCAGTCAGGGTAGTTCTGCCAAACCCAGTGATGCTGCCAAAGTGCAGAGGTTGGACAGGGCTTGGAGCAACCTGGGCTAGTGGAGGTGTCCCTGCCCATGGCAGTGGTGGGATGAGATGGCATCAAACCAGTCTGGGATTCCGAGTTGTTCTGGTGTAAATGCTGTTTGTGTATGGCCTCTGCTTTGCTCTGGAAGAGCAAAAAGTTCTTGTTTGCATCAAATTGTGAAATTTTCTTCAGTGTCTGGTTTCCAGCTCAAGGGAGGGGCCGTGGGCAGGTTCCCAGTGAGGAGCACTCAGTAGTCACACCATGGATCTCCACTGCCCTCTGTGACCAGGTGCATTCCAGGGAAAAGGAGGAACAGAGATTGCCATTTTCACCCCTCCCCTCCAGATTTTGGTGGGGTTTGGGGTGACTGTGGCACCACCAATTGTTGCAGCCTGTGGAGACTTTCCCCAGTCACCGAAGGCTGGAGGGGAGCAGAGCACAGGGGGGCTCCACCACAGCCAGGGGACCCCGTGGCTTTGCTGGGAGGCTTGGGGTGGCAATGAGGACAGGGCAGGTTCTGCTGAGCCTTCCATCATCTGTGCTGAAAGTGTTTCTCAGGAGGCTTCCCCCGGCAGCACCTCAGCAGGGCAGCGAGGGCAGCGGCTGCTCAGAACACACCACACGTTCTGGGATCTGAGGGAGATAATCAGATTCAGAAAGTGCTGAATCTTTTTAATGAACGTGTCTGGGCTTTCAAAGAAACGGAGGAAGGAGAAAAAATTCCTCAAAGGTGGCATCTGGGCAGCCTTGTGTTTACCCAACAGAAATTGCCTTGAGGAAGAGCATGGTGTGTCCTTGAGGAGAAGGGGGAGCAGAGATGAGGGGCTGAATGGAGAAATGGAGATGGAGGAGGTGCATGGTTAGTAAAAAGTCCATTTTTTAATCTTATTTCTCAATCCTTCCTTTTTTTTTTTCTAGCAAAGAGACTTCTCTTGTGCTTTGCAGAGAGGCAGAATGGCCCCAAATTACCTCATCAGGATGGGTGATGCTTCTAAATGAAGCAAGTCCCTGAGCCCTGACCTCCAGTAACTTCTGGGGTCAGGAAATGATAGCAGCAATAATAGAAATAAATTGGTGCATTTCTGTGTCTATTACTGGCTATTAGGCACAGAGGCTGAAATTACTAATTTCATTGCTCTCCTCTTTTCAATTAAACTCTGCATTTATGTCCCAGGAATTTTACCAACTCATCCTCCCTGTGCCTGAGAGGAGTCTGGTCACACCAGGATGAGCACAGGGAGCTCCTCGTGAGAGGCAGGGTGTCCCCATCAAGGAAGGGTTAGATTACATATTAGGAAAGTATTTTTCGTGGGAAGGGTTGTAAAGCATTGGAACAGTCCCCATCTCTGGAAGGATTTAGAAGTGATGTGGATGTGGCAGCTGGGGTCATGAGTTGGTGGTGAACACAGTGGTGGTGCTGGCTGATGATGTTAAAGGTCTTTTCCACCCTTAATGAGTCCATGATCCTGGCTGGTGCTGATGTCACTCACCTGACTGAGCACCCTCAGGGCTGGAAACGGGCAAATTCCTCCAGAGTAATGTTCCTAAAGTGAGGGAATTGGACCAAACATGGATTTACTTCTGATTCCTTCCTGCCAAACCATCTGCATCCTGCTCTCTTCTGCCCAGGCCCATCCTCAGCAGCACAAAGGCTGGATGTCTCTGCTGGGCTTGGCTTATATCAGTGCTGATGCTTTTGCCCAACCTGCTTCATCCTGGACACACAGTTCTTAAGGTCATCGCCTTCTCTTCCAAGATGGTTGAACTCTGCCCTGTTCCTTTGTGTCACTTCAAGTCCAGGTCCCTTGGGAGGTGTTGGAGAGGCGGCAGAGCCGAGCGTGAAATGCTGGTGATGGTTTTGTGAGCGGTCCCTGCTTTCCCTGCAGCAGCATCACACGCTGGATCTTCATCCCCAGCGCTGCCTCCCGGAGCTCCCCACGCACAGCTGGGGATTGCAGGCATTTCCCACGTGGGACAGGGCTGGGGGAGTGCCTGGGAGCAGATCCCTCGCAGAGGATTGAGTGCCTTCAGCTCAGCCAGTGACAGAGAGGGGGCTTTGGAGAGCAGGTCACACACAGGAGTGACCAGGGTGGAGGCGCTGCCTTGGGCACGGAGCCCCCTCTGCCTCTCACCTTTCCTGTCTCTGCTCACAGTTTCACACTCACCTTTCCTTGTCTCTGGCCATCCTTTTACCTGTCTCTGATGCCCCCTTTCCCTCTCGCCTTTCCCCATCTCTGTGTTGTGGAGGCCATTCCTACATAGCAGAGCGGCATCTTCCAGGGGTGGCATGAGGCTGGTGGGTGCCTGCCCTGCAGCCCAGGCATGCTCGTTAGCTGCTGCTGCTGAGGAATTAATTAACACATGGCTTCACTCATCTGCTCCTTAGTTTTCTGTTCCTTCCAGCAGTTCGCAGGCATTTGGTGAGATTCCTTCACGGTGGAATGGTTTTCTTTAACCCAGTTTTGTAATTTGGTGGTGTTAAAATAGAGTCATAGAATTCCAGGCTAGTTTGGGTTGGGAGAGACCTCAAAGCCCATCCAGTGCCACCCCCTGCCATGAGCAGGGACACCTCCCACCCGCCCAGGTTGCTCCAAGCCCCGTCCAACCTGCCCTTGGACACTCCTAGGGATCCAGGGGCAGCCACAGCTTCTCTGCCCACCCTGTGCCCACCCTCACAGGGAGGAATTTCTTCCCAATCTCCCATCTAATCAAATGTGTAACTGCAGGGAAGTAGGAATTATGTCATAAAGGGGAGAAAGGATAAATGGAACAGGAAGGCTTTTTGGGTATGTGAAAACCAGTCAGTTTTTGAAATTAAAACCTTGGCTTTTTTCTCACTGCTGAGCAGGGTGGTGGCTCAGGCTGGGCCATCACTGGTGCTGGAGCATCCTGATCCACACCTGGGTGGGTGGCTGGTGCCTGTGTGGAGCCTCCTGGCTGTGCTGAGGTTTGGTGGGACTGGCTGGGAGCAGCCAGAGGCTGCTGCTTGGAGAAGAGGAGGCTCAGGGGTGACCTTATCACTCTCTACAACTACTTGGAGAGGACTTGTAGGTGGGGGTCAGACTCTTCTCCCAGGGAACAAGGGACAGGACAAGAAAGAACATTCCCTGGGGCTGCAGGTGCCTGGGCAGCCCCTGGACTGAATCCTCACTCTCCACGGGCAGGTTTTTGCTGCAGGAAGGTGTGCTGGGCTGGGGGAGCAGCTCTGGGGATGGAGCTGTGCCTGGTGTGGTCCCCCTGCTCTGCTCCTTGTGATGCCCAGCCATGGCTGATGTGGGGCTGGACAGCAGGGCCATGGGGACCAGCAGCTGGAGGGGGGTCTGTGGAGCCCCTGAGCCCTCTGCAGGGGAATGGGGGATCCCAGTCCTGCCAGGGAGCCTCCAGCGCCCCAGCTCTCCCCGCTGGATTCCACATCCCACATGCAAATCTGTGTTGGCTCATCAGGGATGCAGATCAGGGTAGTGTTTCACTTGAAACAGGATCTTCAGCTATCTGAAACTTCCACTCCTGTGCCTGTGTCCACCTTTGTCTTTGTGGTGTCCTTGCGGTTAAATGGAAATGTGGGTTGCCATGTTTGTAAAATGCTGGAAAACGCACTGAAATAATCTTAAAAGTGGGCAGATGTTCTCTGAACACACGGTTTGCTCGTCAGGCCTCCCTGGCTCTGCAATAATCCAAAACTTCATAGGAAAGAGCACTTTTATCCTCCCCCCAGCTCCACAGGATTGTTCTAGAGTAAAATTTGCCTAAATTTAATCATAAAGTGCTCAGAGTGTGGGTTCATATTGGGATGTAATTCCAACCCAGGTTATGTTCAGTTCAGACCAGAGTCTGATATTGCATTGTGACATTCAGCTCAATCCAGAGTTTATTTGTATTCCAAATCCATCTATTGCAAAGGCTGCTCTTTATGAGCTCAAAGAGCTATAAAGCATAAATATTTATTCCTTAAAGGTTAAGATTGCCTTAAATCATTCTAGCTTATTTGGTGCGCAGCACTTATAATTAAAGTAAGCAGTTGAACTTGATCTGAATGTATGAAATAAGTATATATATGTATATGGATGGATATACTTGACTGTGATGCGGGTGGAAGCTGTGGGATAATTGCTTCCATCACATCAAAAGATGCACTGATATTGTGTTTGGATTTGGTAATAAATCAACATAAAGAAGCAGTTGAAATTATATAGTGGCAAGTACATTTCAACAGGCAGCATAAACTGTGGTAGGAGAATGAGCAGAGCTCAGCTCAAGTGTGTGTGTGGAATTACAGAGAGATAATTATGCATCTTATGAAAGATATTCCAGCTTTGGGTGTAGAGAATTCATAGAATCCCAGACTGGTTTGTGTTGGAAAGGACCTTCAAGCCCATCCAGTGCCACCCCTGCCATGGGCAGGGACACCTTTCACCAGCCCAGGTTGCTCCAATCCCTGTCCAGCCTGGCCTTGGACACTTCCAGGGATCCAGGGGCAGCCACAGCTGCATAACCTTCTCCAAGGATCTTGTTGTAGATAACAAGTCCTTCGTGTGCCCATACCCCACCAAGATGAGATGAGGAAACACCTCTGAAATCAATAGCATTAAAGGCTCCTTTTTGTTGTCATTAAAATTAATTTGAAAAGCCAAAGAAACCCCAACTCCTTTTGCTCTATAAAATGTTGTTCCTGGAATTAATTGTGTAGGAATATACATCTAAGTTACAGTTCAAATGGTCTCCAAGGATCTGGAAACCAGGATTCCAGTGTGTTCACGTGTGTGCCCTGCTGAGGGGCTGCTGGGGCTGTGCTGTGTAATTAGAGGCACCTTCGACTCCAGAGTTGGACTTACTGGTTGCTCGGCGTTCCCTTCTCTCCAGGGAGCTCATCAAAGGTGCTGGTTTTGCCAGGGGCTTTGATGGGAGCCCAGCTAAGGAGCTGTCATGGCCTGAGGTCTGAACACGGGCTCGAGCTGGAACTGCTTCAGTTCAGTGCTTGGTGGAGGCAGCGAGGTACAAGTGCCTCCAGCCACGCTGTGGTGTGCAGGAGCACAGCAAACACCCCACTGACCTGCTCTGCTTTCCTAAAGGCTTTATTTAGCATCCTTTCTTCCAAGCAAGTCTGGATTCCATTTATCACAGCACCGTGCACGGGAGTTTCTTTATCCTGCTGCTGATCGTGTCTAGCAGGGATTTCTCTTATCCTGACTTAATGTTGGGGGGAAAAAAACAGGAGGGAAATAATGGAATCTTTCATTTCCTGATGTTTATTGTGCAGCTGCTGGGTTTCATCTCCCCCCATCCCAAGGAAGTCCTGCAGGTCTCCCCTGTGAGGGTGGGCAGAGAAGCTGTGGCTGCCCCTGGATCCCTGGCAGTGTCCAAGGGCAGGTTGGACGGGGCTTGGAGCAACCTGGGCTGGTGGGAGGTGTCCCTGCCCATGGCAGGGGTGGCACTGGATGGGCTTTAAGGTCCCTCCCCACCCAAACCAGTCTGGGATTCCATAGTTCTGTGTTGGTGAGAGGTATATTTAATATTGTGCTTGGGCACCTGGAATTGTAGAAACACAAATCTGTGCAGGGGGTTAAAATGAGCAAATTTTTATAGCAGATTGAAGGTTTCAGAAATTATCCGTATAATTCCAAAATACAGAGAAGTTGGGATGGGAACTGTGTGGTAGCCCATGAACAGTTAGTGAAATGAAGGGTCAGTAAATCCTGCAGCTGGGATTGTGCTTGGGAAATGTGTTATTCCCAGAGTCTGCCTTAAAGGAGGGATTTGTCCCTAATGACATGTCAGTTTGGAAATGGTGGCTTGTAAATAGAATGTGGAACTGTTAATGGGACACCTGAACCTACAGCTGGAAGGAGATGGTGTTGAATGTGTCTTGTATGGGTTTCTCAGTTTCTGAGGAATGGGTTTGTGCACAGCTAATGGGAAATTAATGCTCCAGCTTTGACCTCGAATTTGGGAGCAGCCACAGGTTCTCCTGGACTGAGGAGCCTGGTTTAACTAGCACAGTTCTAGCAAACCTGGGTTACTGATTTTCCATAACAATGTGCATGAGCACATTAGTGATTGCCTCGTTTGGACCTTGTCTGAGCCCACTGTGGTTCCCTGGATAAAGCTGCGGGCTTAAATTATTGGCAAACCCATTTCCTGTGGACACAGTGGGACACAAGGAGTTTGTGAAGAGTAACTGTAGAAACCAGAGCTGGGTTATTTAAAATAAGAAACTGGTCTTGCTGTGATCTGCTCTGAAGGCATTAATCTATCCATTCAAATTCTTACTTTCAGGGCCACATTTTCATTAATTTCCAGTTTCTGGTGATGCTTATTGGCTGAGAATCAGTGGCCAGGCTGGAGCAGGAATTGAACTAAACACAAACCCTCTTGTTTTAACCATGCAAATGGGCGTAGGGGGAAGTGTTTAGTAGGAGATTAATTCATGGAATCATTGAACCATTAAGGTTGGAAAGGACCTCTAAGGTCACAGAGTCCAGCCCTTGGTGCAGCACCATGATGTTCAGCACTGACCACGGCCTCGAGGGCCGAAACAAGTGTTCTGTGGAATACACTTGGGAAACAAGCTGGCTCCTTTAAAGGTATTTTTGTTTACTGGGAAACCCCCCAATATTTTCCTTCTGGTTTGAGCACAGGTTCTGCCTCCAGGCTGGATGCCCACGTGGGTCCTTTGGTGCCGGCACAAGTCACCCGTGTCACCGCAGTGGCCGCGCCGGCGGTGACGTTCATGGCCACCAACCTCATGGACCAGGCACTGACAGGTGGGTCGTGTTTCCATGTCCTGCAAGGGTGGCTGGGGCACATGGGGTGTGTTTGTGTCCTCTCAGCTGCCCGTGCTGCACAGGGGTGGGGACCCTCTGGGGGTCCCCTCCATCTCTGTGACATCTGCTTTAGCTGATTGCGAGTGTGCTCGCTGTGTTTGGGGTCCTGGCTCCTTCCTCCAGCATTGGAGCATACCCAGGGCAGGTCTCTGGCAGTTCTCAGGCTTTCCCTGTCCCACAGTGGTGCTTTTCACAGCACTGCAGTGACAATGTGCTTATCTTTGGGGCAGTTGCTCCACGAGGCCTCGTTGGCTGAACCCTCCGAGAACTCTTTGTGCTGCACTGTGTGATAAACCAGGTTTATTTACTGCCATTTAAATGTGTGTTTGTTGTGACAGAAGGGGCAGTGCTGTTCCCAAAGGCTGGAGGGAGTCTCCTGGCTTTGTTCAGATTCATGTGTACTCAGATCACAGTCAGGTTTTGCCAGGAGACTGGGGATGTTGTCCCTGCCAGGGTGACGTTCCTCGTGCAGAGCTGTCATTGTGAAGGCAGGAGCTGTTCCTGCAGGGGAGGTGCTGCAGACTTTGTTGTCCAAAGAGGTTGTGGACTCCCCATCCCTGGAAGTGTCCAAGGCCAGGTTGGACCAGGCTTGGAGCACCCTGGGCTGGTGGGAGTTGTCCCTGCCCATGGCAGGGGTTGGCACCGGGTGATCTTGAAGGTCCCTTCCAACCCCAACCCACTCTGATTTTATGATTTTTCAGGGCAGTGACAATTGGCACCTCCTGGGCAGTGCTGGCTCCATGCCAGGGAAATCCAACCATGAACTGAGTTTGTCCTTGGACTCTGCACCAACAAAGACTTTGTCCTTGTTATTCTGCTGTTCCCATTACAAATCTCCAGACCAATGAAGGGGAGGGTGGGAAGGGATTGCTGCAGGAAGGAGAAAAAGCTCAGCTCAAGGAGACTTGTTCTAAGAGGGGAAAGGAACTCTTGGAGAGCACAGCAGACTGGTGAGAGCAGCAAACAGACCCCAGTTAGAGGGGAAAATACCACGTGCAGGCAGGAGCTGGAATGGGATCTGTGTCCCTGAAACTGGGGTGAGGGGCTGAAGGGGGATCCCTGCCGTTGGGAGCAGGGCATGGACCTGGCTGATGTAGCCAGCACTGAAATCCCACAGTGGGATGGAATAAGAACCAACAGAGGGAGGAGCTGGGAGTCAGACAGGGAAGGTTTTTTGACCAGCCTCAAAAGCCAGAGCAGTAAGGTGGTGAGGAGAGGCAGAACTCACCTGTGGAGATCCTGGGGGATGATAAAACCTGAGTGTTCGCATGTGTGCACTTAAGTAAATCCAATTCTCAGAAGCATTTAGAATCAGAATTTTAAACTTCTTTCAAGATTAACAGAGGTTTGGCCTCTACATACCTTTGCAAAACAAATTTTTATTATGTCTTGTCCACAGCAGCTCGTGCCATGAATCAACCCTCCCTCTTCCCCTCCCTCTCTAATTCCGCTTTTAATCAGATGTTTATGATCACACACCGACATCCTCTGTGATTTACCCAAGGTAGTTTCACTGCTTCACCTTTCCTTTTACACTGTGAATTATTCATGTCTCTGTACCTGCTGGGGAGCCCCAGAGAAGCCTCTTTAATCAGGTATTTCATCCTTCTCTGCAGCTCTTCCTCCAGCAGTGCACAGGGTGATGAGCACACTGCTGGGTTCAGGGGCACAGGAAGGGGCTGCACATATGACCTGGTGTCTGAATTGTCAGGCTGCAGTTTAGTTTATGCATTTAAGTTACAAAAGGGAGGAGGAAATGGTTAATTAATTAGAAATGAGTAAAGCTGAGCAAAGGCCTTCCCCAGGTGGCAGTGGAGGGTGGACACGGCTGGTGCTGGGTGTCCTGCCCCACCATGGGCAGAGGAGGGGAGATCTGTGATGATGGGCAGAGTCCCAACAGGGGCCTGCCTTGTGTCCTCCTTGGGAACCAGAGAGGGTTTGGGAAGCAGTGGATGGACCTGCCCCCCTCTCCATGCTGTTCAGGGCTTGGGGTCCCCCCTTGGCACAGCCCAGAGGGTTGGTGCTCCTGCCCTGAGCTCCCTGGGCATTCCTGAGCTGGGGAGGGAGGCACAAGCTCGGATTATTTTTCTCTTTACACTGTACTTAGGAAAAACATTCAGTGTTCAACTGTGGATATAAAACTAAATGACTCCTGCTGTGCACAGGGACTTTCAGGACTTTCGTTTATTTTATTTTTATTTTATCCTTATTTTCTTTTCCTTGTGTTGACTGTTCCAAATGCTGTTTCCCCTGTGAATGCCTCAGGAGGTGCCTGCTGCAGGAGCTCACCCACGTGCGCAGCAAAAGCTGCAGCACCCAGGTCTGTGCCCGGGGCTCTGGGGATGCTGCGAGGGAGCTTTTCACAGGAGCAGGGAAGATGTTGAGGAGAAGGTTCCTGGGCCTTTTGCAGTGTCTCCTCCATGAGGGTGTGTGGGTGGCTGCTGGTGTGGCAGAGCTGCCGCCACGGGCACCCCCCTGCTCTGGGCTGCATCCTCAGCATCACCTACTGACCAGCAGGGCCAAAGCACTCACACCCTGTTGGACCTTCCTGTGCATCAAACCAGAGCTCCTGGAGTGCAGTTTGGGGTCTCCTTTTTCAGTTTGCCTAACCCTGCTGGTTGACACTGTGTGTTCCCTGGGAGGGTGGGCAGACCCTGGCACAGGGTGCCCAGAGGAGCTGTGGCTGCCCCTGGATCCCTGGCAGTGTCCAAGGCCAGGTTGGGCAGGTCCCTGTGTCACCCCTCCAGTGTTCCAGACCTCTCAGAGCACACTCCTGAGATGTCCTTCCCCTTTCCAGAAGGCAGAGGTGGGCATTGAGTGGGTGTGACTTCACCATGTTC
This sequence comes from Grallaria varia, assembly GCA_013396735.1. Taxonomy (NCBI): domain Eukaryota; kingdom Metazoa; phylum Chordata; class Aves; order Passeriformes; family Formicariidae; genus Grallaria; species Grallaria varia. Next base: position 263,179 of record VWZG01003515.1, on the reverse strand, counting down.
AAAGGCTGATATTGCTGGTAGAGCTTTGATTCCCAATCACCAGATTCCGAAGGCAGGAAGATAAATTTAGAGCCCCTTTTGATATGTATTAGCTGCTCCCTACTCCTGGCTCCTTTAATGTGGAAATTAATTGCTCTCATTTGTAAATCTTCTTTCTCTTTACCCATAAAAACTGAGCAAAATGACATGGATTTAATTTTTTATTATTCTGAAATATTCCAAGCGAAGCAGAGTCAAATAAGTGTTTTGAGAGGATAAGAAGACGAAAAAAAAAACCCACTCAAATTAAGAAAATGTGGTTTTTTTATTATGTCTTACTGTTAAAACTCTTTTTGTCGTGGTTGGGTCCGTGTCCTGTGCCTGCTGCCTTTTTGCCTTTCCCTGCAGTCCATTAAGGCCTCTCTGTTATTGACTCATTTTGTAGCCAGCAGAAACTTGGGATGTTTAGGATTTCAGGATGGAGACAGGCGTCTGCAGAGGAGAGGGCAGTGTTCTTGCACCGCTTCCAGTGGAAATGCAATCCATTGGTGGTTCCTATGGAGGTTATCCCAGGGCACAGCAGGATCTCCAGGCTGGGAGGAGGGGACTGGCCAGCCCCAAACCCCATGGTGGTGGCTTCTGCTCCTGAGGGGACTGTGATCCTCAGGGAGAAGAGGATCATAGACCCAGGGAATCATTTAGGTTGGAAAAACCCTCTAAGATCATGGAGTCTGACTGTTAACCCAGCACTGCCAAGGCCACCACTGACCCTCGTCCTGAGGGTGTCCCACGAGAGACAAGTGTGAGTTCAGGGAAAGCAGGACACAAAGGTAGTGCAATAAACACCTCCCTCCAAGGTCTGTGAATGGTTGCCATCAGTGTGGTGTTGGGAAGGGTGACACATCCCCGGGCACAGGGATGGCAGTGAACAAGGGACCGAGTGAGGAGGAACATGTGGAGAGAGGGGGCTCAGAGGCACAGGGAGTGGTTTGTTTTTTCTTTGCCAGGTTTGGTTTGTTGGGAATGTATTACTTGCACATTTAAAAGGAATTCTTTCCGCCCCACAGATCATGGCAAAGAATCGAGTCGATCCTCCTGCCCCCCAGCCCTGATCCTGCACACGGACAGGAAGAGTGTCCCCGTGGACAGCGACGGTGACAAGGTCTGTGCTGCTCCCAAACCTCCTTCAGCTATTGAGCTGCTCAGCTCAGAGTCAGGGTAAAGGGCTGTGCTGGCAGCTCGTGGTGGTTTCCTGCAGCTGGTTTTATAGAGCCATGTGTTTGATTTGTCTTGGTGCTTTGTGGGACCTCTGTCACTGATTGTCAGGGGAGGGACCTCATGGCTGGTTTGCTCCCCAGAGAGTCCCAGACTGGTCTGGTTTGGAAAGGATCTTAAAACCCACCCAGTGCCACCCCCTGCCATGGGCAGGGACACCTCCCACCAGCCCAGGTTGCTCCAAGCCCCGTCCAACCTGGCCTTGGACACTGCCAGGGATCCAGGGGCAGCCACAGCTCCTCTGGGCACCCTGTGCCAGGGCCTGCCCACCCTCCCAGGGAAGGATTTGTTCCCATTATCCCATCTATCCCTGCCCTCTGGCAGTGGGAAGCCATTCCCTGTGTCCTGTCCCTCCATGCCTTGTCCCAAGTCCCTCTCCAGCTCTCCTGGAGCCCCTTTGGGCACTGGAAGGGGCTCTCAGGTGTCCCTGGATCCTTCCCTTCTCCAGGTGAGCCCCCCCAGCTCTCCCAGCCTGGCTCCAGAGGGGCTCCAGCCCTTGGAGCATCTCTGTGGCCTCCTCTGGACTCTCTCCAGCAGCTCCAACTTTTTCTGTGCTGTTTGATGGGGACAGGGATGCTCTGTCCCCTCCATCCTGCCCATGCTGTTGTGTCTCTGGGAATTCAGGGAGCAGAGGCAGCACCGTGGCCTCAGTGCCATACCCAGAGTTGTCCCTGCTCTCCCAGGGGAGCCATTGGCACGGACAGAAGCTGTGTGCTGCTTTTTCATTTATACTGCTGGAAGTGGGGCGACATTTTATCCTTTCCTGTTTATCTGGGCTATTCCAGAGGCAGCTGGTTGTTCCTAAAGCCACCTGTGGGACAGTGGCCCTAAGGGGGATCCACTCCAGGTTAAAGGGGGTGATTTGTACAGCACTAACAGTCCTTGCCCTGGCGTTATTTGTGAACTAACCTCTGTCTGCCTTTGCAGGGTCATTCTTTTAAGCTTGTGGCTGAGTGTGACAGCACAGCCAACGGCAACAAGCCCGTGGCCTCCACCCCGGTGCCAGGGTCACCATGGTGAGCAGGGTGGGCAGGCTGGAAGCTGTTCCTCGGTGCCATTCCCTTCCCAAATGTGTGTCAGTGGGGAAAACACCCTGTTCCAGGTGTTAAATGGCATTGCTGAGTTCCTGGTCCAGCTTCTGATGGAGCTTTTGCTCATTAATTATGTACTTAAGGAAAATGTGGGAGGTGACCACAAGCACAGGGAGCTGGGTGGGCTCTGCCTCACCACCCCACAACTCAGAGAGTGCTCGGATGGATCAGAGAGGAAAACAAGCAGCTTTATAAGAAGTGTTGTTGCTTTTTAGGGACACGTCCTCTCTGTCCTAGTTACGTCCATGGCAGTGGGGGACTGACTGTCTTGCAAACACGGTGCTGCTTTTGGGTGGTAGCACTGACCGTGGGTTGTGTCTTACGGTCCAGGTTCTGTCACCACATTCCCAGTAATGATGTGCTGGGTGACTGGAGATCTTGGGGCATTTTTAACGAGATAAACCCTTTTTCACTTTCCATCCTGAGTGGTTGGCTAGCAGGACTTTTGTCTCCTTTGCCCATGTAATAATTAGTTATGCACAGTGGCTGCCATCGATGGGATCTTGCTCAGCCATTATTTGTTTTTCCCCAGACCAGACCCTTTTTTTAACCAGCTTTATTCCCTGCTTTTAATAACAATTAAGCATCAGAGCTTCTAATTATAAGATTTGTTCCTTCCAGATATTTATGCTTCAGAGGCACCAACATTTTCCTCCTCTGTGTGCATGCGTGTGTGTAAATCAGTGTTTGTTAGTTCTCATTGTGATTCAGGAAGCGCTGGCTTGAGATGGAAATTCTGTTTGTTTATTTACATATAAATTTAGGGAAGTACATCTCCGGGTTTTTCAATGTCTATTAAGGATGGTGCAATACTTATTTTCATATTATCTTTGCTGATTCCGAATGAATGTCAGGACAAAGAGCTGAACTGCTGCCATGCATCTCTTACCTGGCAGAGCCAAGAGACTGTGCTTGGTCACATCTGTCAGATCTGAGACAGTGCCCTAAAAAAGTCATCCTGAAGCCTTGGGGCAGTGCTGGGGTTGGGGGGTGTCCTATCCAGGTGGGGGAACCTGTCCACAGCAAGTGGGAGCTGGCTGGGATGGCACAGGGATGCTATTGGGGTTGCCACAGGGATGCAATTGGGATGTCATGGTGTGCCGTGGACATGGCACAGTCATGCCATTGGGAGTGACATGGGGATGGCACAGGGATGCTGTGGTTACACCTCCTTCCACCAGCACAGTGGAAAAGACTCCCATAGCCACCTGCCAGTAGCAAGCACTGGGCACAGCAGATGGGCAGGGGTGCGTCAGGGGGTGTCAGTGGGCACAGCAGATGGGCAGGGGTGGGACAGGGGGTCCCAGGGGGTGTCAGTGGGCACAGCAGNNNCAGGGGTGGGTCAGGGGGTCCCAGGGGTGTCAGTGGGCACAGCAGATGGGCAGGGGTGGGGGTCCCAGGGGGTGCCAGTGGGCACAGCAGATGGGCAGGGGTGGCTCAGGGGGTGTCAGTGGGCACAGCAGATGGGCAGGGGTGGGTCAGTGGGTCCCAGGAGATGTCACCAGACATGGCAATGTACCCGCAGTACCCACTGGGGGAATGTCTTGCTCCTGGGTGTGTGTGTCCTGGTCTAAGCCCGGTGTATCTCCTGGCACAGGTGTGTGGTGTGGACTGGAGATGACAGGGTGTTCTTCTTCAACCCCACCATGCAGCTGTCGGTGTGGGAGAAGCCACTGGACCTGCGGCACCGCGGGGACATCAACCGGCTGCTCGAGGACCCCCCGCACAAACGCAAACTGGAGGCTGCAGCAGGTGACTAGTCCTGGGATTATTGGCTCTGTCCCAGCTCCAGTATCCTGCAGAGCCTGGGCTCTGAATGTGCTCGGTGGAGGTTTGATAACCATCATTGGAGAGGGTTTCCTTCAGAGAGTCCATGTGGAGTATTGCAGGAAAATTGGTGTTTATTGCAGAATCCGTGTTTTTGCTGGAATGCCGAGCTGGGGACTGAGCGTGCTCGTTGCTGACAGGGAAGGAGCAGGTGGCTCCTTATATGAGATGAATCTTTAATGTATAAAATACATCTCCGAAGACACCGTGTGTATGTTCTATTGCCCTGATTTCCAGGATGTACATTAGGAGGGCATTACCAACACATCACTCAGCCGCTGCACGAGGCAGATACTCCATAGCTAATGATTATCCAGCTGAGTTGTGGAGGGAGGGAAAGATCCCAGGAGTACATCTCTAATGAGTGCTAAAAGGTTTGGTGGGAAAGTGGGTGCTTCCATCTCACCATGGCTCTGCCAGGCACCTTGTGAACATCATGGATTCCTGAAGGGAGGCTTTTCCCAGCTGGACTTTGCCATCCTGTGCTCCCGCTTCTTTTCTGCTCTCCATACCTTAGTTCTCGGTCCTGATGTTGTTATAGTGGTCCAGTGTGCCAGCCTGTGCTTGCTGCTTCCACAGTGGGTCCACAGTTTGTTCCACCATGTTCCTCTCCAAAGATGGTGTTTCACCAGTTTAATGGAATCCCTGTTACTGGGACCTGCTCCTTTCTGGGTCAGTGCTCATTTTATTTCCTGAGGCTTCACATTGGCTTTACTGGGAGTGGTGTCCTTAAGACCTGCCCTTACTGGGGGGACACTGAGTCATTGGAAGTGCTCCTGGTCTTTATAAGCTGCTTAGAATTCTTGAATATTCGTGTTTTGGTGGAGAAAGAATACTCATTATCCTTCAGCTGCTGCTTGTTCTGTAGTGGTGAGGTCTGTAAAGATGGAGGGGGGGAAAGTGAGACTTTAGTCATTGTTTTAAAGTGTGGTGTTTTATGGCTAGGGTAGGGTGGCACTGCCAGACTGGTGGGGACCCTGCCTTGTCCCCTGAGCCCAGCAGGGCTGGGTGTTGGCTTTGGTGCAGGGGCACAGCTCCCAGTTCAGCCCTGGACATGCTGCCTGCAGCTGGGCACAGGAGGGGAGAAGAGGGTTTGTGGCAGCAGGGTGAGCACAGACACAGAAACAAAAGGCTGTTTTCTGTTGGCATCATCCTCATCAACATAGCCTGTAATTATCTTTTTCAGTATCAATTTCAATCAGTAGGTGCCTGTGTGTGTATATATATATGTATAAAATTTTTGTATATGGCTTGAAGAACTTCAGCTGTTTATCTGATAATTCCAAATTCATTCTTCAGAAGAAAAATACAGCATATGTTTTTTATTGCAGGATATATTGAAAGCTCAATTAACTCCTGTCAAGGGGAAATGATTGCCAGAGACAAAAGTGAGGGTCATTGTTCATGGTCTATAACATCATTCATGGTCTGCAATTAATTAACAGAGAGTCTGAAGTCATGGTTGATACATCCCACTTTCAAACTCTGATTTTTGCTGTGTGTTCAGTCCTTTTTATTTATTATCTCTGTGTACCAGCAAGACTTGATTCATGCACCAGTTTTTTTCTGGCCATGACTTTCATTGTTGCTAATTGACTTAATCTTCCTTGATATAATCGGGCCTTCCTTGGTGTTTGAGCCAGGCAGGTTATAATTAGTATCTATTGACTGCTGAGGTTAAAGGGATTATTTGTTCCCACTTCTCTTAGCTTGTAATCTGGAGTAAATAACACAAATGAGCTGTGTGTTCCCAACAATGGTTCCCAAATTTATTGAGCTGAGTGGCTGCTGCTGAGTTTTAATTAGAATCTTCAAATCAAAGGCACGAAAAACAAGTTGTCAAGTGGAGTTGTTCCTGGGATGCTCTGGGTTATCTCTGCTGAAAGATCGAGTGCATTTATAATTTGAGCATAAATGATAAATTACTCATTTGTCAATTACTCCCCCTTCACCAAGTGTTTGTTCTCGGGGAGATTGATGGAGGTGTCATGGATCTCCACTGATGGGTTCCCATCAGGCCATCCCGTGGGGCTGGAGAGGAGGTGCAGCTCCTCCTGTGCCCCACAGCAAATGTCTGGTTTTATCTCCTTCTCATCCTTTAGCTCCTCCAGTGGATGTTCAGGCTGAGGAAGTGTTTTTGGCTGATTAAAAGAAAATGGACATTATAGAATAACAAAATCCCAGGATGGTCTGGGTTGGAAGGGACCTTAAAACCCACCCAGTCTCACCCCCCTGCCACGGGCAGGGACACCTTCCACTAGCCCTGTCCAGCCTGGCCTGGAACACAGTTGGTAGGATCCTCCAGTGATGATCCAATTAACTCAATTCCCACAGATATTTTGGGTCTGTCCCTGGCAATAGCACAGGGGAGCTCCTGGGCTGGCAGAGCCCCAGTTCAATTCCATGTTTGTCTTTAATTTTTCATCGTTTGCTGAAGAGCAAGACAAGTTCATCACTAGTGTAATCCAGGAAGGCTGAGGTTGAGTGAACCACTTGCAGTGTGATATTTATATTTCTCAGCCAATGTGTTGGGCCATTGGAATTTGGATAGAAACTGCAGCTTATGTGGATGAAAAGAAAATATTTCAGAAGTAAATGTGTTTTGTGACTGCAAATCCAACCTCCCAAGTCCTCCAGGGATATGTGTCCAGGCCATTCCAGGGGAGTGATGTTTCCTAGGAGTTATTCCCAACATCCAGGAGCGTGGAGGTTGTTGGTGTCTCCTCTGCTCGAATTCCTGGGACAGCAGGGTTACATTGGCTCATACAAGGAAGAGGAATGGGTGAGGAAGGAAGTTGTGGTGGGAGTCCCCTCCAGTGAATCCTTCAGGCTGCCAGCACGGAAATCACTGTGCAGGAATGTCTTTGCAGTTGGCTTTTCAAGGGAAGGGAGGAGGGAGGATCAGTGAAACAACAACAAGATTGAAACTAATAACGCCACAAATGAAAAATGAGTGATTTATCTGGATGGAAATGGTCAGTTCATTGCTTTCCCTTCCCTTTGGATGGAGGCACTTCTGGGGATCTGATGAAATACGTGGTATTTTTAAAACCCTCTGTGGAGAGTGAAAACCACTAAATACCTGAGCAGCAAAGACAGGGAATGAAAGCTCAATTGAAGAAATTTGTATTCTCACTTCTCTAGTTCCAAATTAATAATGATTTATTTCTTTTTAGCAGACAAATGTGTTAGTTCTTGTCCAGGGGATGAAAATGATGATCTCAACATCAAAACCAAGAGAAATAAGTAAGTTCTGAAGTCTGCTTGTCTATATGTCATGGTGGGAAGGGAATGTTTGGTACAAAGGAGGGCAAAGAAAACACAGTTCTTTTCTTCTCTGGGGATAATTATGGGAGTCGTTCTTTAGGTATCCAGTCCTCATCAGACTCCAGGATTCTCTGTAATCTCTGTTTCCCATGGACATCATCCATTTTCGTCTGAGTAACTCTCCTTTGAAATGGTTAAACAAAAGACTGCAAGGATATTTCAAGTTATTTCAAAGACATTGGATAAAAGCTTTATCCCCATTGAAGTAAAGCAGCATTATTTTTCCCCTGGTCTCAGGGTTTCCAGGCTCAGAAGTAGCCTGAGGTGTTGCTGTTATTGACCTTTATTACCATTTGTGCTTCAAATTCTCATCGCAGAAGCAATTTTGAGATGTGCAGGCTTCCAAGATCCATGGCATGTGTCCTTCTGAGCAGGCAGTCATGGAGTTTGGTGTGCAGATTGTTGTATATTTGCTAAATTAAATATTTTTATTGTATTTTTTGGCATGACAGAGAAATTCTGTGTGATTTGTGGCCTCATTTTCAATAGTGTAAGAGCTGAAGGACAGAGGAGCCATCCTGGTGCTTGGCTGGGGGAGCAATGGGATGTGCTTCCCTCAGTTTTGGCTGGAAAAAGCTCTTTGTGTGCAGCAGAAACTGGATTGGGCCTTTCGTGGGTGATGTCACCACCTGAGTTTTGCTGTTCTGATATCAAGCTCATTGTCATTGCATGAAGGGCACCACTGTGGTCCCGCTCAGCTCACTGGTAATGCAGCACATTTTAGGCTGAGTGTCAGTGGAGTGTAATTGTTTGTAGAAGGAGGATAATGGGCCAGAGCTCAGGTTACACACTGATCAAATTCCTCTGATTGGAAGTAAAACCAATTCTTCTCTTGTTGAAATTTCAGTCTGAGTAATGTCCTGCCGTGGTGAAAGTTGCATAACTAGAAGATGCAGTCCTCCCTTGTAGGAGGCTAAAAATCAAATTGCCTTCCTTGATTATCCTCACTTCAACCTTGGGACTGTTTAAAGATTCCTGGTCTTGTGCCAAAATTAATAATACAATTACAGAATGGTTTGGGTTAGAAGTACCTTAAAGCCCATCTCATTCCACCCCCTGCCATGGGCAGGGACACCTCCCACCAGCCCAGGTTGCTCCAAGCCCCGTCCAACCTGGCCTTGGACACTCCCAGGGATCCAGGGGCAGCCACAGCTTCTCTGCCCACCCTGTGCCAGGGCCTGCCCACCCTCCCAGCCAGCAATTCCTTCCCAATATCCCATCCATCCCTGCCCTCTGACAGTGGGAAGCCATTCCCTGTGTCCTGTCCCTCCATGCCTTGTCCCCAGTCCCTCTCCAGCTCTCTTGGAGCCCCTTTGGGCACTGGAAGGGGCTCTCAGGTCTCCCTGGAGCCCTCCCTTCTCCAGGTGAGCCCCCCCAGCTCTCCCAGCCTGGTTCCAGAGGGGCTCCAGCCCTGGAGCATCCCCGTGGTCCCCTCTGGACTCGCTGCAGCAGCTCCAGGTTGTTATTTTGGGGATCCCGGGACTGGCTGCAGCGCTCCAGGTGGGAGAGGAAACAGCTCCAGAGATGACACCAGCAATGCTGACCTGACCTGAGAGGAGTGTCCTCCTATGCTGCTGCTTCTTTGTGGCTGAAACTTGCAGGTCTTGGAGGTCTCTGCCCACTGTAATGATTCCATGATAAACTGTCCCTGTCTTCAGTGAGCCCCGTGGTGCTGCCCACCTGCTTTATCCAGGGATATTGGAGGCAAAGGGACTCAGGCAATGTGTGGGAAGTGTTTTCTTGGGAGCACCTATTTATTCCAATGAGATGCAACCTTGGCAAAGGCTGTCAGGACAAACGCAGCCCCTCTGGCACTCACAGAGGGCAGGCTTTGTGAATTTGGGGCATTCTTGGGTTACTCCCCTTAGGAATGAACTCCTGGAGTGCATGGGAGCATAAAATAAAGATTAGAATTGACTGTCAAGTTCCAGGCCACAAAAACAGCGGGGAAAAAAATAAACCAAGTTGAGTCTTTTCAGTGACTCCTTCAAACTCTGCCCTCCTTGCCGAGGTTCATTTAAATGTGGCTTGAATTACAATGTAATGTTTGGCTGCTGAGTCCTTCTGATGGCCCTGATGGCCCATCCCTCTTCATAAGGAGCTGCCAGAGGTCCCTCCCAGGTCCCACCAGCCAGGGTTTAATAACCAGCTGCAGTCTGGGGGAACTTCTCATCTTCAGCATCCGCTCCTGGTAGCTCCTGGGTCTTTGAGGATGTTCTGGAGAGGATTAAAATCCCCTCCTGGGCTGACACTTGCTGAACTCATTTCTATCTTCCCTCTATAAAGAACAGAAGATTCCCAAGCTACTGGCCTGGAGAGGGCTGGAGTGGAGGAGAGCAATGAGGAGTCATCAGCCCCCCGGATCACCCCTCCCCTGGAGGAGCGCATCACCCACTTCCGAGACATGCTGCTGGAGAGGGGGGTAAGGAGCCTGCCCTGTTCTGACCAGGGACCAGCCAGGACCACTGATGTCCTCACAGAGCCCAGGTGTGACCCAGGGACCAGCCAGGACCACTGATGTCCTCACAGAGCCCAGGTGTGACCCAGGGACCAGCCAGGACCACTGATGTCCTCACACTAGGCCAGGTGTGACCAGGGCACAGGCAGGACCACTGATGTCCTCACAGAGCCCAGGTGTGACCCAGGGCACAGCCAGGACACTGCATGAGTCATTTCATGGCCATGGCTCAGCAACCAAGTGGAGAGTCAGTGAGAATGGGTTTCTGCCCATGACAATGTTAGTTTGGGATATTTCTGTGACTTTTGTCCCACTGCCAAATGTTGGCTGTGGAGAACTGGAAGCCCTTCCCAAAGAAATTCCTGGAGACAGGCCCAGGGATAACCAGAGGCAGCAGCTCTCCCAGCACAGAGCAGTGGCTCAGCAGGCGTAGGGACCATGGTCCCACATGAACCCCAAAGAGCAAATGGTGTGTCTTGTACATCACCTGGAAGGCTCAAAATTGTCCTGAAGGGGCTTTGCCTTTTCCAGTTTTTATCAACATAAATTCCACTGATTCCAGCAGTGGGAAGCCAAATTCACTCACTGGCCATCCACACTCACAAAATCATGGAATCACAGACTGGCTTGGGTTAGAAGGACCTCAAGGCCCACCCAGTGCCACCCCTGCCATGGGCAGGGACACCTTCCACCAGCCCAGGTGGCTCCAAGCCCCGTCCAACCTGGCCTTGGACACTGCCAGGGATCCAGGGGCAGCCACAGCTTCTCTGCCCACCCTGTGCCAGGGCCTGCCCACCCTCCCAGTCAACAATTCTCTCCCAATATCCAATGTAACCCACCCTCTGTCAGTGTAAAGCCATTAATGCTTATCCAGATCCCTAGAAAAGGATGTTCTGGAGATGGTTCCAGCTGAGGCTGAGCAGCAGGAACATGGAATGCTCAGAGCTTTGGGCTGAGAAGGGACAAGGAGGGTTTATAATGAGCAGTGTGTGCAGGTTTTACCCCTCCCTCCAACACTGCAATCTGTGTTCTCTAAAGATAACTCAATATGTGTTCTATAAAGAGAATGTCATTTCTGTAACCAAATAAAACCCAAGGTGTCTGTTGTTAGGCAGTAAAGCCTATAAAATTTATCCCTTGTAATCAGCAGCTTTAAAGGTGGATAATTAGAGCTTCAGCAGCTCAGCAGTAAATTATCTCCACGCCAGACCCGCTTTATTAATGCATTTTGTTATTTGTGCATAAAAAGGCAGGAAGGCCGTAAATGTACCCTGGTTGAGACTTGTGCTGGCATAGTTTAGGTTGGGGGGTAATAAGTCAATATTTGGAAGTATTGGGGATGTTCTGGAATAGAATCCTCAAGTGTTTCTGTGCAAGAGTCATATTTGCTCGTAAAATTAAGAAATTCGGGAAATTTACTGTTTGGCTTTGCTATGATTTAAAAATGTGGAGATAAGGGGCAATTTGGCTTTTGCCCTGAGCATTTTTGAATGTCCAGAGGAGCCCTGGGGCAGCACCAGCTGCTTGGCATCACTGCAGACACAGGGAGGCCTTTAGTGCTGCTTTAATCTCATCATCTAATGACCATCTCCTGCCTTCTTCTCCTTGTGTTGTTTCTCAAGGAGTTCCTTGATGGCATTACAAAGAGCTGGACCAGATGGAGTTTGCCAGGGTAGTTCTGCATCCTCCTACACAAATTATGTCAACAGAAGAATATTTATTGTAACATTTTAAAGATAGATGGGCTTTTTGGTGCTGCTCCAAGACAAAGGCACTCTGTATTCTGAAGTCTGGGGCAAGTTTTACTAGGTAGAAAAATGTAATCTCTGACACCCTGTTGGAAGTTTAAAAGTTTCCACAAAATCCTGAGGGGAAGGGGAAAATTTGAGCTCCTTCCTGGCTCCCTCCGAGCCCCAGCATCAAAATATCCACGTTGTGCAGCATTCCTAGGAAAGTCTCCTCTCTGGGATTCTGGCAGAACAACAAGGCTTTTCAAAGGATTGGTATTGGGTGGTGGTTTTGCTCTAGATTTTACCTTCTTAATCTTGGGGAGGAAGGAGGATTTGGGGTGCCCTAAGCCCCACCTTCCCATCTCAAAGTCTGAGCTTAACTAGCTTTGAGTTCCCAGTGGGGTTTGTGCTGGGAACAAAGGCTGTGTCCAAGAGAGTGGAAAAGACACCCTGAAAAGGGGATTTCTGCTGCTGAGGCTTTGAAGGGGCAACCCCCAAACTCAGGGCATGGTGGGCACAGGGAGGGGACCTCAGGGAAGGTAATGCTGGGAGGAGGTAGCCCCGAATCCCCAAAGGGAGCCTGACCTTTGAATTTTCCAGTCTCTAAGGGCAGAACAAGTCCATTTAAACCTATTTTGCTTCATCAAACCTTTCCTGTTCGAGTGTTAATTACTCTATTTAATTATACTTCACATAGTTAATTTTTTTTAGTGAGTTTACTCTGCTCTGTAATTAGATGGAGTGATTAGAATATTTTATGTTCCTCCAGATTTTCCTGTAGCAAATAATTTCCAGTGATGTTTTACAAGGTGCTGCAATAGTGGAAGCTGCCCTTGCCCATGGCAGGGGGTGGAACTGGAGGAGCTCTGAGGTCACTTCCCACCCAAACCGTTCCAGGATTCCATGACTTTATGAAGATGGAAGAACCTCTGTAGGATGTGATATCCTCATCTCATGTGGCTGCAGGAATGTGGTGCATTGAAGATGTTCACTGGTGGTTTCTCAGTTGGGTTGGAATTTTAGTTTTGGGGTTAAAGCTGGGCTAATTCCATTGATTGAATTGATGTTTCTGTTGCACAAACAGGATTGTAAAATGGAGTTTTCCTTTCTGCTATGGATTCTTTCCACCAAAGATGTGGAAGGAGCATCTCCCAGATCCTCACTGAGATGTCTCAGAGTGAATCAGTGGTGTGGGGGTGACCAGAGCATTGCCAAACCCACGAAAATTCCCTTTCCAGCTGCTCTGAGACATCCTCTCCAGGGCTCATTAGCTCCTCTTTGGCTTCACCTTGGAAGATTTGCTTCTTCCACATCCCTGTTGGAATTCCTCAGTGCCACCCCTGGTGTGCTCCACAGGTCTCAGCGTTTTCCACGTGGGAGAAGGAGCTGCACAAAATAGTGTTTGACCCCCGGTACCTCCTGCTGAACTCCGAGGAGAGGAAGCAGGTGAGTGTCCCCCTGGCCTGGCTCCTGACTGGCCTCAAACATCTCCCGATTGAACCAGGATATCAGAGGAGTTACCTCGGGAGGGGAGAAATTGTGTAAAATTGAAGTGTCTTTGGGGAGACTCTGAGTTTAGGCTCAGCTCTTTGGGAAGTGAAGCTCCTCGGCACAGGGTGGGATTGTTGGGCTGTCCTGGGCAGGGCCAGGAGTTGGGCTTGGGTGGTCCTTGTGGGTCCCTTCCAGCTCAGGATATTCCATGTTATTAAGTGCTGTCTCCTTGGAAAAGCAAGTGGTACAGGGAAATTTGAACACAGGGACAAGCACTGCTGTCTTGGCTTGTAGGAACAACTCCCGAGCCTGGAAGGCTGGGCTGGAGAGAGGGAAGTGGCCATAAGTAACATTCCTACCCTGACTTACTTAAATATTGAAGAGAAACTGCTTCATCTTTATTATTTAGAACATTTTCTAGGAGCTTGGCAGGATTTGCTGGTGGATTTTGCCATAACTGGACAGAGCCCTGTGCTGGTGCCTGGTAGACGGGTTGGGTTTTCCTGGTGTTCCAAAGGGTCGTGGATGTTTTGCTTCCTTGGTTTTTGGGCGTTAATTATCACAAGGGATCCAAAAGTCTGTAGGTTGGTCCAAAAAATTCAGGAGAGATGCAGGGATGTCACAGAGAAGGTGAGAACTTTTGTCCTGTAGTTTCTGCTCTTCCTTAAAAGTCTTTTGTCATCCTGGAGAAGGAAGAATTTTGAATATGGAATTGTTCAATTTTGAAATGAACACGGTGAAAAATGGACTTATTGCTATTCCATGTTGTCCCCTGGTTCTCCAGAGAGCCTCCTGCAGGTGTTTACTGAGGGACTGGGCACATCCATCTCCATTTACTCCCTTGCCAATATTTTCTTTCCTAAGGAAAAACAGTGAAATAAAGTAATGAGGAAACAGGAATAAAAATGTAGGAGAAATTGCTGCAATGGAAAATGCTGAGCAGAGAGTTGGGATTTATTTCAGGGAATCGACAAGGACAACACCTAGACCTTGATGAGTCCATCAGGACACATTTCTTCTTCCATTGTATCAGCCTTGGGAGTGAGATAATAAAAATACACCATGAATGAATGTAATATAATGTGTCCCTTGAATGTCCCTGGGTTTTTGGGCACATCCAGTACTCAAGGAAGGGCTGGGCAGAGCAGCAGGTGTCAGTCCTGGGGATGTGGACCTGTCCTCAGGTGCAGGAGGGCTCTGGGAGCAGCAGGAAAGGAGCCACAAGAGAGGGATCACTGGTTGTGTCCTGAAAAACAGGGTTGGAAAAACCAGGGAGTTTGGGAACGTGTGCCCAGTGAAGTTACAATTTCTAGAGGCTCATTATAATAGTGCCAGGAATTATACCCTGTTTCCTCCCAAAAGAAATTGACTGAAGAAGGAATTTAGACAAAATGTAATTCCTGATTTTAATGGAAGTGCTTCTGGAAGGGCAGCTCAGATTGGTAGATGATGTTATGTAGGTTTATGGAAATATTCTCCTTCCTGGGTGGTGACTGGGGGGGTTTTGGAAATGATGGAAATTCAGTTAGAGGGGGCAAGTGGCTCAAAAGGAAAGGGAGGAGGGAGGGAGAGTGGAGCAAAAGGGACGAAGGAAGGAAAGGAAAGCAAACCCAGTGTCACATGCTTTATTTATTCCATCTTACTCAATTGCACTTAGATTTCCTTGGTCTTTTTTTTAAGTAATTTTTTCATGGCCATTTTCTAATATTTACTTTTCCAGTGCTATTTCCTCCCTTTTCCACATGCCTCACAAATCCCAGTTGTAGTTTGGTCGCTTCAGCTTTCCTGGGATGTAGATCTGCGCCTGAGCATCCTTGTGGCTGGTGAAGGAGCTTTGTGGTAGTTCCATGGATTTCGTATTTAATGTGGTGAGAAGGACAGTGAACATGGAAAGCTCAGGGAATTTTGAGGAGCAGCTCCTTTTATTGGACAGCTTAGTGTGTTACAGCATTTGGAGACTGAAACCAGCCAGGTTTGGGGGATTAGAAAGGGATTAAGGCAGTTGGCAGAAGTTAGTGACATAGTGAGCTCCTTAAGTCCCTTCCAAGCCACCAGAAGTCCCGCTGTTGTGTGTCCTGCCTCATGTTCTGTTGCCAAATACTGTTTGAGGAAGGTTGTTGATCATTCCAAAGACATTAAAGCTTTTGGGTGCCTGAGGATCCTGTGCAAACTCGTGGTGTTTGGAAGACCTTCAGGGTTTTTTGGGATAACCTACAGAATATTGCTGTTCAGAATTATAGACATTTTCAGGAATTCCTGAATTCCTGATGCAAGAATGATGATGCTAGATCCAAACTAAAGGACTGCAGGGAGTTGGGCAGGGGCACAAAACTAACACTGGAGGCAGGAAAATGTGGGGGAATTAGGATTGATGTGGCACCTGATGCCTGGATGGAGGTGTTACCTCTCCAGAGTGTACCTTTTCCCAGGTCCCTGCTCAGTGGGAATGCACAGCCAGTGCTGCTGCAGGGACCTCGGGCACCTCCGAGCTGCAGTCCCTGCCATGGGCAGCTTTGGGGCAGGCTTTGGTAATCACTCTGTGTCTTGTTCCCCTCTCCTGGCAAGATCTTCGAGCAGTTTGTCAAGACCCGCATCAGAGAAGAGTACAAAGAGAAGAAGAACAAACTGCTGTTGGCCAAAGAAGAATTTAAAAAGCTTCTTGAAGAATCCAAGTTGTCTCCAAGGTGGGCATTGCCTTAGGAAGGCTTGGCAAGAGGAGCTTTCTCTTTTAGGCTGAGCTTATCAGCCCAGAGTGCTGGAACACTGAGCTTGCTCTTCCTGACAAGCTGTTCCAAAGCTGCACTGACATTCCTTCCCTAATATTTTACTCTATTTTCTTAATTAGGGCAAGGTGTCCCTGCCTGTGGCTGGAGGTTGCAATGAGATGATCTTTAAGGTTTCTCCCAACCGTTGGGGAGATTCTGCAATTCTGTGATTCTGCAATTACCCGATTAGTTAAAATAAAGCATCCAATGTGTAATTTGTTTTTCACATTGTTTTTCAAGTGCTGGATCCAAACCTGCACAGCAGCAAATGCAGTGCTCAGGGCAGTGCTTCTCATTTGTGAACCAGATGAAAATAAGGATTTATAGATTATAAACATGTAGTTGGAAGGAAGAAATTACAGTTCTCTCTACTAAAATATGCAGATAGTTAGTTATACAGCACGACCTGCCAAGACACATAGATACAAACAGCGCATGGGGCTGGATGGAGATAATAATTATTGTTATAAGAAGGATTTTGCAGCAAAACTGAGAATATTCTGGGCTAATGTAGCACCTCAAAGCTGCTCCCAGCAATGATGTTTCCCGATTGTAAGGGAAAAACTGTCCAGGCTGACAGGACAGGGGACATTGAAGCTGTGACTGGTTTTGATGCAGCAGGGAGGAAGCTCATCCCCCTGCAATAGTCTCTGGCTTGATTTAAGTGCACAGTGAGATAAATAAATCACAAGTCTTTGTGATTTCAAAGCATTGAATTGGGAATGCAGCCTAAAAGGAAATGAAGGGAGAAAAGCTACTGGGAGCGTGTACACCTTGGAAATGTAAAATTATCCAGGAGTTTAGATAAAAAATGCCTTGCAGTTCGTTTGTGAATGATGTGGCAGTGATTCAGCAATGTCCACAGTGCCAATTAGCACTCCAGTTTCCCATTAAAAACAGATCATAACCATTGCAGGGAGGTCCGTGTGTCCAAAGCCTGGGTGGGTCTGGCACTGTCCTGCTTTCCTTCCCCATCCCGGGCCTGTCCAGTTTTGCCAGAGCAGCCCCATTTTTGGTGTCTGTTTGGAAAACTGAGGTGCAGGTCCAGGAGCCTGAGAGTGGCTTGGCCAAGTCCCAGCTCTGAAGTGTCTCTGTCTCTGCAGGACGACGTTCAAGGAATTCGCCGAGAAACACGGCCGGGACCAGCGGTTCCGCCTCGTCCAGAAGAAGAAGGACCAAGAGCATTTTTTCAATCAGTTCATACTTATTCTTAAAAAGAGGGACAAAGAAAACAGGATAAGGCTACGGAAAATGAGATAAGAACTCCAGAAACTGGCAATAAAGACACGAGCGCAGGCTGTGACTGACTGCGGGGAGGAATTGAGAGGGAGGAGGAGGAGGAGGAGGAGGAAGAGTTCGGGGTTCAGCGTCCAACAGCGTTCAAGGAGTGGGTTTACCAGGGAAAAACCTGCTCTAAGCGGAGTTTGTGGCCACCTCTTGGATTTGTGAAGGCTGTTACTGCAGGAATCTGAAGGATATTTTGTTCTCCAAGAATTAATGTTTCATATTGAAGCTCTCTTTTGTACAACATCCAGAGTTTGATGCATTTCTAATTGCCATGATATGTCAATCCCTTAATTGTTTTAATTATGCAAATTACTTGTAATATACACAAATTATGAATCCAGTGCAGGTTTATAATTAAGCAGAAGCAGATGCCATCCATAACCATCTCAAGGTATTTTTATCATTTAGGGGAATTATTTCGGGCAATCTTTGGGCAACTTTCTGCATTCCCGTGTGTGGAGGTCTGGTGGTCACAGGAGTCCATCACCATTAATCTCATACGTCTCTGTCCAGTCCTCTGAGTAGTAGTAATCAGATATTAATTGTTAATCTTGGTGAAGAGTGTGGAAATCTTGGCATATGTCCCATAGGAAAACTCTCAGAACTTCCCACCCGCCGTGACCGACGCTCCGGGCGGGCGGGAGTGACACTTCTCCCTCAACGTCCCCAAAACCACCTTCTTTTGTAAAGCCATCCCAGTCTGGGTTCTGTTCCTGTCTGTGAAAAGTCTGCATGAGATTTTTCTCATCATATTTGTATAAATAAATATTTAACTTTTTTAATTAAGAAATATTCTAAGCGGATTTTTAGGGAGGTTTAAGCTTCAAAACTGTTTGAAGAGTTTCTTTGCCGGAGTTCAAGGAGTGTTTGGACAGTGCTCTCAGGGACACGGTGAGGTCCTGGGGGATGTGCAGGGCCAGAAGCTGCACTGGATGATCCCTGTGAGTCCCTTCCAACTCAGGATATTCTGTGTTTCTCTGAAATAATGGGTAAAATCACGCAGATCTCATGGTTTTCACTGGAAAGGTGGAAAACCAGAGTGGGGGTTCCTCCAACTCACAATTTGTGTGCAAATTCCACTGGGATCCATCAGAGTTCTGGGGATATTGGGAGCAAAAGAGTCACTCTGGCAACACGGGGGATTCGGGGCTGGACATCAGGGTATGTCTGCCTTCGTGCTGCCTCAAAGCCACTGTCTGGGGTCATCACTTTTTTCTCAGTTGACCTCATTTTTTAGGTCATTACTCCTCAGGTTCAGAGATTTCCTCTTGCTTGGAGGGAGGGGGATATTTTCTCCAACTAACAGTAATTTTTCTTTAGGTGTGTGCTGGGTATTTTTATAATCCCAGAGATAAAGGGTATTTTCTAATGCCTTGGGAAAAATGAACTCTGACTATTTCAAAGAGTGACAGGACAAGAGGGAATGGCTTCCCACTGCCAGAGGGCAGGGTTGGATGGGATATTGGGAAAGAATTGCTGGCTGGGAGGGTGGGCAGGCCCTGGCACAGGGTGGGCAGAGAAGCTGTGGCTGCCCCTGGATCCCTGGGAGTGTCCAAGGCCAGGTTGGACGGGGCTTGGAGCAACCTGGGCTGGTGGGAGGTGCAGAAACTCAGTGAGATCTGACTTCTATGTGTGACAGCTTTTCTGCTCCAGTGTCTTCCCCTGGTGGTGTTTTCTGGTCTAAATGTATCTTCACATCTAGACCTTCCGCAGCCACCTCCTATTTTGAGTATGAACAAAGTGAGATATTAGTATTTTTGGGGGGTTTTCTTTGATTTTAGCCTTTCCTGGTGATGCCAGGAAAAGGCCACAACTGTGTGAGCTCATGTGGCTGTGTTGGGTCCAGGGGGGTCACCTCTGGAGTCCCACACACCCCAGGGCTCTGTTGGGGGAGCAGTGCCCACTCTGGTCATGGGACAAGCCAGTGGGATGACCAGCACCTGGAGCTGCCCCTGCCCAGCTGTTCCTGCCCAGGTTTGTCCAGGTCCTGCTTTCCTTGCTTCCCCTTGATGTCTCCAGTGGCTTTGTGGTTTCCTTTGCTTGCTCCAGGATTGCCCGTCTATGATGGATCTTCTGGATGTCCTTCTGGCCAGGTAAGCACCCGGGGAGGTTGGATATCTGCTCTTTTCCAATATGGGAGCTGGAAAAAAAAGACATTTAATGGTTTCTAGTCCAACCAACAGCCCTGGAACCTCCCCAGAATCCCCAGCCCGGGACACCTAGAGGAGATTTGTTTGTGGTTGGTTGGATCACTGGGCAGAAGAAGGGACTGGAGCTGAGCACAGGATGCAAATCCAGAGGGAGCTTTGCTTTTCCCTCCCCTGTGACCAAGACACTTGAAATTAAGGAAGTTGTAATTAAAAGCTAAATTGTGGTGCAATGGGCTGCCAGAGACTGGAGCTTGTTGATTTTGGCTTCACATGCCAATAAAATCCTAATAATCCCTCTGTTTGAATAATGCTGTTTGAAGAGCAATTTGTGTGTTTACATCCTTAGCAGGATTGTATTTGGCTAAAACCAAGATAAATAGGAGGAAAAATCAAAGGGGAAAATGCTATGTTGGGTTTTTTTCTTTAGGAAAAGTGCAAAATACTCAGTAAATTCTGAACAATGTGGGGGTTGTGAACAAAGGATGGCTCTTGGGAGGTTTGGATGATTTTGGGATGGGGTTTTTTTTCCCTGCTTTTTGGCCTCCTAGCAAGCTTACAGATTTTGGGGTAAACATTTAGTGGTTCAGAAACAGTTAAAGCCATCTTGTTTCTCTCTCCTAAAGACTTTGTGGCTCTGCTTTTCCAAACTTACTTCTTCATATTTTGATTCCTTCACCTGGGTTTACTTTGGTAACTATTCCTTTCGTCCCATTGCCCTGGGACCACATTTTCCTCTTGCTGTGATCATTGTTAGGAGAGCTAATCTGGAGCACAAATGAAGAGAAGTCAGAGGAATGAAAACAAATGATGGCAACGTTCCCAGGAGACTCTGAACTGACTTTTGTGGATTCACAGGGAGATGCTTTGGATTTGCTTCCGTGAGCAATTGAACTTGATTTATCCCTCTGAGCACCAGTGGGATCTCTGTGTATTGCATTTCTCCAGCCCTGGCAGTGACATCCCCCATTGGTGCCTCTCCACTTGTTTTTTCCTAATGAATTCCCTCCTGGCAGGTTTGCTCCTGTCGGAGCTCATCGTATCCTGAGAGCTCTTCATGGTTGTCTTCCATCTCCTTGCCTTGAGGTTGTTGCATGTAATGCTTTTGGGAAGGCAGGCAGGGCAGCAGCTGGAAGGGCAGCAATAATGGTTTCTCTTGGACAGGGGGTCTCAGTTTCCCCCCTTTCCACGGGGGAGATCTGGAGCTGACTTGGAATAATTTCCTTTTCAAGAGTTTGTGAGAAGTTCCTCTAAGACAGTAAACTGGGCACTTGGTGTAGCCCTAGAAATGCTTTAGAGTCTGTCAAAATTGCTGTAAACTGGGCTTTATTTTCCTCAGGCATCCTGGACTGGACATGAGGAGCGAGCTTGCAGCTCATTCCTGATCCACTGTGTTTCCATACCTGGGTGCTCAGCAGGGTTTAGCTTTGGACAGAAAAAGGAAGGGTATTTTTGCTGTTTTTTTTTTTTTTAAACTACAGTCAGAGAGCTGGTCCTGTCCTTTCATCTTCCCTGCAGATCACAAACCATCTCCTTTCCTTCTCTTCCTGTAAACAGAATTGAATAATATGCACCTATTTAACCCTGACAATAATTTTCAACATACATGACAGAATCATAGAGTGGGTTGGGTTGGAAGGGACCTTAAAGGTCATCTAGTTCCAACACAAAGTCTTCTGGAGCTGAGACTTGTTGAGTTACCTTCTGGTAAAAATAAAGGTACTGGTAAGAAAAAGGCAAAAAATCTTTGCCAATTCCCTGAACGCTCTCTGAACATTCCCCCTTCTTTCTCACCTTGTTATTTATCTGGAGTAGAAAAAAAAATCCTCTTCTTGGAAGTTCTTCTTGCCTGAGATGCAAACTTCAGGCAGTTTTTCAATGGAATTGGAGTCTCCAGTTCTACTGTACATCTGAGTTCCTGAGCTGTAAGGACTGGTCTAAACCTTTCTAAACTGCTTTTTCCACACTTACATGTTGGAATCGATTTTTCTTTGGCCATCATTGGTGTTGAACCAGTGAAACCATTTTGGGATTAACCAGACAAAATTCCCAGAGAAGCTGTGGCTGCCCCTGGATCCCTGGGAGTGTCCAAGGCCAGGTTGGATGGGGCTTGGAGCACTCTGGGCTGGTGGGAGGTGTCCCTGCCCATGGCGGGGGTGGCACTGGGTGGGCTTTGAGGTCACTTCCAACACAAAGCACTCTGGGATTCTGAGATCAGGCTTTACTCAGTGAAACAAAATGTCTTTTTAATATATTTCCCCTTTTTTCTACTTTGAAGAGAAAAGCTTTTCCTGGCAAATCACAGGAAAGTGGTGCTTCTGCTTGGAACAAGCACTGCCTGAAAAACAAGAATATATTTAACTTTAAAGAGCATTTTTAATAAAGACCTTCCGCATCTGAGAAGGCTGTGATTGTAAGCACGGGAGGCTGAGACTTTCAAGGCTCATATTTTGTTTGTACTAAAAATAATTTTTCCCTCCGATGTGATGGTTTTCCTCCTAAAAGAGTAAAATATTGATTTAACAGTTCAAATCTACTCAACTGGAGGTTGATCTGTCTGGATCTTCCGCACAGATTTTTACAAATTGCATCTGTATGTTTTTATTTTTAAACAAAAGCTGCTCCTGTGTTCTCCAAAACACCTGGAGTAGTTGTGATGCTCCAAGCCCAGGGGACATCTCCCTCCCTGCAGCCCCTGATGGGGATTTTGGGGTGGGGGGACGGGGACAAAGAGCTGTGCCAAAACTCCCCGGTGGTTAAAGGAAATACACCTGGGTGTTTTGGGGTGGAGTTGCCGTCCCTGGAGGGATTTGACAGCCCTGTGGCTGTGGCACTTGGGGACAGGGTTGGTGGTGGCCCTGGCAGGGCTGGGCATGGCTGGCCTCAGTGACTCCATGATTCCTGCTCTCCGCTGGCATCTCCATGTGCCATTCTCACCTCAAAGCAGTTGCTTATAAGGATGCTGTAACTTTTTCCCTTGGGATAATTCCCATCCCAAGAGCTCCGGGGTCACAGGAGCGCGTCTGATCTACAGCAGCACATTTATTTAATTGTGGGCAGGAGAATGTGCAAGGTGAGCCCCTGCAGATCCTGATCCTGATCCTGTGGATTTCCTGGGTCTCCCAGTGGGAAACCAGAGGAGTTTTCTGGGGATCTCCTTTATCCAGGAGCACGAACCCAGCTCTTCCCAGCTCACACAGCTCCCTAAGCCTGACCCCAAGGCAATCCCGTGGGGAATGTTGCCATTAAAGGAAGGGATTGCCCTTTACAGCAAGGGTATGTGTCCCCCCACGCTCATCCTGGCGGTCCCCTGTGCCACCAAGGGGCAGTTGGGGGTTTGTTGTTCTCCAGAGTGGAGGTTGGGAAGCGAAAAGGCAACATTTTCCTCTCAGCTTGGCTGCTCTCTTTAAGTATTCCACACTTGTCCTCTGCCAGGAGAAAAAGTTTTGCCACAGGGGAGATACTGGGGAATGGCACAACGAAAAAGCTGGGAGGTTGTTCACTTTATGCCCTGGGAATTACGGCACAGATTATGCAGCGTGCCAGGAGGAAACTGAACCGGTTCAGGAGCAGGGCTGGGGGGTTTCAATCCCAATTTATCCCTCCCCTGCTGGACACCAAGAGCCACCACCCACCCTGCTGGTTCTCAGGGCCAGGATGCTCCCAGGGCTGCTCTCCCATTCCTCAGGGCTTCGGGCAGGAATTCTCTCTGCAGGAAAAACACATTTCTGGATCTCTGTCCGTATTTCCAGCTGCCTTTAATCCTGGCAGCGAGGCTGGCACAGGGGGAGGGAAGGAGTTTATTCCCCCTGGTGGAGTTGTCAGCTGCTTCTTGGGCTGTACAAGGAGCTTGTGAGGTTCCTTTGAGAACGCACACAGAGTCAGTCTGGAGGAGAAAAGACAACTCAGAAAGGACCGTGCCCCACCAACACCGCCTACGGAGACTTTCTGCTGTGCCTTTTGCAACCGGACTTGCCTATCTCGCATTGGCCTCTTTAGCCATCAGCACTTGCAGCAAGCGTGGGGAGAGCCCTTCCCAAACCTTCGTTTGCAAAGCGGAGCCATGATGATGATGATGATGATGATGGCGATGATGGCAAGGAGCTCACGATAATCTCTGTGATAAACCTTCATGGGGATAAACCCTTTGTTCTTCCCAGCTGGCCTTTGGTAGTGCTGGACAGGACAAGGTGTTTTCTTCAATACACTTACTTTGAAGCAGCAAGTGAGACAATGAGTGTTCCTGTCTGGAATACCCATGGAGACAAGGCACTGGATTCCTCATCTCACCTATCCTCTCCCAGGGGCTCTGTGATGTGCATTTAGCACTCTGCTTCCCACCAATGGGCCCTGCACCTTAGGGAAGGGACAAAAACCCATGTATTCCTTGATTGGGGCGTGTGGTGGGAGCAGGTAGGACACCAAGGGCCACGCTCCCATAGGAGCATCCCAAGGGCTGCCAGGGGAACCTGCTGCACCAAGCTGAGTTCAGTCCAAGGGAATCAGAAATGTTTTTCAGTCCAGGCAGCTCCAATCTGATTCCAAATTAATAAAAAGCCAGCCAAGTAAAACAAAACAAACTGGAGAACCCATCCTGGATGATGCCCTTGATAATTCCCATCACAGCCAAGCAAATCCATGGTGAAGTTGATGGTTGGGTGGCTTGCAGTAACTCAGCTGCCTCTGACACTAATGACAGAAGCAGATGGTTTTGCACATGGGTTTTATTTCTATTTCTATAAACAAACATTTATTCTGGCTGCTATGCTAAATATATATATTTTATTGAATGGTCTTTGCTTCTGCTGCTGTAACAGTAATTACCCCACCCATGTGTTGGGTTTACAGCCAGAGCCTGGCACCTCCTGTACAGCAAATGAATATGTGAGAGATAGATCATATAAACATAGGAATACAGTGACATCATTTGAAAATTAAATAATAATAAATTGAGCCACCTTTAGCTGATGCTCCACAACGAGAATAATTCCCTCCTGTGCATCTCATGCTGCCGAGGGTCATCTCAATGAAATATGAAACAGCTCCGCTTCTTCCCTGTACTTGTGACAGAGCTCTTTTCATCAGAAAATAGACAGTATGACTTCACCCTTCATCCCTGCACCTCCCCAGGAACCCAGGGAAATGCTGCAGTTAAAGAAGATGCTCTTCTCTTCCATGGAGACAGAAAATCAGCTAATGAAGGGCTGGGAGAGAAGAAAGTGCTTGATTGTGTGCTGAGCTGAGGGACAGGGACATGCTGCTGGTGGAGCCTCAACAGTGCTGAAAAACAAGGGAAGGCCCAGGTTACCCACGGAAAAGGCAGTGGAGGGCTCCCCAGAGCTGGGGCTGCAGGACTGGGGGTCCCCCACCCTCCACTCAAGGGGTCTGGGCTTGGTCCTGGCTGTGCTGCTCCCCACAGCAGAGGGGAACACAAGCAGGGAGTGAGCACCTCCAGAGCCACCTCTGTGATGAGCGAGGGCCTGGAGGCTTTTAAAAGTCAGTAAGAAATAATTCCATTTCCCTCTGGAGGCTGTGACTCAGTTTGCCAGAGTTTGGAGTGGCTGGACATGCTGCCTGTTGAGCCCTTGGGAGCAAAGGCTCCTCTCTTGTTTGATGGGGCCATTGGGCTGCACACCAATATCTTGCCCAGGAACACCTGAATTTTCTGGTTTACTCTGGGCTGACTTTTTTGGCTTTAAGCAAGTTATTTCACCAACCAGCACATCCAGTGACAGCAGGGAATGGCTGGAGCTGTGTCAGGGCAGGGGCAGGTTGGATCCCAGGACAAGGTCCTTCTCCCAGGTGGTGGGCACTGCCCCGGGCAGTGGGCATGGCCCCAAGGAGCTCCAGGAGCCTTTGGACAACGGGACAGGGGGGGATTGTTGGGGTGTCTGGGCAGGGCCAGGAGGTGGACTGGATGGTCCCTGTGGGTCCCCTCCAGCTCAGGGTGTTCTGTGATCCTTTGGTAGCAGCATAAGCAGAAGATCCTGTAGCTCCGAGCAGAGCCCCAGGTGAGGAGCTGACTGAGCCCTCCCCATGGGAATGCACGTTCCATGTGAACCCTGGGGCTGGCAGGGCTGGCAGGCAGGGCTCCAGCGTGTGCCTGTCCCCCAAGCTGGTTTATCTCCCCACAGCAGGCAGCAGCAGCCCTTGATGGTGGAGCAAGCCCATTCCAGGGCTGTGCTGGCACAACTGCTGGGATGGAACACCTACAGCCTCCTGTCAACATTCCCATCCTCCGGAACAGCAGACGTGAGCCCCCTGCTCCCATCCCCTGCTGAGCCCAGCAGATGGAAAGGCACCTGCAACACGTTGGCTGTGCTACAGCCCTGTCTGAGCAGAGAGCACTGGGAACGAATGCTGACAAACTGGAAACCATTCCCTGTTATGGGCACTGGCAGGAAAAATGATATTGCCTCTGCCATCCCCTCTGCCATCCCCTCTGCTCCAGCCATGCAGGGAGAACAGCAGAGTGCAGGGCAGCGGCAGTCCCCATCCCTGGGGGCTTTCAAAGGTGGGGATGTGGCACTGGGAGACATGGGTCGGTGATGGCCTTGTAGTGCTGGGGGCTTGATTTGATGGGCTCAGAGGGCTTTTCCAACCCCAATGATTCCCTGATCCCAGGAGTGTGTGCTGCTGGTCCGAACCCATGGCAGGAATGGGCTGGGCTTTGTACCTTTCAGTCCCCACACTGCCCCAAACCCTGCAAAGCCAAACCCCCCATAAATGTGTCATTCAGTTTGAGCTCTGGAGTGGAATTCTTCCCTGGTTCTCTGTCGGGATCCATCCCAAGCTCCTGGTGTTCCACAGCTCCCCTGTCACCACAGAGGACACAGGGAGAGGGGATATAGCCCTGAGTGCAGTATTTGTGCTCTGAGAGCAGTCCTTTGCACAAATCCTGCTGGGATGGGATGGGATTATCCTTGACTCGACTTTCCCAATCCCTTTGTATGCTGTTGGCAGACGTCCTTCGAAACTCCATCTCCTGCTTTTTCACTCTAATTCCTGAACTCGATTATCTGCTCTCCCCTGTGTTTAAGCAGTTTTGGTTCATTTGCTTCACACTTATCTTTTTCAAAAACTGCCTGTGTTTACAGTTTAACTCGTTTAACTTTTGTTTTCCACCCTCTCTCGCCACAATTATGCGTTACAAGTGATAATTTATACTTGGGGGATAAAAGAAGGGATATTTTCTTCCAAACCTGCCTGGCTGTTTTGCAAAGGCACCTCCTTCCAACATGGGCTCCACCACTGGTACAGCTCTTGCAGAACCACCTGGACACACCTGCTCAGGTGAGACCCACCTGGAATTCTGCCTCCAGCCCTGGGGCCAGCATGGGAAGGACATGGAGCTGCTGGAGAGTCCAGAGGGGGCACCAGGATGGGCAGAGGATGGAGCAGCTCTGCTGGGAGGGAAGGCTGGGAGAGCTGGGATTGTCCAGCCTGGAGAAGAGAAGTTTTGGGGTGACCTCATTGTGGTCTTGCAGGACCTGAAGGAGCCAAAAGGAGAGATGGAGAGGGACTATTTCCAAGGGCATGGAGGGGCAGGACACAGGGAATGGCTTCCCACTGCCAGAGGGCAGGGATGGATGGGATATTGGGAAGGAATTGCTGTCTGGGAGGGTGGGCAGGCCCTGGCACAGGGTGGGCAGAGAAGCTGTGGCTGCCCCTGGATCCCTGGCAGTGTCCAAGGGCAGGTTGGACGGGGCTTGGAGCAACCTGGGCTGGTGGGAGGTGTCCCTGCCCATGGCAGGGGGTGGAATGAGATGATTTTTAAGGTCCCTTCCAACCCAACCCAGTCTGGGGTTCTGCCCCACGTGTGCCTGCTGCTGCAGCCACCAGAAGAGGACAATTTCCCACAAAATGCCCATTGCCAAGGGAACTGTGGGAAATCCCCACAGAGAGGGATAACAAAGCAGGTGACTGACTTAGGGTAAATATAAATTTCTCATCTACCAAGTTCATCAGGCAGCCCAGTGTCCTTATCCATTGTATAATCAACATTTCCAACAACTCCTCATTCCCTTCATCTCCTGATGGAAGGGGAAGCATTCAACTAGCAAACAGAGGCTTTCAAAGGGTGATTAACCAGAGCTCAGGAAATAACAAACCCATTTAATGAACAAGGTCTTTCTTGACTTGCCATTTAAGCTGCTTTTGCTCTTTGAGAGCCAGAGAGCTCCAGCCAAAAACCTCTCCCCACTGTGTTAACCCAATCTGTGTTTCCCACGTGCACACCTTGGACCTTCCAAAGTTGTCCTCTGGGACATTTACAGTGGCCCGGTGGGGTTTTGGCTGCCTGGCTTGGAAATGGTTAAATGCTGAACCAGAGGATGCCGGGGAGAAGTTTCCAGCTGTTGGAGAAGGACATAGGAGGCACAAGGCAAATTAAATTTTGCCTTTCGAGTCCTTCCCTGCAGCGCTTTCCGAGCTGTTTTTCCCTGGCTGCTGCTGGGAGGGTGAGCACACAGCTGCTGCCACAGCCCTGTCCCACCAAAGTGACACCTCATTTATTCCAGACAAGGCATCGCCGCCGTCAAGGCCAATTAAGCAGGAGGTGAAGTTGGGGGTGACAGAGACGAGCTGCTTCCCACAGCTGCTGCCTCTGCTCCTTTCCACACTCCCTCGGGGTGGGAATGTGACAGATCCCAGGAAAAAATATCCCTGGTTTAAGGTGATGCCTCTCATTTCAGCTGGACTGTGATTTCCAGGTGGAAATTTCCGTCCCTGTCCCTGATAGAGGGAAGGGCTGAGCCAAGCCCCTGCTCTCTGTGCAGTCTTTGCTGTCACCCTCTCTCATCTACCTGAATTACCATTTTTCCTTTTTTCTATCCTACCACAAACAGAAAGTCTCCTTGGCACAGGTTTCCCATCTTCCTGTGGTTATATTGATGCCACAAACTCCAGCAGTGGATAATCATCCCATGGGACAAGCAACAAGTGTGTCCCAACACTTTGGGTTTTAAATTCACCTCCCTCTCCTGCAATGCCTGTTTTTACTGTCGTCGTGTCACTTGGAGAAGCAAGAATCTCCCCCAGCCTCTGCATTGCTCCTGTGCAGTGCTGTCCTTCCCAGCTGAGCTGGATCTGGAGCCTTTGACTCCTGCAGAAGTTCTGTCAGACTGATCCTTCCACCCCTCTGCAACACCTGCAGGTGCGTGGTAAGTGAAGCTCCATTCCCTGCATCCCTCCTCCATAACCCTGCACCGAAAATCTTGCTGAGCCTCCTCAAATGCTGTGAGTTTGCCTTTAGCACCAGTGATGTCCCAGCCAGAGGCACCTCTGCTCCCTCCCCTCAGCTTTGGGGTTTCAAGTGCCCAAATTCCCTCTTGTTTTCTTGGACATCTTGGCTGAAGTCAGCCAGCTCCAGGTGGGGAGGAAAGGGGCAGTCAAAGCCTAATTTTGAGTGGTGGCACTCCCTGTGTCCCGCTGGCTGTGGCAGTGCCAGGATCAAAGCAGGATTCAGCCACCAGGGCTGGGCCAGCACAGCCCACCCTCCTGGGGGTCATCAGGGGACCCTTTGGTAAAGGCCATTTTACAATAAAACACAAATAAGGGTGACTTTGCTGTTTAGGACTGGAAGAGATATTATTCTGTTGTTATTTATTTACATGACATACATGTGTGCGTATAACTGTGCAGACAGAAATTGTACAACTCTCCAATCCTCCGTTAACTTGGGCACTAATTCAACACATCGTGCATGGGCATTGATCTTCCTCCCAGCCTGCAGAAGGAACAGTTAACCTTTGGTTGTAACGGAGTCTCCTGGTTGTGTCCCTCCTGCCCCTGCCCTGGGAATGCCGTGGTGTGGGGGCAGTGGTGGCTGCTCAGCTCAGGGACAGATCTGGGTGAAATGGGGTGGCCTGGAGAAGGTTCTTGGCACCTCCAACACACGTGGCTGAGGTTGGAAAGCAGAGTCTGGTTTGAGGTCACAGAATCATGGAAATATAGAATGGTTTGCATTGGGAGGGACCCCAAAGCCCATCCAGTGCCACCCCTGCCATGGGCAGGGACACCTTCCACCAGCCCAGGTTGCTCCAAGCCCCGTCCAACCTGGCCTTGGACACTCCCAGGGATCCAGGGGCAGCCTGGAGTCATTTCCAGGTAGATTTCTTGTTCTTTCAAATTGAAATGCAGTTTGTTTCATAACAGAAGAACCACTTTATTTTGTGACTGGTTAGGAGGTGTTGAGCTTGTGAACTCGTGAAGGCTCAGGGGTGTGACTGGGAGGAGTAGGATGCTGAGATGCAGGTGCTGGGAGAGGCACTCGCTCCTCCAGCCTGCAGCACAAAGCAGCTGGCAGGGAATAAGATAACCCTGGCCTTGGGAGGGCTGAGGAGAGATTTACAGCACCCAGCCTGTGGTCACTGTCCTGCAGAAGCCAGATCAAAGGAAATTGGATTTTGTTATCGCTAAAAATTCTCATTTTTGCAAAGAAGTGTCATTGTAAAGACTTTTTTTTTTAGTAGTAGTAGAAAATATTCTTCCCTGATTGACTGTGTGGCTAAGCCAAGTCCAGGAAGGGGAACAGATTATGCTTTATGGAAGTAATGTTTTTAATCTTGTGGGCTGCTTGAAGGCTTCAGTCTCTGTTGTGAGGATCACAGAAAACTGGTTTATTGCTGCTGCTCTTGCTGCTCTGGTTGGGCTTAGAGGCTGCTTAATGGAAATCCCAGGGGCCTTTCCTGGAGATCACATCTTCCTTATTAATCTTTTAATGTGGTTCCATGAGAAAAGAGAACAAGACTGGCCTTTTTTTTTTTAGCACCAGGGTATTTGGGAGTCATTGCTTTGCCCTTTCCGTGTACCAGCAAAGTCCCATAAAGCCTTGCCAGAGCACAGAGGACGTGCCTGAGCTCCTTGCTCTGCTCTCTTTCCCAACATCCCCATAGTTCCACCAGTTTTCCAGGAGGTTTCATCAGGAAAAACCCTCTGTTTCAGTTCCCAGCAGCACAGACATCTCCCCATCCTGGTGTCCAGCTCCTCAGTGGTGCCAAGGGCAGCACTGGGAGGTGCCGGGAGGTGCAGCCTCACCTGCTTTATTGTGGTGTTGGACATTTTTCTTCTATTCAAGTGAAAACTCATGGAAAAGCCCTCAATTCCCCTCTAATTCCTGTGGCAAATTAAAAATTAAACCACAAGTCTCCACCCTGACCAGAAGCTCTCCCACCCAACCTGGGAGTGCCCCGGTGGAAAGGCAGCTGCAGCTTCTCTGGGCAACCTATGCCATAGGTTATAAATTTAATATAATATAATAAAAAAC
Source organism: Grallaria varia (assembly GCA_013396735.1). Taxonomy (NCBI): domain Eukaryota; kingdom Metazoa; phylum Chordata; class Aves; order Passeriformes; family Formicariidae; genus Grallaria; species Grallaria varia. The sequence continues at coordinate 232,536 of VWZG01003515.1, read as the reverse complement.
TTTGAATTAGCAAACATGAAATAGATCTTTAAAAAACCCTAAACCCAAACAAAAACTCCCATTTCTGAGTTAAGTAAAATGCGTGTCTATATCTGAAGGGTCTGCAAGCAGTTTGGCAATAAAAATGATTAGCTTGGAGGAGTAAATGAGTGTCAGCAAGGTCTTTGCTCCCAGTAGCTCAGCAGATTGTTAATTGATCCCACAATTGATTAGTCTCAAAGGGCGAGGCAGAATTGTGCCTTCCTTGCCCCTTTCCCCCTGGGCAGGGGTTTGGGAGGCACAGCCCCTGCCCTGTCCCACAGCTCCTGTGGGCTCTGCTGCCCCTCACACCAGAGAGAAGGGGAAAGGGCCTGGAACTCCTGGGCAGGTCCCATTTCACTCAGGGAGGCGCTGGAGGTACCCACAGTGACTGGAATGGTTTTAATGTGATTGGTGACCTTGGAAACACAGCCCTTGATCCGCTCTCTGGGGACATGGGGAAACGTGCCTTGGAAAGACTGGCTTCTCATACCCACCCTGCTCGCACTGAACCTGGAAAACCTCCCTGGAAATACTCTGTGTCAGGAATTCATTCCTCCTGTCGTGGCATCTGTTGTGTAAGAACATCACCTGCAAACACTGGGGAGCAGGGAGGGAAAGGCAAATGCAGGAGGCACATGCACAGGGCATGGGATAATTTAAGAACTGGGAAAAGTTGGAAAACGTTTTTTTAAAACTCTTTGCACGCACACACGTGGCTGTGTGTGACACTACCATGACATAATCATGGAACGGTTTGGGTTGGAAGGACCTTAAAGCCCAGCCAGTGGCACCCCTGGGCAGGGACACCTCCCACCAGCCCAGGTTGCTCCAACCTGGCCATGGACCCTTCCAGGGTTGGGGCAACCACAGCTCCTCCATGCTAGTGTTTAGATTAAGAACTAAATTAATTAGGTATTAATAATTACCCCTAGCCCTTGGAAAACATGAGAGGCTCTTCTGCATCCCAGGGTCTGGGGACGGGTGGGGTGGGCTCCTCCTGCCCCGTTGGCTGCAGGAGCTGCGAGTGCTGGGTGTAAATCACCAAAATCAGCTCTGCACAAACACCCAACTGCGGGAGCCACTGTGGGAATGAATCTTTCAAATGGGTCAATTTATCAGTGCATTCACAGTTCCTAATTCAAAACAAGGGAAGTAATTATTGAAAGAAAGTAATTAATTGTAGTAAAGCTCTTTATTGTGCTGCTGAGTGGTTCTCACAGACACCTGGGGGGTTGTTGCATTGTGTTTGAGATGGAGGAACTCGCTGGGAGGTCACTGCATGGAGGCACTCTGGGGATGGAGCAGTGCCATCTGGGTTTGGAGAAGGAGCAAATTCGAAAAAAATTGAATAATTTGAAAAATTGAATTCAAGGGCCAGGTTTGGAGCAACCCGGGCTGGTGGAAGGTGTTCCTGCCCATGGCAGGGGGTGGGAAAGATGGGCTTTAAGGTCCCTTCCAACCCAAACCAGTCTGGGATTCTGTTTTTCTGGATCATTCTCCAGGATGAGGAAAGCACCTGGACTTGAGTGGTGGTGTGGAGATGCAGGATGAGCTGCAGCAGGAGCAGCTTCCTCCACCTCTGTATCCCTGCTCTGCACAGCTGAAATTGGGCTGCATTTCTTACATTTGAGTAAAAAATATTTCATACTTTCCTATTCATTACAGTCACTGCAAAGTTTACCTGGAGAGACCTTTAAACAGCCTCCAGTCTGGAAAGGTGACCTGGACAGGATGTGAGGAATCTGCTCTTCCCACCACCCACACCTCAAGAATAGAAATTTCAGGGAGTGTTTTGAGAGAAGAGTAATTTTCTACTTTGTGAATAAAAGAAATGAGAGGATGAAACAACCTGTTCTCTCATTCCAGCTTGATCTGTCTGGGGTTTTCTGCTGCCAGGCTTTGTTATTGAGTGTGAGTTTATTCCCTAATTATCTGCTCTGCCTGGCTCCCATCCCATTTTGTTTGAGCTGCTGGAAAGCACCAAGTCATCCCTGTGTCTATTAAATCCCTCGTTGCTCTGGCCTGAGCAGCTGGAAGGGCTGGGACGTGTCAGAAGCCAAGGAGAGCTCAGAGCAAAGCAATGTCTGGCTCCAGGGACACTCTTCATGCTCTTGGGGTCCCAAAGCCCTTGTTGGCAGGGGAAGCAGAGGGATATTTGCTGGGTGGCAGAGATGGAAAGAGGTGCTCTGAAGGTTGTTCTCCAGGTGTGGAGATGCCTTTTGGGCAGTAGCATGTTGGCCTTGGTGGTTGTCATTAATTGGTGGCTTTCTGTTGAAATTAAGAGCTGTGGCAGTCCCTACTCGCTGCTCAGGGACAGGTGGGGAGTTGCCCCTTGACCTGCAATGTGCTGGATGTTTTCCCAAGGAACTGGTGGAGTGCCCATCCCTGGAGGGATTTAAAAGCCCTGTGGATGTGGCACTTGGGGACATGGTCAGGGGTGGCCTTGGCAGTGCTGGGGAATGGTTGGGCTCGATAACCTTGGCATGTTTTCCAACCCCAACAACGGGGATTGTGATTCTCTGGCTCTTCCAGTGAGACTTTTGTGGTGCTTTAACGGGATGGATGTGATCAAACACCCCACAGCACGCAGTTTCACAGGAAGAACCTGCTGTGCTGTGACCAGAACACGAGCACAGGTTTGTAATTCATCAGCCCTGCAATCCATGCACAGCATCCTTTTGGTGTGGCTGGAGAGAAACCCCGACAGGAGCAGCCACTGCAGCCCCTCGTGTGTCTGGACCCGGGGACAGCCAGGGCACGATGGGGCTCCCTGTTAAGGGACTCACGCAGGGACAATTTGCTCCAGATGATTTTAAAACACAAAGAAATCGATACCAAACTAAAGAGCCAACACAAACCAACAGTCCCAGAGCAAAGCAGCAGGAAAACACTGCTGTGTTCAACATGTTGCTTGAGACCTCTGGCTCTGAGGCTGAGCAGGGTTTGGTTTCCAGAGGCTGCTGAATTGGGAGGCACAGAAAAGCCACCCCGTCCCTCAGCCAGCTCTGTGTTTCATTTACACTGTCAATAGCGTTTCTTTGTGTTGACTCAAAGCTCTACCTGCCCCTGCAATCACTAATATTAAGTAATTCCCAAGATGGAGAAGTTGCAGGAAACACAAAGCAGAGCTGGAATTTGTGCAGAAAACCCATTTCACCTGCAAGGAGAGGACTGATGAAAAGGTGCCCATGGTAGGGGAGCTGCCTGCCCACCCCCTGCCATCGGTTCTAGAGGTGTGGGATCAGGAACAGCACCAGGAAACAAATGAAGAGGGCTGGGAATGGCCCGGGCAGCCCCCAAGCTGATTAACACACACATTCCAAAGCTTCCAAGGGCTCTGCTTTATGAGGAGCTCAGCCTGGAGAAATGAAATCGTTTATTTCCGTGGCTGTAACGGAGAGAAAAATTGTATCATGAGCAAAATGGAATAAACAGCAGAGAAAATTTAATGATGTTTTAAATAATTCTAATTCATGCCTTGGCAGTTTGTGGCACGGTCACTCCTTTGTGTTTCCTATTCTTTTGGCTAAAAGGGAATAATTTCCAAAGGAAAGGATAAAGGAGTGTAGTGGCAGGATTTTTCCTGGTGTCCTGAGGGATGTTTCCTCTCTTCTGCACTGACCTGAATTCAGGAGGAATTCCTGCACAGAAAGGGTGGCCAGGCCTTGGCAGGGGCTGCCCAGGGAGGTTTGGAGTGCCCAGCCCTGGAGGTGCCCAAGGCAGGACTGGCCGTGGCACTGAGTGCTCTGGGCTGGGGGACAAGGTGGGCATCGGGCACAGGGTGGGCTCCCTGGGCTGGCAGGGCTTTGCCAACCTCTGGGGTTCCTTTTGGTGATTCTTCTTGTCCTGTGATGCCCTTGGGACTTCCCTAAAGATTGAGTTTCTAACTCTCTAGAGTGTACAACAGCCTGGACAAGCTGTTTTTGAGAAACACGGTTCACAGTGGCCTTATTTGTACATTATTCTCTCCATCTCTTCTGCTCATCCCCTCAGCTGTCAGGGAGAAATCCTCTTACTTGGGATTAGTTCCTACAAACCCAATTAGTTAATCACTGAATTTTACTGTGGTGCAGGAGGGGCTGTCTGCCCTGGTTGCTTTAACCTAACACAGTGGTGGTGGTGGGGGGCATTTACATTGCTAGAAGTGCTGGTTTTAATTTAATTAATTTATTTGTTGGTGTTGTGGAGGCCACAAGGTCAGTCCCCTGCTCGGGTGCCCTTCCAAAGCATCCATGGGACCATGGACATCCCCAGGGAAGGGGTGGGGCTGGAGGCAGGAGACACCACCATATGTGTGATCACAGGATGCTTTCTGTCAGGTCCTTTTCCATGGATATCCCAAATGATCCCATTGCAGGAGGAAGAGCTCTACTCCATGGAGGGCTTTTTCTGCAGTGAAACAAAATAAGTCACAAGTAAAATCAATTTCATGTTAGAAATTGGTGGTTTATGTACAGCAAGGCAGACCAAGTGGCAGGTTTGGTGCCTCTTGCTTCTCTCTTTGTAATTCCAAAAATCTCTTCAGGATATCCTCTGATTTATTTTCTCTTGAATCCAACTCTCCCAGCTTGTGGATTTTTCATATCTTGACTGATTATGGCTACTTTCTGTCTGCCTGACTCTGCTGAGGGTGAGAAATACTGAGTGCATTTGCCAAGTAAGTCCACTCCAGTTTGAAAAATACAAATATAGGTTGGGACAAAGATTCTGTGGCAGGAAGGACAAGGACCTCTGTGTTGTTTGTTTTCTGCTCTGTTCTGCACTGCCAGCACTTCACTTGCAATCAGCAACACCACACAGAGAGAAAATGAGCTCCAGAATGATTCCCAGCTCTGATCCCTGCACGACTGCGAGGAATCCAACATTTGTACTAATGTGTCTTTGGCAAGGATTCCTCTACCATCATCCTGCCAATTGACCTGGGCTGGTTTGGGCCCCTCTAAGTGTCCTCAGTCTGTTTTCTTGACCTTTGACTGGTTTCAAGTAATTTGTGGCAGCGGCACTTCCCTTGTTGTATCACTCAGACTTTCCAGAGCACTGACAGCAAAAGCTGTGAATTTAAACTGTAGGAAGTCTTGGCCATTCATGCTTTGACCTTGATTTCTGTTGGTTTGCGAGTCAGTAGACATAAAGAGCCTGAATTTTTGGAGGAGTTCTCCAAAGTTCTCCAAAGGGGTCAGAGGGCTGGGAGCTGTGGAAGCAGCTCCTGGGGGTGGTGGCTCCCACCCGACAGGAGGGCCCTGAGCACTCCTTCCCTCTCCTCTGAATATCCAAACATCCCTGGAACTGTTGTTTCACACCCAGCCATGTCTGTACCACCCACCTGCTGCATCTCCCTGGGCATGGGGGTGGTTTCACACTGCTGGGGACCAGGGAGGCAGCAGGACACCTGTGCCGAGGACACTGTCTGTCACCTCTGTGGCTGTTTTTAACCACTTTGGATTTGGATTAAATCCTGTGACTCACACTTGAGAGACCAGTTGAGATTTATTAATTCATTTTTTAACAGATAGTGCCTACGTGGGGTGCAGACTGCACGAGAATGGCCATGAATAGTCATTCACGCCCTGCCAGCAGCACCCAGTGCTCCACAGTGGGGCTGATGGCCCCTGGGCTCCTCAGAAGGACCCAGCCAGCTGTGACACAGGGGTGACAACAGGCAAACCCAAACCCTGTCCTCAGGAACTGTCCCCACACCAGCCCAGTCAGGGGGTTGGAGGTTGGGGGTCCCCACCCCGAGGTCCCCCAGGCGCAGGACAGGGGACAGAGCTGCCCTTTGCCCCTCGTTCCTGCCAATGCACCTTTCAGGTCTCTTTTACAAGGCCTTCAAAACCAACATTCTCAGGGGTTTTGCCACAGAGTCACCTGTCATTGGTGCTATTGATCCTTCTCTCTTGCCGGGGCACTTCCTAACCAGGTACAAGGTGATGCTCAGAGTCCAGGGATGCTCCAGAGCCCGGGGCAGCCAGGGGGTCATTTGGGATCTGGGCAAGGAAGAGCTGATGTAAAATCTTTTCCCATTTTCAGTTAACATTCCAGGCTTATATCAAACCCTCAGACATGTCTTAATTACCATTTCTTTTCTTTTCATTTTAAACTCAATATCTACATTTTTTAAATACATTTAAAACTCATCTTAAATAAAAAAATATTCTGCACCTCCTGAAATTGAAACCAGGAAAATTTAAGCATATCTCTTCTGGAGCCAGGCTGGGAGAGCTGAGGGTGGTCACCTGGAGAAGGGAGGGCTCCAGGGACACCTGAGAGCCCCTTCCAGTGCCCAAAGGGGCTCCAGGAGAGCTGGAGAGGGACTGGGGACAAGGCATGGAGGGACAGGGCAAAGGGGAATGGCTTCCCACTGCCAGAGGGCAGGGATAGGGGGGATACTGGGGAGGAAGTGCTGGCTGGGAGGGTGGGCAGTCCCTGGCACAGGGTGGGCAGAGAAGCTGTGGCTGCCCCTGGATCCCTGGCAGTGTCCAAGGCCAGGCTGGACGGGGCTTGGAGCAACCTGGGCTGGTGGGAGGTGTCCCTGCCCATGGCAGGGGTGACACTGGGTGGGCTTTGGGGTCCCTCCCAACCCAAACCATTCGGGCATTCTGTGAATATCCTACTAGATTCTGGCAGACAATGAAAGAAGGGACAGTTCAGCCTCCCAGCAGCCACCCGCAGGTCCCCTCATCACCCAGACACCCAGCCTGGGCTCTGCCAGCCCTGCCCAGCCCTTCCTGCAGGTCGTGGCAGCAGCAGAGCTTTGCCTTCCCCAGGGGAGCTGCTCTGAGTGTATTTGGGCACAGCAGGGCAGAGGGAGCAGCCCCAGCCCAGCGTGTTCCCCGTGTTTTCCAGAGCCTCTGAGGGCTCCATTCCCACCATCAGCCCTGGAGCATCACATCTCATGGGAGACACGAGGAAGAGACTCTTTCCGATTAACCTTGGGGCACTTCTGATATTGTCTGTGCCCCATTCCTCTCGCGTGGGATGTTCCCCCTTTCTTCCCACCCACTGGCATTGCATTCAAGGATAACACAGAATTAATCATCCAGCCATTTGATAGCTCATCTGAAGATTTATATTCTGTTTCCTAAAGAACAGAACTCAGCCTTGTGCAGCTGAATGGCCATGAATCACATCAGTGTCACCGCCGGGACAGCGGAGAATTAATGTGTATTTTGCTTTTAAAATCTGATATTTGGGAAAGGAGATTCTTCATGCACTTTATGGTGTTATTTTTATTACCCTTGTCACTCCAGCATTTAGTCGAAATGAGGTTTCTGAGGCAGAGAAATTTGGAGATGGAGCCAGAACTGTGGGATGTAGGTCTGCTTATAGGGGCTGCACAAGGCAGCAATTCCCTCCACGTAGCCACATTCAAGTGCTTGGAGTTTCTCTGCTCTTAGTTCAAAACCCTTTTCATCCACCACTTCATTGTTCTCAGTCTTTTTTTTTTCCTGTTTCTGTGCTCTGGTGATGCTTCCAGTGCCCAGGTGATGCTCCCAGTGCCCAGGTGATGCTCCCAGTGCCCTGGTGGTGCTCCCAGCACCCAGGTGATGCTCCCAGCACCCAGGTGATGCTCCCAGTGCCCCGGTGATGCTTTCAGAGCCCTAGTGATGCTCCCAGCGCCCAGGTGATGCTCCCAGTGCCCCAGTGATGCTCCCAGTGCCCAGGTGATGCTCCCAGTGTCCTGGTGCTCAGCTGGTGTCTCCTGCCTCCTACTCCCTCTGCTCCTGCCCTGAGCCCAACCTCCACAGAGGAGACCCTTCCCCTCTCTCGGGGCTGGGCCATGATGCTGAGATGCTCCCAGTGGCTGCTGCTGCCTTTGAGCTCCTTTGTGTCCCCAAAATGCCTCCCTGGTGTTGTGTTTGGGCTCCTGTTGAGGTGTGAGTGAAGGTTGGCTCTCACGCTGCCCCACGACAGCCTGAGCCAGCCCTGTCCTCTCTGAAGGGAGGTCCCTGCCTGGCACCAAGGGAGCACATCCCAACCCACAGGGGCCACCCCACTATTTTGGGCAGTCTGGATGCCCAAAGAGAAGGTGTCACAGAGCAGTTCATACCCAGCCCTTTGCAGTCCCTCCCTTACACAGCAGTGTATAATTTGCAGTATGAAGGCAGCTCAGGCACTGAGCTCCTGGGCTTTGTCAGGTTCCCAAACTCATAAACAACAGGATTCAATAATATGTTAATTCGGGGAAACTAATTTCCCATGTCATTAAATGGTCTTAAGCAAATTAGCTTAAATTTATTTTTCAAAATTTGAAATTAAAACTGCCACACATCTCCATCATGCTCTAGTTTTCCTTCTCTCTCATTCCCAAGTTTCAGCTGTTCTGCCTCCCTCCATCCTGGCTGTGTGTGCTGGTGTTTAACAGGGCTCACCACGTTCCTCTTTATGGACTCACCAGAGACTTTCAATTTAGCAACCTGAAGTGTCTTGGGAGTGATTTCAGCTTGTGTGTGAGCAGAGCTCCATATTTCAGAGCTGCTGCTTTATTCAGTGATCAGATTTCTTGACCAAGTTTTATGATCTCTGCGTTTTTATTGTGATCCAGATTAGAATAAGTGCTTTGTCTTCTGCAGCCATAAGTGATGTGGGAAGTGTTATTGATGATCAGAGAGCTCGTGTGTGTCTGCCTGGCAGGATCATTGTGCCTCTGGGTAAACCTTGAACAGAAATTCATCTGCTTTGCTAAAAAACGTATGAGCTTCAACAAAACGTGTAAAAGAACATGAATAATGACTTGAACTTTAAAGTTTCTGAGACTAATCCGTGTTGCTCATAAGTCTTCAGACTTCCTCTCTATAACAGGCAGAGGTGATGAAGGCTGCCTTTCCCTTGCTGTTGCACCAGCCCTTTTGGTGCCTGATCAGCCCGAGTTCCACGTGTGCCTTTGGGCTCTCAACAGCAGAGCTGGTTCCAAATGGGCTCCAGCTGATGGACAGCCCAGTGCTGAACGTGGGGTGGGCAGGACAAGCAGCTGCTCTTTGGATGAGGATGGAGATGTTTAATGAGTTGGCCCCTTCTATTGCTTTGGAGAAACAAAGATCTGCCTGGCTATTCTTTTTATTGCCACTGAAAAGGCAGAAATCTGTCACCAGGAAAAGGTTGTTGGCTGATATTTCTGTTTTTCCATGTGTCCAGAATTAATTGGCTCCTGTTTGCTGCCCAGTTCCTCCTGGTGGGTGCTGGGAGACAGGTCACTGAAAAACAGCTCCCTGGGGTTTGGGGTTGTTTGGTTTGTCAGTTCTGAAGGAAAAATCTGTTTTCTGGGGGTGAGGTATGAAATTCCCATCACCTGTCACCATTTCATCTCATGTAATTTGTGGGAAAACTTGTGCTGGATTCCTGCAAAGCCCCTTGCCCAGCCAGGCTGCCCGTGACAGTCAAGAGCTGGTTTGAAAGTGTTTAATGAAGGGCTCCCAGCACAGAAGCTGTTTCTGTCCCCCTCAAAGCCCCTGAACCTGTCTGTCTGTTGAGAAGTTTGGAAAAACCCTTGCTGAAATTCTTGTGTTTCAAATGACTGGGTACAAACACAGCCTGTCCTTGCAGAAATCCTCCCTCAGACAAAACCACACAGCACGGAATTTAATCTTATTGTTTGGAGCTGAACAGATTTATATCAAGAATTCAGAAACGTAGAAGGGCTTGTTCCTCAAATCTGGATCCCTGTTAACCAGCCCAGAGCCTTCAGGCCCCTTCCCACTCAAACCACTCTGTCATTCTGTGATCCTATTTCATTTACACCTATTTCCATTAGGCTGTCACTACACCATATAAATTACTCAAAATAAAAAGTCAATACAAATTTTCAATGCCCTAAAAACTCGGGAAGTAAATTAATCACATTTGCCAGAGAGAAATATGGAGAGTTCAGGAAAGGTCTGCGTGGCAAAACCAGATATATTGGCTTATTCCAATTTTCTGCTTGTTATGGGTGGCTATTTTGAGTGGAAAACCGATTGTTTGACTGGAAAACTCAGATGTTAGCAATGCAGAACTGTCACAGGATTATCTTACCAGCACCTCCTGGGACAGCCCAGTAATGGCAATGCCCCTGTCACAGGGCCAGTGGCAGATATGCTCTTATCCATGTCCATGTTCCAGAAAGAGAAATGCAGGCAGGAGCATCCCCTGGAGACAATCCTCCCCACCACCCTCCTCTCCTTGGCTTCCTCCTCCCAGGCAGTGCCTGTCACCTGGTGATGCTTTAGCACCACCTCCTACCTGGCTGCTGCATCCATTTTCAATGTACTCCACTGGGAAAAAATCCTGATGGGATCTGTTTCCCAGTGGTTTTCCAGTCAGAGAGACATTCAGGATGGAGAAAGCTGGTGGCTTTCATTTTATCCTGCATCATGGACAGTGGTAGGTTAAACCTGGGCCAGCAATGTAAAGTGGCAGGTTACACCTCACCCAGGGATGATCTCTCTGAGAACAAAGAGTTATTTGGGGTTTGGAAAAGGTGCCTGGATCCTTGGAGTGCCCTGGGCTCACACAGGGACTCTGTCCCTTGAGTAGTGATTGCACCGTGGGAGGGCTTACACTCCATAAACTACAATAAACCTTGTTTTAATCATGGAGCACACGGGATTTAAATCTCCACGTGGAGAGTATTTGATATCTGCTTTTGCTAAAATGGTTTTTTAAGCAGTTCCTCCAGACTCCAAAGCTGCACCTAAACCAAACAGTTTCAAGCCTCAATTCTTACAATTGAACAGCTCCAGAAAAGGTGTTTTGTCTCTGCAAAGGTCCAGACCCATCTGAACACAGCCAGTTCTCCCTCCAGGCACTGTAGCCACTGACCCCCAACCCAGGAGACAGAGTTCCCAGAATCCCTGGATCATTTGGGTTGGCAAAGCCCTGCCAGCCCCCGGAGCCCACCCTGTGCCCGATGCCCACCTTGTCCCCCAGCCCAGAGCACTCAGTGCCACGGCCAGTCCTGCCTTGGGCACCTCCAGGGCTGGGCACTCCAAACCTCCCTGGGCAGCCCCTGCCAAGGCCTGGCCACCCTTTCTGTGAAGGAATTCTGCCTGAGCTGAAGCGTTCCTGGAGTTTTTCCTTATTGCAGTGTATAATTTAATGCACAGCAATAACCTCTGGCTGTGGGTACGAGTCTTCCTAAAATTCCCCCATAGCCCTGCATCTGCTAACCCACAGTTTATGAGAACACCATCGTGCCCCATCCCACCACCTTTTGGAGCTGGAAAGACTTTTTCCCTCTTCCTTCCTTCATCCTAAAAATGCCCTAGAATTGTTCCTTTCCCGGCAGAGAGTTTCCAGCTAATTATTTGAGAGCTGGTGACAGAAGACTCTCCAAGACAGTGATAATAACAGGAAAAATAAATATTAAATCTTTCAGAATTAGCTGAGCCCAAAGTACCAGCAACATCAAGGGATGCTCCATTAAAAAGAAGAATGTTATGCTTTAGCCCAAGAAGATGAGAGGGAATAGGAATGAAATAGAAAACTATCCATTGCCAGTTTCCTTTAGGTGCCAAGAGTGGAATATTCCTCATCACCTTCCCATTAGAGACAGCAAGGCACATGTTCCACCTGGCCAGAGCCACGGCCCCGGCTGAGCTGCACTTGGGTTGGAGGTTTCCTTTGAAGAATTGAGAATATCAGATGGAATAAATAAAAAGAGCCTCAGTCCAGACCAGGAACTGAGAGGTAAAAGTGACAGGACGTGCAGCATGGAATTCAGGTGAGTGGGGCTGGTTTGGAACAGTGGCTGGAGAATGGGACAGTGGGATGGATCACGAGCCACTAACCATGGCAGGACTGTGGCTCTGTGTCCTCACAGCTGGAGTGGGGTGTTTCCACCTGCTCGTGAGCACCAGGAGGTGCATCCACCCCATCTGCCCCGCACACACCGTGCAGGGAAGGGGTCAGGGAGGGCCGTGTTACACCAGCACGGCTGTGGCACCATCGGGGCAGGGCTGGGGGTTTCCCTCTGACCTTCCACTGCAGGGCCAACAGAGAGAGCACAAACTGGTGTTCTTCTGTCACTCTGAAACCCTCATTAGAATTATGTGCTTAATTAGAATCATACAATCACGGAATTGTTAAGTCTGGCAAAGAGCTCTAAGACCACCCAGTGCAACCATTGACCAGCACCACCACGTTCACCATTCAAACACGTCCCCAGGTGCCACATGGCACGTGTTTTGAACACTTCCAGAGATGGTGACTCCACCACTGCCCTGGGCAGCCTGTTTAATGCTTGACAACCCTTTTCTTGGAGGAATTTTCCCTAATATCTAATCAAAACCTCCCCTGGCACAACTTGAGGCCATTTCCTCAATTACACAATTCCAGAGATTTTTAAACAGAAATCCTTACCCAATGAACTCATCCAGGCTGTATTTTAAGGTAGTTTAGTGCCATGTGAAAATCATCAGAGAGTTCCTGGTGTTGCATTTTGCCATCAGAGGATTTGCTTTCCCACTCCTGGCTGTCAACAGCAATGCCATCGGCACCCAGAGCTGGGAGCTCCTGGTGTGCCACGAGCACACACAAAACACCCTGAGAACCAGCATTTCAATTACCAGCACCTGCTCTCCAAGAAAATAAATAGAGATCAAAATCTATAAATGTCCTCTGTAAATCTGCTGCTCAAGCTCAGAGCAGTTGGATTCGATCGAGGCAGCAGGAAAACCTCCCAGGGTCAGGCAGTGCCTTCTGCCAGCCTGGCAAATATTAACCCTCAGCTACTGGGACGCAGTCAAAGCAACATCTCCTGCTCCCATTGTGCAGTTATTTTGGGGAGAACAAAGATGAATTGCAGATTTGACACTACATTGACCTGGAGTAGGAGAGGAATTAATAAATCATCTAATATCATCTTAGACGTGGAAAGCTTGACCTAAAAATTTAGTACAGAAGTTTAACCTACAAATGTACACTGATCTTTCTTGGTTTGCAAGAAATCAGGACCTGTCAGACAAGCAGAAACACACCCAACCCCATAAACTGAAAGGAACAACTCCCAGACCTCAGAAATGTGCTTGTCTATCTTCCCTTATGGAATCACAGAGTCATGGAATGGGTTGGGTTGGAAGGGACCTTAAAGATCATCTCATTCCACCCCTGCCATGGGCAGGGACACCTTCTACCAGACTAGGTTGCTCCAGGCCCTGTCCAACCTGGCCTTGTTTTATCTTCCTCCTCCTGCACGCAAGTGCATGTTCTGGACCCAGCATCTCCATCAGCCCAGCCCCTCTTGGGGGCACATCCTGCATGGGGTGGGATGGCACACCCCGGGAGTGGCACCTCATCCCTCCTTGGCACTGGAGGGGCTGGAGCTGCAGGAGAAGCCGAGGGAGCTGGGGGGGCTCAGCCTGGAGAAAAGGAGGCTCAGGGGGGACCTTCTGGCTCTGCAACCCTCTGAATGAGGCTATGGTGAGGTGGGTGCCAGGAGTAAGGACACCAGCTCTCCCAGTTCCCAGAAGGGCAGCATTCCCAACATTCAGCAAGAAAAATACCATTTTTTCTTAAAGACAACAATTTTATATCACAGTGTTTCTTTCTTCCCTCTGTGTTTCACTCTCTCGAGCATCACCGTGGTGGGTGGCTGTGTGGGGTAGACTTCAGCTGGCCTGAAGTCTCTGTGGAATAGTTGGACTATGCTAGAACCTTCTGCACATGTCAGGGTCACCAGATGTCGTCGTGAAGTTAGAGGCAGGTCAAAGAAACGACATCGTATTGTTCCAAAAACAGGACAGGAACTTTATTGCAATGGTGGAATCTCAGAGTATCAGAGGCTGCGATTCTTATAGACCTGAGCCTGGACACATGTCCAAGGACCATTGGTTTCTCTATACATAAATAATTCCTAATTGGACACACAAACCACGCATGTCAGTAAACATTACTCATCACTTTAGAAACAGGATTTCTGTTCCAGGTGTTACAGCTTTCCTTCCGTGCACATCACCCTGATGTGTGCAGAAGGTTCTAGCATAGTCCAACTATTCCACAGAGACTTCAGGCCAGCTGAAGTCTACCCCACACAGGTGGCCCTGTTTTGTTACCCAGGTCCTCCTGACTGAAAGCTTGTTGGTATCCTTGGAAAATCCCTGGAGACACCAGTGGGTGAATGCTGAGGTGTGCAAAGGCTGGACTCACCTTTACATGCACTGAGTCACATCTCCCCGGGTATCACACCCCTGTCAGGAGGCTCCTCGCCGCAGATCAGCTCAGTGAGCAGAAAGAGGTGAACACAAAGCCAGCGAAGGGCCCGGGGAGTTGGTTTTCATCTGTGGATAAATAGTTCTGCTGAGCCTTCAAGGGCTCTGCCATTGCCTCTGCAAACAGAGCCAGCGTGGTGCCCTTCCCACACCCCACCATCCAGAGCAGCCCCTGCAGCCCCACACCAAAGGCACGCCTGGAGAGCTGGGAAAAAACACCACGAGCAGGAGCGAAGTCACCAGGAACACGAGAGGGGAGGGAAGGGCTGGAAACAGGAACGCCCCTGTTAGCATTTCGTTCCAGGAGCGAAGAATTTCCGGGCATTTCATCCATTTTTTTTGTGATGCCAGCTGGTTTTTTCAACTTAAAAACTCTCACCAGGTAAATACCGACCCTTTTTTAAAGCTTTTGCTCTATCCAGGCCTCCTCATAACTTTACAGTTCCACCATTGCTGCATGAGGGATCTGAAATAAACATTCAGACAAACCCTCTTCTTCTTCAAATACCAAGATGCTGTTTGAGGTACCTTCATTTCTTGCAGAGCAATTACTTGTTTTCAAGCAAAGTAATGGATTCCTTTCCTCATCACTGCATTATTTGCCCATTTTTAGTAAATAAAGCCTCCTGATTTTGCATTCCAACCCCAGAGCAAGACTGTTGCACGCCGAGTTTGTCTCCCCGAAGATTCAAAGGCGACTGTCTATGGAGAAGGTTCATCTCTCTGAATTTCCAGACCCAGTTAACATTCCTCTGCTCTGATCCGTGCATCCCCCTGACGAATCCAGTCATTATTATGGAAATCCTGGATGTGGAAGCACAACTGTCAGGGGTGAGAGAGTCTTAGAAAAATATTAATGTCCACAGCCTGAAAACCAGCACATATTTCACATAAAGCTCAGATAAATATAGTTAAGGGAAAACTGCATTCAAAATTATTGCATGATAATAAAGAAATAATTTTGAATACATTTTATTGAATTAATTTGAACATTGCAGTGAACATAAGCAACAGGTGTTTGGTCTTTGGTGCAGCTGCTCTTCAGGAGGTGTCCAGAGGGCAGGGTTAGATGGATTTGGGGACAGAAATTAATCTTTCCCTGGGAGGGTGGGCAGGCCCTGGCACAGGGTGGGCAGAGAAGCTGTGGCTGCCCCTGGATCCCTGGGAGTGTCCAAGGACAGGTTGGACGGGGCTTGGAGCACCCTGGGCTGGTGGAAGGGGTCCCTGCCCATGGCAGGGGGTGGCACTGGATGGGCTTTGAGGTCTCTCCAACCCAAACCATCCCGTGACTCCATGAGATGGTGTGGCCCCATCAGGACCCTCTTTGTGTCTGACACAGCAGCCAATATTTTCAGCAGTTCTTTCCCAAGCTTTGCTCTGCACTTTCAGTGCTCTTTTCACTAAAGACTTTTCAAGACCCTTTCAGCTCCCCCAGGGGAGGGGAGGCAGCTTCACCCCACCCAGGGCACAGGCTGTGCTTGGGGTTTGCCCTTTGCCAACAAACCTGCCTGTGGCACGTGGGTGACACTTTGCCTCTGAGATCTGAGAGATCAGGGAAATTTAAAAAGAATTTAAGAAGAAATAATGTAGAGATTAAACAATACCTATTTTGTTGATATTTGTATATTTATATATTTAATTATAGTAAAATAAATACAAAAGTATTTTTATTCTATTCCAAGTCTCTTAATTTGTCTTTAAAAGAGCTCGTTCCACTTTATTTCTGGACATACTGTTACACTAAGAAAACTATTAATCTGTTACACAAGAGACTAGAAGGAAACAGGTAAATAACTTCCCAAAACAGCATTTCACAGGGTTTGTACATGCCTTGTGTAAAATAACAAGTCCAAACACCCCAGTTTGCTGAGAAGCTCATTGAATAGCACTGATTTTCTTTCTAAGCTACTTTAAAAATATTTTCAAACATTTCCTACAACTTTGACTTCAGCCTTAATCAAGTCCATCTCTGAAATGTCGTTTAGCTTTATCAAATATGGCAAAATTTTCACATAGCCTGAACTTTCCCTGAACTTCTAGGAAAATGTGCCCCCATTATTCTATTTCAGAGTTCCAGAACTAGGCTGTGGAACCGAGGGATGAAAGTAGACACAGTTAGGGCTATTTTGGGAAGGGGGGACTGGAATGTCATCAGAGCTGTCAAGAATGTGTTGGAGCTCTTTCCCAGACAGTCATTGCTTTGCATGGGAATGGAGATTTCCCCTTCGTGTCCCACTCTCTTGCCATTTTGTGCTGATCAGAAAAACCTTGGATTTATTGCTGCACCTCTACTGAGGCTCTGTCTTTATTCAATTTATTTGCTCAAATTGTAACCACAGGTCATTTCCAATCAAGAGCATCTTAACTTATGGGAGAATAAATTTGCACACCTCGATGTAAGTGGCTGATAAATTAATTTTTTGGGAACAGCTCTGAAGTTGGCACATGCAATCCCCAAAGGCCCTTGTTATGGCTCAGGCCTCTTTATTAGTCTGATTTTTGGAGTTTTCTGTGTCATTTGTCTCCCGACTGTTTTATAGAATGTCTTTATTAATCTGCTGGAGTAAGAATGGTTTGCATGTTGTGAAAGGCCAGTGCTGAGGGGGATGTCTCTCCCCAGACAACGAGCTGTGGCTCCAGAGGGAGGACCCAGCATTAGCCCTTGCTGTTCCTCACCCCACTGGCCTCATCCCATGGATCCCACAGATCCCACGGATCCCATGGATCCCATGGATCCAGCCTGTCCAGATAACCCTGCAGAGCTTTCCTGCCCAACAGCAGAATTTCAGCCCTCATGGAAAATATCCCCCGTGGATGTCCAGCCATGAGGCACATTGGCAGCTTTTTCCTTGGACAATATTTATTTTATTGCACAGTATTTTATCATACAATATCCCAGCCAAAGGGACTCCGGTGAGACCCCTGTAGAAGGAACCAGGAGGTGACCAGTTTTTAATGTGGAAAGTCTTTCTCATCCAAAACATGGGAATTTATGTTTGGCTGAAGGCTGAGCTCAAATCCAGGATGTTTTGTGGATTGTCCCCTTTCTCCAAATAGTGCCAACCCAACGTGTTTTGGGGCTAATCTGCTACTGCACGTGAGCCAGGGAGGCTCTTCTTGGAGGGCTCAGTGTCCTCTGCTGGCTCACGAGGGGGATCCAGGGAGATCAGGCCTGCCAGGTGTGAGATAAACCCACCTCTGGACATGAAACACAAGTGCACAAGAGAATTAAAAAATAATTCCATGCTTTTAAATGGCATGGAACTGAAACCCAACATTTTCAACAGCACTCAGGAGCTAAATCCCCAAAGATGTCTGGGCGGGAGTTTTCTGACATGTTCGAGTGTCACCTAAATCTCAGTTTTGGTGTCTCTACCCATGGTGGATTAAGCTGTTGGTGATTTAGGAGGGCTCCTCTCGTTTTCAAAGATCACTTGGGACACTGATTTATCTGGGGGCAGTTCACACCCTCGCCCTGCAGCTGCCAAGCTCCCTCTTTGGGTTCAGCATCTGCCGAGGTTCTCAGCTGCAGGATGCCACCTCTTGCCCATGAATATGCACGAGACAGATGAGCGTGGAGCGGTGCCAGCCTGTGCCAGCTGAGATGTTTCCTGGCACATCTCCATCAACCTACCTGAGGGCCTTCGTGGAGCTGTCCAGAAATGCTTCTGGGAAATATATCGTGGGCTGGGGTGGGTTTTTTGGGCTCCAGAGTGGTATTTGTTGAGGCTGAAGCTTTGCCCAAGTAATGTGCTGAATTCCATGGGAATTCCCCAGGGAGAAGGAGGCTTGGAAGGAAAAGGAACCCCGGGAGTTCACCCTGGATGCACCCTGAGGGTTGGGATGAATCATTCATGGGAATATCACCCAAAGCTGAGGTCTGTCTTTTGGCCAAGTACACCATGGAATTACACCACGTGGGAAACTCAGGTGTGTTCTTGAAGCCTCCTGGGATTCAGAGGTGGTTTAGGATAAACTTGAGGGAGGAAGAGATTTTTCAATCCACAGTTTAGGTAAAAACAAAACATTTATCTTCAAAATTGTGGGGTGGGGAGGTTTCCTGATAGACACGAGGCTGATCCTGCCATAGCAGACATCCCATGTGCTTGCTCAGGGGATTCTGAATTTGTTCTCTTTCCAAGTTTGTTCAGCATCACTCCTGTGGGTGAACTACCCTAGTGAGGGGGTGGCTTTCCCATAAATTCATGCACCGTTCCAATCAGCGCAAGGGGGGAGAAAATGGAATTATTCCAGCCTAATGAAATTATGTTTCTGAGTTATTTTTAAAAGCTAAAATCTCCTGTAATAGCCATAAAAACATGATCCAGTGAGGGAGAAGAGAGTTGTTGCTTCCAGATTCACAGGCTCCAAATCATTCATCCTGTCTACCAGGCAGGAGAAATAGCCTTGGACCTCTTCAACACTGGGATTTACTGCCTGACAATCCCCTAAAGAGCCCTAAGTTTAATTTGGAAGCTGTCAGGGAGCACGGCTCAATCCCTCAGTGCTCATCAGACACACAGCCTGGCAACGTGTCACAGGTTCCACCTTTCTTTTTAACGTCATGTTTGTGGTGGCAGCCACAGAGCCCAGTGCAGAGACACCTCCCAGGGCAGTCCTGGGGCTGGGCAGGTGTCTGCAGGGTGAGCTCAAGGGAAAGGTTCCCTTGAGTGGCAAACCCCAAGCAAGCCCATTTCCAACCCTGGGCTGGCCCTGACCCACGTGGGTTGGGGAACAGACCCCACAGTGGGGGTGATGGTGGCTGTGGTGGCCCCTCTGGTGGCACACCGGGGCCAAAAGCCAGCAGAGTGGCAGTGAAGGACTTGCTTCAAAACACGCAAAATCCATTCAGATATTTAGACTGATCCACTCCCATCCCTTTTGCCTAAACTTTTGGGCTTGCCGTGTGTAGTGGGTTGACCCTGGCCAGATTCCATGAACTCATTAAATCCCTTTCTGCAACTAGGCAGAAGGGTCATCCACCCACCACCCTCATGGGCAAAAAACAGACTCAAAGTGAGATAATACCTAAATTTATTACTAACAGGATAAATGCTAAACTAAATAGTGAGGGAAAAAAAACAGTCTTAAAACAAACACCACACACACACACTTTCCCCCCACCCCTCCTTCTGTCCATGGGGGGTTGCAGGCAGTTGCAGTTGCTGCCGGT
>VWZG01003515.1:157659-202945 GCA_013396735.1 Grallaria varia | reverse complement strand
TGGGCAGAGAAGCTGTGGCTGCCCCTGGATCCCTGGCAGTGTCCAAGGGCAGGTTGGACGGGGCTTGGAGCAACCTGGGCTGGTGGGAGGTGTCCCTGCCTGTCTCTCTGACAGCTGGGACAGGGTGAAATGACATTGTTGCTTTGATTCAGCATTTTTGGGCGGTGTATACAATTTTTCTGTAGTGTATAAGATTTCTTTAATGGGTGAATGCTGCTTTTAGGCTGATGTAAGGTTTTGTGTTGTCTGGTACCAAAGTGGGTTGTGAAATTTAATTTCATAGAATCACAGAACATCCTGAGCTGGGAGGGACCCCCAAGGACCATCCAGTCCATCTCCTGGCCCTGTACAGACCCCCCAGTGATCCCACCCTGTCCCTGAGAGTTGTCCAAGCATTGCCCAAAGCAATTCAAAATCTTTTCCCGGTGTTGTCTTTCTGAAGGGTGGCTGAGTTTGGGAACACACCGACAGTGTGTTGGGGAACAGCAAAGCTTCTGAACAGAAATAGATGCCACAATAACTCTGGCTTTTCCTAGTGCTCCTTCCTGCCCCAAATCCCCCTCTGCTCTGCTCTGGGAGCACAGGATTTGTGATGCTGGCAGAGGGGAATTCTTGCAGAATGGTGTAACACCCAGCGAGGACTCACCTGTTCTGTTGAATGGATCGGGGGGAATGGCCTGGCTCCCTTACCTGTGCCCCCAGGTGAGTCTGGGCGTGCCTTGCTGTGATAAAACCCCTCTTGGAGAGGATGTGTCTGAATGAACCCACCCTGTGTGCTCTTCTAAGAGAGAACAGAGTTCGCACATGAATTTCTGAGCATTTTCACAGGGGGTACTTTGCATATTCACAGTTTCAAGTGCAGGTGTTGACATCAACACACCTGACAATGATCCTGACATTAAAGATCCACACTCAGTTCAATTTTTAATTGTGTTTTATGGATAAAAAGAGCATTTACATCACTGTAGTCTAATAGCATTGATTTCAGCCTGGAGTTACCAATTATTATTCAGAATTCTCTGTTATCTCACTGCAGTTCCGCAGCCTGAGCAGATAATTCAGTGTTTCATGTGATAACCTTTAACTGCCATCAATGTCAGAAGCAAATTCCTGTGTGAGATCCCTGTTCTTTCAGACTGCGCTCCGTGGGTAAATAAGGCATTTGTTGCTCTGACAGGGATCGTGATACACTGAGAACACTCTCACTTAGAAGATCATTTGCAGAATCAGCTGGTGTATAAATAAGTCAACAACCAAGACAGGCAGAGCTGTTTCCTGGAGCTGCAGGAGGAATCACTGTTGGTATCCCATTGCAAAGGAAAGGGAAAAGCAGGAATCTCCACCAATACATGCAACGTTACAACAGAGGGGATCATGAAACACTGAATGTATGAAGTTCAGTCTATGGAAATATGAATCCCTCATCCCTGGAAGTGTCCAAGGCCAGGTTGGGTGGGTCCTGGAGCAACTTGGTCTAGTGGAAGGTGTTCCTGCCCATGGCAGGGAGTGGAATGAGAATGGTTTGGGTTGAAGGGGCCTTAAAACCCTTCTATTCTGTTTTTTCATACCTCACCTTTCCCCAGCCAATGTCCCTCTGCACTGCTGGAGAGAGTCCTTCAGTCTTTGGAGGGATCCTCGAGCCTTTGTTCTGACATTCCCCATCATAGTCAATCCCCATTTCTACTCTTTAATATGTGTCTTTGGAATTACTTGTTGTTAAGAAGGTGGAAAGGCAGCCTGGGTCCCAACGTGCAGCTTGAAAGTGAATCAGTGCTTGTGCCTCAGGTGACCTTCTAAGTCCCTGTTGTCACAGGGGGAATTGTCAGCACGTGATACCAAATGACAACAGGATTCCACTCAGTCTTAGGAAATAGTTCGGGTTTCTCTAATAGTCTCTAACAGCTTCTGCAACCTTTTTGAATAAGTGAAGGCAAAATGTGTTTATTCCTTCCCGGTGGGCCAGTGCTACTCTTGTTCTTGGGGCTGTTCAGAACCCCAGGCACTTCCAGGATGGGGCAGCCACAGCTCCTCTGGGCACCCTGTGCCAGGGCCTCCCCAATGTTCTCCCTCTGGGTGTTCCCTGCTGTCCCAAAAGCAACCCTTCCAGCACACCCATTGTCATCATGGGGCTCATGCAAACCCCAGTGCAGTGAGAGTTTTCCTGGACAATCTCAGAGCAAACCTTTTAAAAGTAGACTTTGGTGAGCACTGTTTAGAAACTTCCTTTATTGTTTTAAAGGTTTCCCAGAAAAAAATGGTGTTTTCTTTTAACACAACTGGCTTGGAAGCCTCTGTCCCTTCCCAGCCAGCCCAGGGCTGAGTTTGGTCCCAGGCAGGACTTGGCTTTGGCACATCCAGAGTTTGCATTTGGAGATGTTTCTGGGGAGTGTTGTATTGTTTTAAACGTCATTGTTTTAAATAGTGACAGGTTCAATATCCTGCTGCCTATTAACAGATCATCTGCGTCCTGTCCCTGAGGTGGGGAAACCTCATGGGAAGGGCTGTCCAGCCCTGGCACAGCCTGCCCAGGGCAGGGCTGGAGTCCCCGTCCCTGGAGGGGTTTAAAAGCCATGTGGATGTGGCACTTGGGGACATGGTCAGTGGTGGCCTTGGCAGTGCTGGGAGATGGCTGGACTTGATGGTTGGAGAGGAATTTTCCAGCCTAAATAATTCTGTGATTCTATGAATTTCTGCCTGCACATTAATAAGGAAAATTTCTACTTCACTAAAGCAAATAATGCCTTGGAGGCTTCAATTCTCCTCTTAGTATTTTCTAATCAAAGTATTAAAAGTGGAGTTTTATACCAAGGCAATCTTCTGCTGGAGGTAAACCAGGAGTCATTTAAGTGATTTAGCTTATGAGAAGAGCACAGGAAGAGAATAAAAGTGAAATTCTTATTTCCCAGTTGTATAAATATGCAATTGCTGCTGGTTCTAATTTATCTTCCTTTAAAACGTCGGTGTTGTGTGAGAAGGAGCAGAGGACCCCCAGGCTTTTATTTTGATTGTGCCTCTGCCTCCTGGTCCCTTCACCTGACTTTTTCCTCCTCTGGCCACTTTCCTCTCCAGGCAGAAACCTCCAGACACTGATGGGACTGTGAGGGACGTTCCCAAGGAAGAGCTTCCTGGTGGCACAAAGGTGTAGCTGAGGCAGGGTGTATTCCCCAAAAATATTCGGGTGCAGAAGCTTCAAAAGTAAGATACTCAACATCTTCCAAAGTGAAATATTATCTGCATTAAGCAATGATGGAAATTGGGTGTTTGAAACCACTAATGAATTGATAGTCAATAACACTTTTATATTTGATATTTCTTTTCCTTAACCCTTTTTGAAAGAACAATTTTAGGCTGGAGAAGAATACTGAAATTCAGAGATGGTCTTTAATGACCCTTTCAAGCCAAACCATCCTGCCATTCTGTAATTCTGTGATGTTTCTGAGCATGCCAAGACAGTGGTTTTCCATGTGTGGGATTTGGGATCCAGTCCCCATAGCTGAGGATGGCAATGAGCCAGCCCGGCAAGAGGAGGATGGGAGTAAAAAATGATGGTTTTGGAGCCAAAGAGGATTTTAAATCAATGCTGATGCTGAGGGAGGAACAGCCTGAGAGCACAGCCTGGCTCAGGAGACTGCAGAGCCAGGAGCCCTGAGATGTTCCACTTCTGCACTGAGAGAATCGTGGAATCCTGGAATGGTTTGGGTTGGAAGGGACCCCAAAGCTCATCCCATCCCACCCCCTGCCATGGGCAGGGACACCTTCCACCAGCCCAGGTTGCTCCAAGCCCCGTCCAACCTGCCCTTGGACACTCCCAGGGATCCAGGGGCAGCCTCAGCTGCTCTGCCCACCCTGTGCCAGGGCCTGCCCACCCTCCCAGGGCAGGAATTCCTTCCCAATATCCCATCTATCCCTGCCCTCTGGCAGTGGGAAGACATTCCCTCTGTTCTGCTCCTCCAGACCCTTGTAAACAGTCTCTCTCCATCTTTCCTTTTGGCTCCTTCAGGTACTGGAAGGCCACAGTGAGGTCACCCCAAAGCTTCTCTTCTCCAGGCTGGACAATCCCAATTCTCCAGCCCTTCCTTCCAGCAGAGCTGCTCCATCCTCCGATCACTTTGGTGGATGGAGTGATGCAGACCCTTGGCAGCAGAGGCTGCCTGTGCCCCTGCGCAGAACCAGCTCCAGTCTGATGTTCAGCTTTAGGATAATTTCTCCACGAGCTCAAACAATCTCATCTGTCTGACACAACACCCTGCTGGTGATTATTCATTTGCTCCGGCTGTTAGTGAGAGTCATAAACCCTCCCCAGTGCCTTGGGGCAATGCTTTCAAAAAGGCTTTTTAATAAACTGTGAAAACTGTTGTTTCAGCAATTGGAAAATAATTAAGGAGCAATTATGGAAGGAAACAGAAATTCTGAGCATATAGTCAAGCCATTAAAATATATCCTTTTAGAAATTATTACAGTCAGACTGGAAAGAAAAGCCACTTTTAAATAAAGTTATGGTTAAAACAAAATGAAGCTAAGAACAAAATGAAAGTAGCGTTTCAGGCAGGAAAAAGTAAATATTCACAGCACCCACAAACACTTCGTCTATGGCAGCTCTGCCTCCCTTAATTTTCTTATGTAAAAACACAGTTCTATATTTCCCTGGAATTGTCCAAGGCCAGGTTGGATGGGGCTTGGAGCAACCTGGGCTGGTGGAAGGTGTCCCTGCCCATGGCATGGGGTGGCACTGGGTGGGCTTTGGGGTCCCTTCCAAACCATTCCATGATTCTTTATTATGGAGCTTTTCTCCACTTCTAAACCAACTTGTTTGTGACCACCCTGCAAATGCAAAGAAGGAGCAGATTGTTCTTTATTGGCTTCACAGGTAAAACTCCAGAGGTGCCACGTCACTTGTGATGCTGAGACTACACAAGCAGCACCTCTTGTGTTTGGGACAGGATTTCACAGCCCAATTTGTTTTCTGAATGGCAGATAGATGAGTTTTTAGAATCACAACGCCGTGGAATGGTCTGGGTTGGAAGGGACCCCAAAGCCCATCCAGTGCCACCCCCTGCCATGGGCAGGGACACCTTCCACCAGCCCAGGTTGCTCCAAGCCCCGTCCAACCTGGCCTGGGACACTTCCAGGCATCCAGGGGCAGCCACAGCTTCTGTGGGCACCCTGAGGAATTCCATCCCAATATTCCATCTATCCCTGCCCTCTGGCCATGTGAATCCACTCCCCCTTGCACCGTGTATAACATTTATGTCCTATTTTAACTTTCCGAAGTTCCAACACTGAGAAGTCTAATGACGGTCTCTAATTAGATCATTTTCTCCCTAATCCAGCCTCATGCAGGTTGAAACAAATTACCTCTAAATAGTGAAACAAAACACCTACTCACCAGATTTCAGTGATTAAGCTGCAGTTTCACTTGCCTGCTCTTCATTTTTCACTCTTGGGAAGAGTTATATATCTTTTTATTAGCTGGAGACGTGAAGTTGTTTTACTGCCTCTCATCTGAACCCACTACACTGAAATTGCTGAATGCAGTCCATAAAGAGGGTGTTTTTTGGGAACGAGGTGCTGTCTGAATGTCTGGAATGGGCAGCACTAGAGGACCAAATCCTGGGATGCCCCAGCACCCCCAAATCCCAGCCATCACCCCCAAATCCCAGCCAGCACCCCCAAATCCCAGCCCCAGCCCAGCAGCTCCCAGTTCTGTCCCTCGCACCGTATCCTCTGGCATTGACTCTAAATGAGATGATACAGCATCAATATGAATCCCCAGTCCTGACTGCCAGGAATTCTTCTTCCCAGGGAAGGTCTGGGGAGCTGGGTGCCCATTAGCCCCCGGGGAGCATGAAGAACTTTTGAAATTAAGAATATTCATTGTTGAAAAAGTCCCACTGTCTAAACATCATCATTTTAAAAAAAATCCCACTTTCGAAAAGGTGAGTTTTTGGGGGTGTGCTGCTGGTTGGGGTTCCTCTGCCCCCATTTCTGCCCCTGAGTCTCTGTCAGTGCCCCCTGTCCCTGCCCTGTGCAGCCCCCCAGGCTGTGCAGCTGCCCTGAGCAGCCCCCGCGCTGCCTCTGCTTTAGGAGGGCTTTGTGGCATCGATTTTTGCCTCTCAGCTGAGATAATGGGCACTTTGCATAGAGGATTTATAACCACAAACATCCCTCCACGCCGGCACACGGAGCAAGCCCAGCTTTTATTGCAGCAGCACTTTATTGATTTTGCCATGCCCTGCTCAGCTCTCTGCTCAGTTCTGCTGGGTCTAATTCTGCCTTACCTGGAAGAAGGAGTTTTCCCACGGCTCTCCAGTCATGATTTAACTTCCCAGAACCATTTTACAGCCTGACTTTCAGGGCAGTTTTAGGCCCATCTGGCTTTGTTAACACAGCATAAAATGTACCAAAGAAAAGTGAAGAACAAGACATCAAGGGCTTTGAATGTGGGGAAGGAAGCAGGAAGGATGCTCGGGCTGGAGCTATGCACTGTTTCATTTCAGAGAGGATGTCAATGAAGGAGTCTAATTCTCAGTTCTAATGATTCAAATCATTCTAATGCTTAGTTCTAATGATGGAATGACTTATTTGACATGTCAGGGATTGGAGTACATGATCTTTAAGGTCCTTTCCACCCCGGCCAGTTTATCACTCTAAAAACTCTTCTATCAACTGAGGCTTTTTTTTTTTTAATTTTTCTAATGAAAAGCTAAAAGGGTTTGAATTCAATGACTCAGCCACATCACTCAGGGCATGATCCTGCCCCTCTGAGGGAGCTCCGTCAGTAACAGCTCTGGTAGAGATGCTGTGAAACAGAATGAAATTGCTCTGCTATTAAAACTCATGGGGTTGGGGAAATTGCAGCCAATTTACAGCCACAATTGCTGTGCTGGACAGCAAAGAATTAGAGACTGATTCTGGGATCCTGTGTTCCCAATTAAAACGCGTAACTTTTTTCCTTTTGACTCTGCTATTTTTAAGCATTTAACCATTTATTATTTTTTCATACTTGGTATGTAGCTCAAGCTGCATTTTTTTAAATTAATTTTTCTGACTTTCAGTAAAATTTGTATACTTATTTCTGCAATTAAGGGCCAAAGTGTTTTCCTTCTATGCATGAGGACAGGGACCCTGCAGCTTGTTCCCTGGGGGTTTCCCTACCCCGGCTGAGCAGTGGTGATGGCAGGGGCACATCAACTCTTTAAGTCTAATTTGCTTAGTAACCTCGGTGTGAATAGCTATAAGCCCAGTTGTCCTCCTTGTCTGACCCCATGAAAGGTGCAGTGTGCCTGTTTTCATGCCAAAGGTACTGCCAAGGGCATCGGTGGGTGCTGCTGCTCTTGGGGCACAGGGAACCCCCCGAGCACCCCCGAGCTGCTCTTAAATTCAAACCCCAAGGGAGGTGCACAGGGAGTGGCTCAGGGGGCGCAGAGGGCCCAGCCTGGCTGGCTCCTGCACCGCTGCAGAACTCTGGGTTAAAGCCAGGGATAAACTCACACATGAGAGGGGGAGTTGATCCCTGAAGAAGCAGTTGGGGCAAAGTCAATTTTTGCAGCTTGGATGCTGTTCCAGCACGTGACAGATCCTGCCCTGCCCTGGGTGAGACAAGGGCAGACAGAAATCCCCTCTAGTAGCTGCTGGTCCCCAAAATATTTCCCATTACAGCCCTGATGTTGCTGCTGCCCCTGCCAGGGATGTCCTGCTGCCCGCAGGAAGGGACGGATTTAGGGACAGCCTCATCTCACAAAAAGTGCCCATTGAAGTTTCACGAGTTTTGAATGCACTCCGGATACATTTCCCCAGCTCTGTGCCATACCTTCCATTAAATTATATACAGACAATTGGTCTATTTTGTGGTGACTCAGCACTGGGGTTTTCTTTTAGGCATTAAATTCCAAGTCTGTGCTGAACTGTTTTGTTTCCCCTGGAGAATAAATTACAAATGCTAATTTCTGCTCAGGAGAAGGGAAGATTAAGGCAGCAGAACAGACAGGGATGCCAAAATATTTATTGAATAAGTTGCAAAAGTGAAACAGAGCCTGTGTGTTTCCAGTTGAGCTCAGAGCAGGATCCCAACCCTGAATTTAACATCAATTCCTTTATTTACCCACAGTCCAATTTAGTGCAAATGTATTATATTCAACATCTGTATTCTCCAATCCACTGCTGAATAAGCTTTGTAAATTCTATTTTCTCTGGTTCCTGTGTATATTTGCCCATGCTTCTTGCTAACTCCCAGTAATGACCCTAATTCCACATGAAGAGCCTGAACTGAATGGTGTCCCTGAACTGATATCCCATCTACTCCACAGCTGCTCTACAAGGTTATCACTCATTTCCCTCCCTGTTTGCATCCAGGCCCTTGTGAAATGAGCAGGGAAAACAAGCAGCTTAAAGCCATTATAAAATATTTGAACTACAACACCTGCATTAATATCTATTGTGGTGCTGAAGCTGGAGAAATGTGCATTTCCATTTCAGCACTCGGAGGTCCTGGGGGCTCCTGTTTCCTCCTGGTGAAGGGGAGCTGAGCTGAAGGCAGGGGCATGGCAGGAACGGGTTCAGCATCTCCCACCAGCCCTGGGCAGCCTGGTCCAGGCTTCACAGCCCTGTGGGCAAGGAATTTTTCCTAATATTTAATCTAAACTGTGAAACAGGGTGGAAAATTCTTAAATGATATAACTTGATACCATAGTCTATATAACTGTCTTTTAATTCTCACGTATTTTGAATTATATTTAGAGCTGCTTGTGAAATCACCTGAATTTTATATACATATATGTTTTTATCTTAAAATGCTACATTTTATTGTACTTTTGAAAAAACTAAAGGTCCCTTCCAACTCAGGCCGTTGTGTGGTTCTAGGACTTACCCTTGATATCAAGCAACAAAAATAGTGCATTTCTCACTTTAATGTGAATTGCTGAGATAAGTTAGATTAGTTAATAAATAAGCTCTAGGAAATAGAAACATAGAATTGATTGGGTTGGAAAAGACCTCCGAGATCATCAAATCCAACCCTTGATCCAACCCCACTGTGATTACCAGATCATGGCACTCAGTGCCACGTCCAGTCTCACTGGAGAGAGTGCCACAAGAGACTCACAAGTCTCTTGTGCCCTCCTGGGGCAGGACACGAGGGCTGGGGCAGCACCTCCTCGGGTGTGGGAGCTCTGATCACTGTGCCAGGGACCAGCCTGACACAGGGCCACCCAAAGAGCCATCAGCCACCATTCCCCTGGGTGCTCCTTGGGGCAGGAGCATCAGGAGGGAAGGAATTTTTCAGATGGACAAAAGAACAGCACAAGACATTGACCTGCTTCATGGCACAGGAGGCCACGGAGATGCTCCAGGGCTGGAGCCCCTCTGCTCTGGAGCCAGGCTGGGAGAGCTGGGGGGGCTCACCTGGAGAAGGGAGGGCTCCAGGGAGACCTGAGAGCCCCTTCCAGTGCCCAAAGGGGCTCCAAGAGAGCTGGAGAGGGACTGGGGACAAGGGATGGAGGGACAGGACACAGGGAATGGCTTCCCACTGCCAGAGGGCAGGGGGGGATGGGATATTGGGAAGGAAATCTTCCCTATGAGGTTGGGGAGGGGCTGGAATGGATTTCCCAGAGAAGCTGTGGCTGCCCCTGGATCCCTGGCAGTGTCCAAGGCCAGGTTGGACGGGGCTTGGAGCAACCTGGGCTGGTGGGAGGTGTCCCTGCCCATGGCAGAGGGAGGAACGAGATGGGCTTTGAGGTTCCTTCAAAGTAGAGTGAGATATTTGTCAAAGTCAAAACCCAAGGCCATGTCTTTCATCCCCCTTGTCTGAATGTTCCCTTCCAGCCCAGATCACCTGGCAGAGGGACGAGCTCAGACCTGAGGCCAATCCCACCAAGTTCCATACCCACGTACCTGTGTGTGGAACTCACCTGTGCACGTGTGTAAAGTCTCAGAAGTTTCTGCAAAAATAAGATTTCAAGTCAGATAATTTTAACTATTTCCACCAGTTTTCTGTTTTGGTTCTCAGGTGGAAAAGTTCCCTTTGTAGCTGTGCTTAAAAGTCTGTGTTTCACGTCTTTGCTTTTCCCAAGGTACAAAGTAGATGCTGTTTAATGGCCACATTTACAGAGTGCTCCAATCACGCACCATGGAGGAGTTTTTCGTGAAAAGAAGCATTGCCATGGTAACAGAGCAGCCCGAGGTTTAATTCCACTGAAGGACCTGCAGAAGATGAGAGTGGAGGGGCTCTGGGAGGTCACTGGCCCTGGCCCTGGTGCCTCCTCTCCCTTTCATAACTTCAGCACAACATCCCTCAGGCAAACGGAGGGAATTCCACGTCAGGAAAGAAACCCAGAAATTTCCTTCCTTATCCACCCAAAGTTGCTGCTGGTGAGAGGAAAGTCACCATCTGTGGAGTCACTGAGCTCAGGGGTGTGACTGGCATGGAGAATAGAACCATGACATCCTTCTGACAAGTACCATCAGCACTAATTGGCCTCAGTTGTCCTTTCATGTCTGTATTGCTGATGAGATTTGTGATCTAATTTCTCATATCTTTGTCATTATCAGTTGGGAATAATTTTCCTAACAAACATTTATGGACATAATATTCACACATGCATCCAATATGTCCTTTACAATCCATGCTTCTCCAGAAAGCATTCCTATTTTGACAGATGAGTTTAATAAAAAAAACCTTGGAGCTGAGCCTCCTGAAACTCAAGAATTCAATAATAATAAAAACTTAACCTACCCCAAATCAGGGAGTCCTTCCTAAAGAGAGAGGGAGCAGCTCATATTTATCTCTCATCAACACATTTCAATCCATTGATGGGAAAGGATGGTACAAATACTATTCCCATTTTACAAATGAGGTTACCAAAATCCACAGGAGCCAAGTGAATTGGCAAATTTAGCTCTCAGTTATCTCCTTTAATTTGCTTACAGTTCCTTACAGAGCCTGTGGACAGCCTGGGCTGAGCCTGATGTTCAGGGAACATCAACACCAACCCCATAAGGACTCAGGAGTGAGAGGCCAAACCTTTTCTGAGTGAGACTGAGCCCCAAACCCTCATACAAACACATCAGCTGGTCCCTGATACTTTGACTGAAAGATTAAATATGTACTAAATATGTATTAAATATGTATTAAATTATCCTGGGGGAAAAACAAGCACATTTTGGACGTTTCAGAGGTAAAACTGCTCACCAAGCGATACAATCCACACAGTCACGTGGGGTAAGGTTGGACTCGATGGTTCTTGGGGGTCTTTTCCAGCCTGGGTGGTTTTGTGGTTCTGAGATGCCCCATCCCTGGCAGTGTCCAAGGCCAGGTTGGACGGGGCTTGGAGCAACCTGGGCTGGTGGGAGGTGTCCCTGCCCACGGCAGGGGTGGCACTGGGTGGGCTTTGGGGTCCCTTCCAGCCCAAGCCATTCTCTGATTCTCTGATTCCATGATCTAGTTCCCTTGCTCCTGCCCTGGGCACAGACTGCACCAGGCATTGAAGCATTTCCTGCAGGCACAGTGGGAAAACACACCGGGAATGCGAGAGGTGCCTTTAGTCCTCCCCACTGCCCTGGGTCATGGCAAGTCTCTGCTCTGAGAGCACACGCTGCTCAGAGGGCACTGTGGTTTGGTACCAGAGCTACCTACGTAAACCTGCTCAGAGGAGCACAAAAAGATACTTTGAATGCTTTATTTAGTTCTCATTGATCTTTTCTTAAGGCAAAACAAACATTACAATTCCTGATCCACATTTTTTTCAGCCTCTGCTCCTCCCAATTTACAGACTTAAATGCAGCATCTCAGCAGCGTCCCTTGATCCAGCCAGCTTTAGGGGAATTAAAAGCTTCTGTAAATCTTGAACTCGCTCAGTTTTTACCTAAACTACAGCTGGGGAAAAGCTCACAGTGCAGGGAAGGGTCTGATTTTAGGGTGGGCTCTGTGTCCTGTCCACCTGCTGTGCCAGGGCACGGCGTGGGGCTGGATGCTCAAAGGGACATGGCTCGAACTCCCTCCAGCTGCTGCCCTGGCCCCTCAGACACCTCCCAGCAGCTCCCAGTGCCCAGGAACGTTTTCTGAGCCCTCCTCTGTGATTCTGGCAAAGGGTTTCTTCAGTCCAGAGGCTTGTGAGGAGAATGTCAATGAGAGGAGAGTTGGGATGGCTCAAGGGGTGAAAATTCCTCATTAACATGCAGCAGGATTTTCAGTTTGCAAAGGGGACTTCAGGGCTGAGAGGGTGAAGTGCCTGGAGGTTCTTTGACTTGCCATGTCCTTAAAAGTATTTAAAGTGAGGAGTGGTGCCCCTGAGCAGAGGGAAGGGCTGACTCCCCCCGGGCTCTGCCCGGCCAGGCTGAGCATGAAGCCACGTGCACGTGGCTGTCAGCGACATCAGCCATGAGATGCTTTTCTTCCAGAGCCATTTACAGTAATCAAAAAGGCTTTCTGGCTCCTAAATTGCCTCTAACGAGGAGGATATATATTTCTGTGTGATGGATAATTCCCCAAACGCATTGAGTTTCAAATAATTTCTAATTTTAGGATGCTAAGCTCCAGTTAACCTTGCAATCGTTTTCTCTAGGAAATCACTTCAAAAATTTACATACACTTCTGTCTCTGTGCTCCTCCATCTTCCCCATGAATCACACATAATTACTTGGAGAAGGAGATCTGACCTCTCTGTTTAGTCTTTATTCTCAATTAGCCCCGCAATTACTGTAAATGGAGTCGAACACAACTTCTCTAACCCTCACTTTGCCACGGTGCTGGGGGCTGGCAGAATTCCCACCTGCCAGAGAGGCTTTCCTGGGAAGGCAGTGCCGAGGCCCCTCGCAGTGGATGGGGCAGCACAGGGTGTTTGGGATTGCTGGGGACTGCTGGGAACTGTTACTGCTGGAGTGATGAAGAGGGACACGGCTGAAGCCCCGTGTCGCCTTTTAATAACCCAAATTCTTCGCTGGAGATGAACACCGTGGTGTCTGTCACTTGCAGTGACAAAGCAGAACTGATGACAAACTGGAGCTGTGCTCTGGGAGAACTGCAGAGCCTCCACACTGTGTTATGCTTCCCCTTCTGGTTGCACAGGAACGGATGTTTTTCAATAATCTCAGAATCATGGAGTGGTTTGGGATGGAAGGACCTTAAAGCCCACCCAGTGCCACCCCCTGCCATGGGCAGGGACACCTCCCACCAGCCCAGGTTGCTCCAACCTGCCCTTGGACACTTCCAGGGATCCAGGGGCAGCCTTAGCCTCTCTAGGAAATCCATTCCAGACCCTCCCCACCATCCCAGCCAAGAATTCCTTCCCAGTATCCCACCTAACCCTGTCCTCTGGCAGCTGAAGGCCATAAATAAATGTTTCACTCCAGAACTTCACACAACAGTGCTTGCTTTTCATTTCTGTGCGTCACCTGCATGCTCTGAATTGCCTTTCCCAACACATGATTAATTGCTGACAAGAAAATTATAACTTCATATCTACTATCAAGAAAATGATGGGCATCATTTTAAACCTGCAGTCATATTTTCAAGAACATATTTCAAGTATGTATTTCAAAGATCTACAGAAGATATGTAAGAATTGTTCCTTCTTTTCATTGCTTCAGTCCCATCTTCTAATATTAGTAAAGCTGTCAAGTCTCATTAGCTGCAGGTTAATTGAAGCTTTCACAGGTGATTAAAATACAGACACTCTATGGCACATGTCGTTTTTTCTTTGTGTTATAATAAAAGGGGAGAAGAAGCAAAATTAATAGAATGCATATTTGAGAGATTTTTAAGTATAGAGCAAGCTGGTATTTTCCCTCGCAGACACCTCAGCAGGATGAGCAGTTGGCACCACGGAGAAGAAAGGGGGTTCATTTTAAAGGAGACATTCAGGGGACAGTTCCACTGCTGGGGCAGGACACAGGTGGTCCCTCTGAGTCAGGGAATCATTTAGTTCGGAAAAGATCTTTAGGATTATCAGGTCCAACTGCTCCCCCAGCACTGCCAACCCACCACTAACCCATGTCCCCAAGTGCCACGTCCACACAGCATTTAAACTGCTCCAGGGATGGGAACTCCAGCCCTGCCCTGGGCAGCTGTGCCAGGGCTGGACAGCCCTTTCCAGGAAAGAATTTCATCTCATGGGGTGGGAGAGCTGGGGGGGCTCACCTGGAGAAGAGAAGGATCCAAGGAGACCAGAGAGCCCCTTCCAGTGCCCAAAGGGGCTCCAGGAGAGCTGGAGAGGGACTGGGGACAAGGCATGGAGGGACAGGACACAGGGAATGGCTTCCCACTGCCAGGGTTAGATGGGATATTGGGAAGAAACAGTTGACTGGGAGGGTGGTGAGACTGGGCAGAGAAGCTGTGGCTGCCCCTGGATCCCTGGGAGTGTCCAAGTGCAGGTTGGACGGGGCTTGGAGCAGCCTGGGCTGGTGGGAGGTGTCCCTGCCCATGGCAGGGGTGGCACTGGGTGGGCTTTCGGGTCCCTTCCCACCTAAGCCTTTCTAGGATTCTTTTGAAACTCTGCTTCCCGTTCCATCAATAAATAACCTCCCAAAGCCTGTTTTTGTGTTTTCCTGGCTTATCATTTTTGTTCCATTTGAGGCAGTGATGGAAATGAGACAGAGATATGCAGGGGAGGCCCCCAGGTGTGGGGGGAGCATTGCAGTGTGCCCAGAGCTCTGGGTCAGCTCCAGGTGAGCTCCAGGTGAGCTCAGGGTGAGCTCCAGGTGAGCTCCAGGTGAGTTCCAGGTGAGCCCCGAGCAGGGCAATGGTGGCTCCAAGCAGGGCTCAAAGGTGGTGACCCTGCCCCTGCTTTCTGCACAGGGAGACTGAAAAGACCAAAATAGCAGAAACAGAATCAAATCTTAATGAGCTGAGGGCAAAGCCCTGGGATGGCCAGGGGTGAAATTGGGCCGAATGCCTCGCTGAGCCTGGTTGGGGAGCGGGAGGGACCAGCCTGGCTGGCAGGGTCACAGGGTGGACATGCTGAAGGCTCAGACACAACAGCACAACGTGGTGGGTGGGGGTGCCCAGGGCCGGATTTAGGGAGCAAAGGAGGTTTCAGTTCTGCAGCTGGAAAATTCTAAAGGTTTGCAGAGAAAAGGAACTGAGCCCAGCAGAGGCTGAGAGGGGATCAGGGCTTGGAGAGGGACTGGACCACACTGAAGGCTGATGGATGATGCAGTGCCACAGCAGCACAGGCTCTGGCAGGAGGTGTGACCTGGGCATAAATAATTCACTGTTTAGGAGGCATTAAAGAGAGCCCAAACCTGGTATCCCACGTCCAAACCCATCGTTTGGGTTTTGCTCCTCATGAAGCACATGGAGTCACTCAGGTGTTGGAGAAGACGTGACCCTGCTGTGGCACAGTGTGAGACAGCACTGAGGAGTGTCAGGGTCCAACGAGGCCACTGTCACTGCGAGGGAAGCCAGGCTGGTGCAGGGACATCGCCCCAGCATGGGCTCTGAGCTGGCCCAATGAGCAGATGGAGGAACATCGTGATCTTCTGACCATTTCCCTGAGACCGTGAGCAGATCAAACGTTCTGCTGCTCTGCTCTGGGGGGACACAGGTGAGGGCTGGCTCTGTAGGGGCTGCGAGGGGGGGACATGCCCTTTGTACCCCCCAACCACCCTCCCTGTCCCTGGGCAGACCCTCCAGCAGGTGCCTGGCAGCAGAAGAGCCCTGTGGGTGCTGCCCGTGCTGCTGCAGGTCGGGGACTGTCGGGCAGCCTGTGCTGCTGGTGATGAGCAGCTGCTCTCCAAGCAGCACCGGGACCATCTCACGTCTCTTCTCCTCCTCCCCCAAACCGCACTGAGGCTCCAGCAAAGCCACAATTAAAGCTGGCACGTGTCAAATTGCCATGGCAGTGAGAGCGGCATTTTTCAGCTCAAAAATTGGTTTATGACTTCTCATGTAGCAGTCAGAATAAAAGAAATTTATGGACTGCAGACCAGCTTTTTAATGGCAGAGCGAAGCTGAGGGGGAACTTCTTGGCACAGTGTTTGGAGGGTAAACTTGACTGAACAAGGCACTAACATTGGCCATGCAGTGAGCAGGACTTGGGGTTAAATGTCCAGAAGTGCCATCCACCCTGTGACCTTTTTATTGATTTTTATTCTTTTTTTTTTATTGATTTTCATCATGTTATTCAAGTCATTATGGAAACGAACTTGCACATTAGAAACCTATCCTAAGGATTAAAGTTGGAGGGAACATCTGCCTGTGCACAGTGCCCTCCTTGCAGAGGCAGCTGCCTCCTGGTGCCTGCCTGGGGTCCTCCTGCCCGTGCCACTGCGGCCGTGGTTGGTACGTTCAGTTCCTCAAAGATGAGAAATAATGGCATTTCAGCAATTACAAACCCAAAAGACATGTGCTTTGTTGATGAAAGATCTGTCCATACAAATGTGACTCTTGATAATTAAATGTGCCCTTCTATCAAGCTGGGAAAGACACGGGGCAGAGATTTAGAGGCGACAGAGGGAATCTAAAATTAGATTCACACCATAAGCTGCGTTACTGAGGGAAAGCAGAATTTATTTTCTCCAGTGGTGAAGTCACTAATATTCCCACTTAGAAAACTTCTCCTGCAATACTTTTAAGCCTTCCAGGGTGTTTGGTGCAAGGTGCTCTGTCAGGGAATGGCAAACACCTCGAAATAGGGAAATTACCCACAGTTTGAGTTATTCTTGTACACAGAATTCCCAGAGACATGAAGGTTGGAAAAGGTCTCTGTGATTGAGTCCAATTTTTGACTGATCATCCTCTTGTCCCCCAGCCCAGAGCACTGAGTGCCTTGGTCACTCCAGGGGTGTCTCACCCACCCAGCTCACCCTGGCTGAGCTGAGGGATGACAGATGGCAGGAGGCAGAGCTGAAGGAGGAGCCATTCCTGATTTGGTGGCTCTCATGGACAGCAGGGGTGCAGCTCCCGTGGTCCAGGAGGATCAGTGCCGTGACCAAGGCAATGTTCAGCTCCTTTCAGAGGGATGTGGTGCCACGTTCCCCAGCCAAGGAGGAAACCTGCAGCACAATTAGCTGTGCTGGAGCAAGAACAGTAAATCTTCAATGTCTAATCAGCTCCAACATGCTTTAATTTCTCCTGTCTGCCCAGCACAATTTCTGCCTTAAAAACAGAAGAGTCGTGGAGCGTTATCAGGAAAGCCATCAGCACTCCAAGGCCGTTTCAGATAATTGGTCGTGGTTATGATCGTTTAAAGGCAGGCACTGTCCCAGCATTACCTCGAAGGAAGGGGTTGTTTCAGAGAGATCTGATTTCACAGGGGTTTTTTCCTAAGTTAATACAGGAGCTTTATGTGCTACAAGTGAGGCAGACAGGAAATCTGGGGAGAGAAATACAGCCACAGCAAACTAAGCTTTTAATTAATGCGTCCTCTACCTGTGCTTCATCTGCTTTTCTCCACTCCTTCCTCTCCTTCAAGTGCTGCTCAGTGTGACAGGAAACTAATTAGAGTCGGAGCTCTCATCAGCCAGGAGAGATGAATCATTAATTGTGGTACTTACAAAGCTGTCCTGACTCCCAGCATTTCCAGGCTGTACAGTTTAATATCTGGTGATGGACAGTGTCAGGCACAGCCCTTTCCCACCCATCAGTCTCGGGGGCAGAGCAGGGGATGCTCAGGTGACTCAGGAGGGGGACACCCCCTCCCAGTGCCCCCAGTCCCTCTGGTGCTGGGCCAGAAATTCTCCCACCCCAATGGGAGCTTCTTGTATGAAAGCATTCACTCCTGAATCCATAGTTAATTCATTAAAGCCGATTAGTATTTAATTGGACATCCAGACAACAGGGAAAACCAATAGGAAGCCGTGGTCTTATTGACAGATTTCAGCACATCAACCCATAAGGATTTTCCTTTACAATCCCCTATTTCAGCGGAGAATTTTAAGCAAAAGGTAAAGCTGAGCTTGGTTGGGCTTCACTGAGCTTGGTTAGAAAATAGGGCTTTGATAAGAAGAGGACTCTCTGGAAATTAATTGTTTTTCCACTAAAGTGACATGGATCAATCCGGCTTTCCCTCCGTTGAAGTCCGTAGTGGAACGAGTGGATTTGAGGAGACTTCTCTGCAATTACACACCCCAGAGGTGCCTCCCAACCCTCCTGGAAACCCTCCAGCTGCCCCAACAGCCTGTTAGCACACAGCTGGCCCGGGGCTCATCCGTACGGAGCCATCCCAGGCAGGGCTGAGGAGCGCTGGGGAAGGAGCCCAAAGGACCTGCCACCCACCACCCTGGCCAGGAGGGACCAGAGCACCTCTCTGTGTGGGCTGGCCAGAAAGGACCCAGATTTGTGCCTGGAAAACACCTGCAAAAGAGGTGTTTTTCCAAAGAAAACCTACCAGTTCAGGTCTCCATCTCTGTTGCCTGTTGGCAGGAAGAGAATTCTCCTTGATGCCCATCCCTGGAAGTGTCTAAGGTCAGGCTGGATGGGGCTGGAGCAACCTGGTGTAGCAGAAGGTGTGGAAATGGATAGTCTTTAAGGTCCCTTCCAACCCAAACCAGTCTGGGCTATGATTCTTTGAGATGACATGCTGTATCCCAAGCACTAGTTAGATGTTAACCTGCAAAAGAACAACATTGCTGTTAAAAATGCACATTTGGAGTGCTTTTGACTTTATTTAGCTCTTTAGGTAAGGAAATCTACTTAAAATGCAATTTTCAGCTTTACCCCCAGTACAAGGCGTGGTGGTCTCTCCATGTTTCTGCAGTTTCTTCTCACCATCTGCAACTCCCTGCCAGGAGGGGGAAGCCTCCTGAATTTTTAATTCAAATATACATTAATGACTTTTAAATACATCCAATAATTTAATCTAATCACTGGAAGGTATTTTCTCCTTTGAGGATTTTTTCCCCCATTCAAAACCTGAAATAAAAGACTTTGACAGCCGAGTCTGAACAAACAGAAACGTTTCACCTCATCCCATTACTGTGTTCAGTAATTAAACAACCAATTGCCTCAGATATAATGGAAGAAAAAAAAAATCCAATTCTTTATATTTCAACCACCAGCAATTTTTGGAAGCATTTCTTCGCAAAGAATTAAAGTTAAAAAACCCTTCCTGAATTGCCCACTTAGGAATTGCTCAGCGTGAGCTCAGCCTGCACAGCAGACTAAATTCTGCAGGGATTAAAACTCAGTTTAACTATAAATCCACTACAACAGCAACAGAGAGCTTGGCCAGAGGTGCAAGTGAGGCTTTGCTTTACACAATAAATTTTGTGTTCTCCTGCTCTACTGAGGCTTTTCGAGAAAGAAATGAAGGAAGAAAATAAGGAAGGAAAGGAAGAAAAAAAAAAGAGCAGAAAAGCACAAGGGAGATTGTTCATATTTCACATATTTCATACTCAGCTCAGTAACACATATAAAAAAAAATCAATATGTACATGGAGAATAATTAATTTATCCACCCCCTTCCTGCTGTTATCCCAGTTACACTGCACAGGCTTCTGTCAAGGCATAAATTATCTATTCCTGTGAAAACATGTTAAACATAAAAATCTGTTTTCTTTTTCTTTTATTTGAATTCTAATCCAATTCCTGCTGGAAGTGTTTGCACTGGTCTGTGCAAACATTACATAACAGTAATGGGGAACACGTTTGGAAAGGCAACAGTAAAACTGGTCACATCCTGCATTTTACATCTCTGCAATGGATGGAAGGAAAGAGCTGCCTAAAGGCCCACCAGGTGCACTGGCAAAGGGACCAAAGCCCAGCTCGCTGGGAAAGTTCAGGAGCTATTTCAAGACAATTTGTGAACAAAAGAATCATAAATGGCCAACAAAGGTATTTGCATTAAATAATTTGCCCATTTCTTACATCACTTCAGTCTGTGAATGGGTCAACTGGCTTCAATATACTATTTTCACAGTCAAAAATCAGCCAGTTTTCATAGAAAATTTTATTTTCCCACTTATCTTCAAATCTTTCCCCTTATGCTGTAGCTTTCAAAATGCCAGTATCACAATGTGGCAAAGCACAGGGAAATCTGAATTTCTTGCTATTAAATTCTCTCTCAGTGAAAATCAGTGGCTCTCCTGTGATTGCCTCTCTCAAGAAATGCATTTTAGAATCACAGAGTCATAAAAGTTGGAAAATAGATCCAAGATCATCAAGTCCAACCCTTGACCAAATCCTACCACGCCCACAAAACCATATGGAAAGTATCACAACCAATGCATCAACATGTGGTAAAATAGAACAGATATAATTTCAAACACAGCAAAATTGCAGCCCTGTGACCTGGGGGGGTGTTAATATTCACATTTCTAGAATAGACTTGGGGTTTTTAATCCTTCAAAAACAAATGTTGTTCCATAAAAATGCTTCTTAGGGAGTTTTCATTATCTTGTACAATAAATTGAAGTTTGATGCAGCAAATGTCCGAATCCAATACAAAACCAGACTTTCATAAATATCTGAGATGCTTCTTACCACGGGTTCATTCTCCTGTGCTTCGTGGTGTCCCTGTCCAGGAGCCGTGCCCTCCTCAGAGCTCCCACCCTCTTCAGGGAGAACCTTCTGGTGGGCTCATGTCCAGATGTTATTTTTCCTCCTTTAATAATATCCGTGGCTCCAACCACACACACAATAATCTGGAAAATAGGGATACACTGATTGGAAAATGAAGTGACTTGGGGAGTGGGGCTCCTGCATGTGCCACCTGCAGCCCAGGAGTGGTGACAAATGGAGGAGAAAGCAAGGCATGGGGTGGCTGCTGGGATATCCCATGGCTCCTATCATGGAATCATGGAGTGGTTTGGGTGGGAAGGATCCTTAAAGCTCATCCCTTTCCACTCCCTGCCATGGGCAGGGACACCTTCCACCAGCCCAGGATGCTCCAAGCCCTGTCCAGCCTGGCCTGGGACACTCCCAGGGTTCCAGGGGCAGCCACAGCTTCTCTGCCCACCCTGTGCCAGTGTTGTGGGAGGCAAGAGCAGCCCCTGCCTTTATTCCAGGCTTGGTTTCAGGACAATTCCCAACCCAGCCAGCCAGGCATGAGACAGAGTCAATACACCAGGGCCATGTCCTGCTGCAGCCGCACGGGCAGGACACGAATTGGAGGAACAACAAGGCAGGAATTTTCCTGACCAGCACTTAAACCTGAGAGCAGGTTGTACAGCACTTACACCTGAGAGCAGGTTGTGCAGCACTTACACCTAAATGTAGGCTGTGCAGCACTTACACCTGAGAGCAGGTTGTGCAGCACTTACACCTGAGTGTAGGCTGTGTAGCACTTACACCTGAGAGCAGGTTGTGCAGCACTTACACCTGAGTGTACATTGTGCAGCACTTACACCTGAGTGTAGGTTGTGCAGCACTTACACCTGAGTGTACATTGTGCAGCACTTACACCTGAGAGCAGGTTGTGCTGCACTTACACCTGAGAGCAGGTTGTGCTGGACCCACTGAAGTGACAAGGAGGGTGGCTGAGATAAAGAGATCCATTACCAAAGTGAGAGGAAGGAAGAGGGAAAGTACAAATCAATCATCTTGTGTTTTGACTTTGTCTGAAAAAGCAGGGATGGATGGGTTGTTGGAAGCAGACAATGGGGCTGTAATTCCTTTAGCTCTATCTATAATGGCATCATGAATATGCATCTTTGGAGATTAAAGGACCCCCTTTCTCAGGCTCTGACATAAAAAACGCTCTGAATCTGATTATTTAAATTGTACTAAATTATCAATGCAATTATCACCCAGACAAAACAAGTAGATTGTTATTCTGTGCAATTCTCTTTGAAATGAATGGGGGAAAAACAAAAGGAAAGAGAAAACCATCTTAACCTTCAAAAATGAGCTCCCAGCCCATCTCCTCTTCTCCTTCAATATTCATCCCCTTCTTGCGAGGTGAAGTCTGTTGTCCCTCAGCTCTCTGATTGTTATTTCTCTCATAAATATCTCTGGATATTCTGTCTTTATAAACAAAGGTTGTTCGTTACAATGGCAGAACAGCGTAGCCTGGATGGATGATACTGCTGGGATGGCTGGCCATGTCCCATCACTGCCACAGCCTGCTGGGGTTCATTTTTAACCTCTGAACTGGTGTGTGCATTAGAAACTGGGACACTTGTCCCTGGAAACAAATGTCTCCAAGGAGACTTGTTAGGCCATGCTGCCACCTCCAGCATCCACCCTGCTCGTGGTGAAGCCCAGGTAACACCAAAGGGGTGCTGAGCAAGACACTCTCCCAAAGACACCAGATTTTAACCTTCCAACCCACAGCCCCTGTTCCTTCACCCCAAAATGAGCCCAAATAGCATCACAGAGTGGTTACAGTTGGAAAAGACCTGTAAGATCATCAAGTCCAACCATCACCCAGCCCCACACCATGTTCAGCACTAACCATGTCCCCATGTGCCACATCCACATGGTTCTTGAGCGCCTCCAGGAATGGGGACTCCATCCCTGCCCTGGGCAGCTGTGCCAGGGATGGACAGCCCTTTCCAGGAAGAATATTTTCCCAATATCCAACCTAAACCTCCCCTGGCCCATCCTGAGGCCGTTTCCTCTTGTTCCCTGGGAGCAGAGCCCAGTCCCCCCAAGTCCAGCTCCTGAGGTTTGAGCCCTTTGTGCCTGCTCTCCTTCCCCAGCAGTGGAGCAGAGGCAGAGGCAGAGCCGTGGCTCTGGGGACTGAATCCACCTGTCTCCTTGAAGGTGACTTATCTCCAATTCTCCCTTCACGAGCAGGAATTATTCTTCTGTTGTGTCAGAGGCATCCAGAGCACAGAGACATCCACCATTTTAATGCTTCTGTAGATGCTGATCTCAACGAACCCCGAGTAAAGGAACCTTAAAGGATGCTCTTCAAATCATTACACACAAGGTGAGAGCAGAAACCTGCCAGGACACACTCTGTGCTGCCAGTGACTGGGATGCAGAACACAGTGTGTGGCCACTGCTCATCTCCCACCTCACTTCAGGGGCTTTTCACACCCTCTGAAAGCTCAGAGGGGCTTGTTTTAATTTGGACTTTATGGTCTGTGAGGCTGAAACCTCCTAATGTTAAAAAATTGTGACACAAATCAGCACAGCTGCCCAGGGCAGGTGAAAAGCCCCCAGGGATTTGGGCCATCCTTGGGGCAGCTGGAGGTGAAGAACCACCACATGAAGTTTTCCAGGCTCTCCCAACCCCTTGGATTTCCAAAGCCATCTCTGTTTTCACACTGGAGCCTCAGCCCAGACATTCTTATGGAATCACAGAGTCATTTAGGCTGGGAAAGGCCCCTGAGGTCACTGAGTCCAGCCTTTGCTCATGTTGGTGGCCAGGAACAGCTTGTGGCTGGAGCCTCTTCAGACCCGGGGAGTGGTTAAAGGCGTTTAGCCCCTGTGAATTCTGCCCAAAGGGCTCTCCTGTGTGGGGTAGACTTCAGCTGGCCTGAAGTCTCTGTGGAATAGTTGGACTATGCTAGAACCTTCTGCACATGTCAGGGTGATGTGCACGGAAGGAAAGCTGTAACACCTGGAACAGATATCCGGTTTCTAAAGTGATGAGTAATGTTTTCTGACAT
This sequence comes from Grallaria varia, assembly GCA_013396735.1. Classification (NCBI taxonomy): domain Eukaryota; kingdom Metazoa; phylum Chordata; class Aves; order Passeriformes; family Formicariidae; genus Grallaria; species Grallaria varia. The sequence continues at coordinate 179,455 of VWZG01003515.1, read as the reverse complement.
GCGTGGTTTGTGTGTCCATTTAGGAATTATTTATGTATAGAGAAACCAATGGTCCTTGGACATGTGTCCTGACTCAGGTCTATAAGAATCGCAGCCTCTGATACTCTGAGATTCCACCATTGCAATAAAGTTCCTGTCCTGTTTTTGGAACAATACGATGTCGTTTCTTTGACCTGCCTCTAACTTCACGACGACACTCTCCCAGTGCCAGGGCCTGGATACCTCACGGACAGGATGGGAGCTGCAGCCAGCTGGGCAGGGAGATTGCTGCCATGCCAGCACTGAGCTCATCGGCCCGAATTCCCCTCAGCTGAAACCTCTACTAAAATTTCCATTAGTTTTTCTTCAAAGAAATTGTAGCTGAGTTTATTCTCATGATTTGCCTAAAACAAAAAAAAGCAATACCAAAAACAAGCTGCCATCAGCTGCAGCGGCTTTTTAAATGTATTTATTTAGTTTTTTGATATGGAAAAGACAATAAGCAGAAAGAAAGGAAGATAAAACCTTGCCAACATTAGCTGTGTCGACTTTATCAGCCAGTTCATTAACAAATTCATTTCAGTGATTAAACCCAATAATAGGCCTTCAACAGAAACCGAGAGATAACAGTAAAAACCAATTGTTGTCAGCACACCCCTGTCCATGAGTCAGTTTATAGACAATGGGGTGATGCACCAGCTGGATTCACAGAGAGTGCTGGGACCTGCCCCTGCTGGGGCACTTCTGGAGGATTTGGGGCAAATACTGTGCTGGGACAGGGGGTTTAAAGGTTACAGCTCAGGGTTGGGAAAGAGGAGATGTAACTGCCCAGAGAAGCTGTGGCTGCCCCTGGATCCCTGGCAGTGTCCAAGGCCAGGTTGGACGGGGCTTGGAGCAACCCTGGGCTGGTGGGAGGTGTCCCTGCCCATGGCAGGGGGTGGCATTGGCCTCATCACCTGCCATCCCAATGGAAAGAATCCCGGAATCCCAGATTGGTTTGGGTTGGAAGGGACCTTAAAGCCACGGGCAGGGACACCCACGTTGTTCCAAGGTCACTGCAGCACACGGAGGCTGAACTGGTGGTGCTGGGGTGGATCGGAAGTTGCTGGAGAATGTCCAGAGGAGGGAAATGGAGATGGGGAAGGGTCTGGGAGGGCCACATGGGGGGCAGCCGAGGGCACTGGGCTTGTCCAGCTGGAGCGGAGGAGAATGAGGGGAGGCTCCTGGGGGGCTGCAGCTCCTCCCGAGGGGCAGGCACTGATCCCTGCTCTGGGGGGACCAGGGACAGCACCCAGGGAAGGGCTGGAGCTGTGTCAGGGCAGGGTCAGGTGGGATCTCAGGACAGGGTCCTTCCCCAGAGGGTGGTGGGCACTGCCCAGGGCAGTGGGCACGGCCCCAAGGCTGCCAGAGCTCCAGGAGCCTTTGGACAACGGGACAGGGACAGGGTGGGATTGTTGGGGTGTCTGGGCAGGGCCAGGGTGATCCTTGTGGATCCAACTTGGAATCTTCTATGAGTCCATGCATCTCTGCAGGTACAATTCCGTGTGTGTAACAGAGAGGAGAAACGGAGACAACGATCAGTCCGATTGGTTGGCAGCAGCTGTAGCCAAAATGTGCCAGGGTGGAAAGGCCTGCCTGGGATATTCCCAAGGAAATCAGCTCAGGCCAATGCAAGGTCAGTGCCCTCCATGCAGCACCCAAGCCCTGCCTGGAAAATCAGCTGGACAGACAGACAGACAGACACACTCCTGGATTTCCCACCCTTCATGGAAACATGCCATGAAGTGCAGAATGATGGGATTGAATCAGATGGGAGTGTCCGCATTGTCCACACCTGATGTCTGGAGCACTGTCAGGTATTCCAGAGGACTCCTGGCGATGAGTTCATCATCACCACCATCCTAAGTGTGCTCAGCTCCATCCAGGGAACTTCTTCAAACACATTTGAGGTTGAGTTCCTTCAGCAATTTCAGCCCTGACAGTCTTTGCCAGTGGAGCAGGCACTGTAAATAAGATGGGGAAAAAAACCCAGCCCATTTCTCAAAATGATAACGTGGGGACTTTTCCCTGGCTGGAATTTGAAGGGCAATGATCATATTTGCATTATCTCAGCTCCTCACACCATCACAACCTGCCGCTCTAATATTGACAGTGTGCACTGTGCTGTGTGTTGTTCAACTCACGAACAGAACCAATGACCCAAAAAGCTGGAATATGTATGAACTGGAATAAAAGCAGGCTGGAATAGCGTGTGCCATGTTATCACAGGCAGCAGGGTGAGAGCACACACCGTAGCTCAGCTCTCGGAAGCGAATGCCAGGCTGGCCCTGACTCCCACCAACCTTCTGCCCAGTGTGCTCTCTTCTCTACCCACATCATCCATATATTTTCTGTGTCTCTGTGACATATTTTTCCTGAAGTTTCCTCCTCTTTGAGATGAGGGTGAAGGCAGTCACTGCGCTGCTCCTTTAACCTGCCTTGCTTTTCCTGGCCCAGCCTCCTCCCAGTCCCTGGCTGGGATGAGGGTCAGGGCTGGGAGCTGAGAGGTTTCACCTGGGTACAGCAGCCTTTGTGTAATTTTTACCAATAAATGGGCATTATTTGCACAAAATGATCATGGAATCACAAAATCCCAGACTAGGACCTTAAAGCCCACCCATTCCACCCCCTGCCATGGGCAGGGACACCTTCCACCAGCCCAGGTCGCTCCAAACCTCATCATTTAGGAAACAGGATGGCTCCTAAAGTACAAAAAATACTTTGTTTGCTGTGGAAAGACCTCAAGTCTGTGTTTTTGGAGGGGGGAAAGCAGCACCCAGGGCTGGCTGGGATTTGTGGGATCCCTGGATGGTGTCCAGGGAATGGAAAAATCATCAAAAGGAGCAGGGATGAGGCATCAGCCCTGGAGACAACTCAGAGCAGGTGAGTCCAGACAGAAAAAGAGTATTTCCTTGTCTTTATTTCTCATTAAAGGATTATTCCTTCCCCCCATGCATATGAGTGCTGTTAGAGGATAAAATACCTTATTGAATTAAAGCAAGAAAAAAATGTATTTTTAATTTAGAAATCTTTATTTCCACTCCCTCTAAAAAAAAAAAAAATCTATTCTTCAGCCCTTTCAATGTTTCCTCAGGTAATACTGGTGCATAACAACACCCATAACAGCTCCAATGCTTTTATGAGGAGATGTTTTTATATTGACAGATATTTCAGTTCACTGAGCAGAATATTACAGTCTGTAGAGCTTTGATAGAAAAAGTAATGATAAAGCTATAGAAGAAATATATTAAGTTTCTTACAAGTAAATGACAAAGCTGTAGAAAATTAACACTGCTGGTGCAAGATTGTCACATTTCTTATTTTCCTTTCTGCTCACATTCATTCATCAGAAAACACAGTTTGGGGAAGTACTGCAGTGTCATTTGGGCCTGAGAATGGTCATCCAAACAGCTCTAAGGGTTATGGTCTTTTTTTAATATCTGAGAAACAGAAAATCACTTGAATGTAATTTATTGTCTCTTTTCTAGAGCTTCGATTTTATTATCTATAAATACGTGTTATTTCTGTCTCTAATTCCCTTCAATGCCTCGTTCACTGCTTTGGAGATGTGCACAAATCCCAGGGAGACAGATGTCGACAATTCCTTGATTTGTAGGGAAGATGAGAAGCAAAAGGAAGGGAAGGCAATGATAACCCATCTCCCGTGCTGAGTGATGGGGAAAACTGATCCCCACACCAAGCAGTCCCCGGGACTGGGGACGTGTGTCCTGCTGTGCCCCAGGGGCCCCTCCCCAGCCAAACCTCCCCAGCCAAATCGATCCTACTTGAGTTTTTCTCAAGGAAAACAGCAACTCTTTCCCTCTCAGAGGAGGCTGAGAAGGGGAATCTTCTCAGCTCCACCAGGATGGTCACTGTTGACACTCCCAGTGCTGAAAACAGCGAGGAACTGGAGAGGAGAAGGGGGTCAGAGCTGGAGCACAAACCCCTGCACAGCCCCACTGGGGACACCAGCAGCAACAACTGGGAGTGGGGGGAGAGAAGAGAGGTTAATGCCTGGAAACTGGGACATTGGGACTGGTCAGGACACTGGGACTGGTCAGGACACGAGGGGTTTTAAGAGGACGTATGGATGTGGCACTTGGGGACAGGGGTTAGTGATGAACATGGTGGTGATGCACTGACAGCTGGACTTGATGAACTTAAATGTCTTTTCCAACCTTAATGATTCCACGATTCCATGATTCCATGGTATGCTAAAAGGTGCACAACAAAAAATAGTGACCCCATCCGCCCTACTAAAGAGAAAACCCCATGAGATGGTTGTGTATAATGACCCAAAAGAGATCATTTGTGCATATATTTGTATTTCTAAAAAGCCTATGACTTGAACACCTGATAGGAAAGACAAACAGTGCTTGGAACGCTGAGAATTTGTTTCAACACCCCGATGGCTCGGGGCTGTTGGAGCCCATTCCAGAGCCCTGGTTCTGCTATTTACACAGCACTGACTTGCAATTTGTGTGAGATCAAGACTTGTAGTCACATCCCTCTGGATCCTTAGCAGCTCCTGCCTGGCTGATGAGCATCTGTTACAGCCAGAAATCAGAGAGTGAAACCGAGACATTACGGCTGGATCTGCTTTGGATCCTGTCTTGTTTGTAACCCGGAGCAGCTGAACCCTGGGAATTCAGGAAAGAACTGAATTCTTTCTTGTTAGAAGTCTCACTCTTTGAATTTAGACCCTTCTAAATGTGGAGTGGTTGGACATATGTTGGCACAGTGTTGATGTGCTTGGCTTGTGCCTCACCTGCTCCTCCTGGAACCCCCACCTCCTGGCTCTCACTCTCATCTTATCACAGAATCCCAGAATAATTAGGGCTGGAAGGGACCTCCGGGGGTCACCCAGCCCACCCCCCTGCCCAGGCCGGGTCACCTGGAGCAGGTGACCCAGGAGCACATCCCGGTGGGGTTGGGAATGTCTCCAGAGAGGAGACTCCACGCCCTCCCTGGGCAGCTCTGCCAGGCTCTGCCACCTCCATGGAGGGAAGTTCTGCCTCCTGTTGAGGAGGGACTTGTTGTGTCCCAGTTCATGGCCGTTGCTCCTCGCCCTGTCCCTGGCACGGCTGAGCAGAGTGTGGGACCATCCTCTGACACCCCTGGAGATGTTTGTGTGCATTGATGGAGCCCCTCTCAGCCTTCTGCTCTCTGGACTGACCCGGCCCAGCTCCCGCAGTCTCTGCTCATCACAGAGATGCTCCAGACCCCAAACCACCCCTGTGGCCTCTGCTGGACCCTCCCCAGTAGCTCCCTGACTGTCTTGAACTGTGGAGCCCAGACCCGAACACAATATTCTAATTGTGGCCTCAGCAGGGCTGAGTAGCAGGGGGAGGATCCCCCTCCCCTCCCTGCTGGTCCCACTCTTCCCAGTGCCCCCCAAAACTGGGGCTGTGACAGTGCCTGTGGGGCTGAGCTGCAGCAATGCAGCTCATTTACAGAGGGAAAAGGATTACAGAAAAGGTCAGAAGCCCTGGTAGTGAAATATTAGATAACAGACTAACAAAAGGAACTGAATTTTCAGGGAAAAAAGGCAACAGAAGAATATGGAAATCAGAGACTCTGACCTTTAAAATGTGCACTTTGCAATGCCAAAATCAAGCCATGTGGGAGGGCCCAGCATCCAACACGAGCATGATGAAATATTTTGCCAATGAGCAGTTTATTGTGACTTACTGGCACAAACTCAGGCTCAGTGCTTGCCTTTACTGGTGCAACTCAGCAGGGATAATATCGGGATGAGTCCAAGGCTGGGAAAAGAGAGATTGAGGCACAAGCTGTGCCTTCAGTGCTCTGCTCAGTGCTGGAGGCAAAAGGCACAGAGAGGAACCTCCAAGTCAGGGACAAATCCAGTCACTTTTAACCTACACTGGAATAAGTGATGCAGAAAAGGCTGCAGTGGTTGTCCAAATGGGAAACAAATGATTTATAAATCACATCTGTACTGCTGTCTGTGTGGAGTAAAGGAGTAGTGATCAATAGGAGTTTGAAAATATAAAGACCATGTAGGTGTTAGAACTGGTGCAAATGACACAACCGTCCCTCTGTCACTGCTCTCTGGAAGTGCAGGTGCCCTAAAGCTGTGCTGAACTCACACGCTAATGTAGAGTCAGAGATTAGAAGTCATTTCTTCATTCTGTGAATAATTATTTTTTTTAATAAACACTATTTGATCCAACAACAAATAAATTGAGAAAGGGAGGCTCAGTTTTTTCACTTCATAGTTTATCATCGTGGTTGGAGGTGCTCAGCTAAAGGAGTACAAAACTCCCCATTCCATCTGTTCCTCCAGCAAAGACCTCCTGAATTTCACTGGGTAACCTCAGCTTGTAGATCTAGGACATAATAAGGTTTTACACTTTCCACCACCTGCAAAGAAATGCTTTCATGAATTAATGTTAAAATTGACCTTTTCCTTTTACTACCACAGTGTCCAAGTTGGAAATCTTTTGGTTCCAGGTGGTGGGTTTTTTTTTTGTAGAATTATGAATGATGACCATTTGCAATCTGAAACAGTCCAAGTCTTCTTTCCAAGGCACGATCCAGACCCAGCAAGGCAGATCAATCCGAGGCAGATCAATCACTGAGCCTGGCTCTGAGGAAGGGAATTGGCAGACCTCGTGTAACTGAGGAGGGGGTTGTTCCTTTCTAAAAGGGCAAAGAAGGGTCAGAGAAGGGGAGACAGAAAACAGAAAGAAGGGAACTTGTGGGACTCAAACAGGAAAGGAAGAGGAAGGAATGAAAGTCTCCCATGTCTTACTTGTCCAGCAGTATAAAATCACATTGATGGAGTGGAGCTAATCTTAAATGAACAAGTATTAGACAAATTTTCCATAAAATCCGTAATTTGGGCTACCAGTGCAAAGTCCCCACCTTGGCTCACCCTGACCATGGAGCTTGAGCTTCACTGTCACAGATCAAGGGAAAAGGGATGGGGTTCCAACATTCCTCCTGAAAGCTCCTTCCCAAACAGGAGGTGGCAAGAAGGGTAGAAAACCCCTAATTATTCTTGGATAACACCCACCTGACTAACAGAAATCCAAAGGCCTGGGGAAAAAAAAATCTGACCAAGAATTAAAGTGACTTGGACACAAATAACACAAATCAGAGAGAAGACAGTCCTGGTAGTGGCACACCTGGTGGAATGACCTGGTGGGCAGGCAGGAAATGGTAGATTCAGGATGAGTATTTAAAAAGGTTTCTATTTAATACTTGTAACATGCTGGCATGGAAATTATGAAAATAATTAAGGTAATAATAAATAATAATTTAAATAACAGTAATTATATATATTGACATACTGAGCAGAGTCACCTCAAAATTTGTCTTAATTTGTCTAATAAATGTGCCATTTTAAAGAATAACAAAACATTGTTTGAGTTTTTCCCAAGAATGTGCATGGTGGCAAGGTGGGGGAGTGCAGAGGGAAAGAAGTTTTGAAGTATAAAACTAACATTTTTTGGAATATAGAATACATTTTTGTGAGTCCAGAAGAAAACAGTTGCTGCCCATTTGTCCAGGTGGTGGGTGGTCCAGGTTGTGGGCCTGGTCCAGATCTTGGTGTTGGTCCTTATCCTGGTTGTGGTCCTGGTCCAGATGTTGGTGCTGGCCCTGCTGTGCCTGTGGGGGCTCCTGCACCCCCTCCCAGTGGGATGTGCTGCTGGGACACTGGTTCGTAACGTGTGAAAGAGCAACAAAATGGAAATTTCCTCTTCGGGTTGCAGAAAATCAATCACAGAGTTAAGAGAACCACGGCAAGCACTGAGCTCTCTGAGTTGCCTAATTCCCTGGAAAAACTACTCCAGAAATCCTCCGTCCAGCCTCTAATGTTGATGGATGGTGACTTCCTCAGTGAGTGATCCCAGCGCAGTCTGGAGGCCACTCACCAATCCCAGTGTCTGGCCTCAACCAGTTCATTCCTTTCTTTCTCTCTTTCTCCTTTGCCCTGTTGTTTTGGGGTTTTTTTTCCAACTACAAGTCAATTGATGGTTATTTATCTGTTATTTCATACTTATACAAGAAAGAAATAAATATTTTTTTTCCCCCTCAAGCAAATCAAGGCTGGAATAACAACCTTGGAAAGGTCAGCATCCATTGGATCCGTTAATTGAATCTGCCTTCAGAGCCACAATGCCAATACTTCAAGGGCAGGAAAGGGCACGGATATAATAATAATGGGAGCAAATGTCTTTGTAGGAACTGGAATTGATGGTGGATGAGGACAAGCCAAGTGCAGCCTCTGCTTCAAATCTTCTCCCAAGGAACCATCAGCCCTGCGAAATGTTGTCATTTTTCTCAAGGTAAACAGCTCCAGAAGGTTTTAATCCTCCAGGGCTTGTCCCAGGGGTGTAAATTATCCCTAATGCTTCCATTATTTACAGCCTGCTCGGCCCCCAACACAGAGATCCTCGAGGAGTTCCAAATATTTGATTAAAATGTGTTTGTACTATTTGGCCGTGCGTAAAGGATCTAATATTTTAGATATCCCTGAGCACACTGGGCTGCCAAAGGAACTCGGAAGGAAAAAGGGGAGAAAACCCCTCTGGTTTTGTTTTGGGCAATTAGTGAAGTGGCAGCACAGGAGGCTCGCTCAGTGCTTTGATCCAGCACAGCTCCTGCTGCTCCCACCCCTCTCCGTGCATCCCACGTGCAGCATCGCCGAGGTTCTCAGGATTCCCAACTCCCACCTATCAAAGCTACAGGAGAAAACACAGTGCTGCAACCCGTGCTGCTGGCAGGCGTGAGCAGTTACCTGCCACGAGGGGCGTGGGAGTCAGGGGGCTCCCCTTTGATGCACAGCATAAAGGAATTGCACAGGATAAAGGAATTGCAGAGTCCTTAAGGATGGAGAGAAACCCTGGAGATACCAAGTCCAACCAGCACCACCACCATGCCCTCAAGCGCCACATCCACAGGGTTTTTGGGCACTTCCAGGGACGGTGAATCAACCACCACCCTGGGCAGCTGTGCCAGTGCCTGACCACCATTTCCATGAAGAAATTTCCCCACTATCCACCCTGCCCCTGCCCCTGCCCAGCCTGGGGCCATTCCCTCTCCTCCTGTCCCTGTCCCCTGGAGCAGAGCCTGACCTCTCCGGCTCCTCCATCCTGGCAGGGAGTTGCAGAGAGGGAACATCTCCTCATACAACCTCAGGTTTCATTTCTGCCGACCCGTTTTTGCAGCACTAAGACCTCGCTGAAGGCTCCCTGTAACAAACAGTTTTTGAACTTGGAAATGAACTCCGACACGCAGAGTTGGGCCTCCTGCTACATCTGTAATTCCAACAAACTTTAACTAAGCCAATGCAAATTATTTGGGGATGCTGTTGACAGAAGAATTTGATTATTTGGGGGTTATCAGGGGAGTTTTTATGTTAATTTATCTGAGCACGTTATTACTCTTAGGGGCTCAGAATTGCAAACATCTCATAAATAATCTGAGCCAGTTAAATACAATCCATTGACAAAAATGTGGCTCTTAGTAATAAATTGTTGAAGGACAGCAACTGGATTAAGATAAGACTTGGTCAACAAACATATTAATCCTGGAAAAAGAAAACCTAACTATTTCCCTTTTGCTTTATGCAGTAAAGACAAGGAATGGCTGATTTCTCGCATGACAAATCAGTGTTTATTTTAGGGAAATGAGCAGAGACGTGCAGATGAGAAATGGGACAAATGCATCTCAAGTCAGGAGGCTCAGAGCTCTGAATCCACCACACCTCCTGACTTCTCTGAGGTTCCCAGACTTGCTCACCTGAGCAGTGACATCACCAAAGCCCCAGCATTATTTCTTTTCCATTTAATTATAATTACTGCATAAATGGTTTGAAAATACAAATTTTTTTCTTTTTTAACGGAAATATGGTCTATTGTAGATCTCATTTAATTTTCAGATACCCATTGAACTGCGTGAACAGTTTGTTATTTTCAATTAAAAAAGGATTTCATTCATCTAATCCTGCCAAGTTTTAACACAATTATTGCACTTGGAAAGGAACAATCCCTCCTTCCTTACCTGTATTCTGTGTCACCAATTAACCGATAAAGACACATCCTGAATATCCCCATTGAAGGTGTAGGGAAGCAGAAGCTCTATCTACAATTCCTGTTTCCCTGACACCTGATGGATATTTAAGCTGTCACCTGCAGTGGCAGGAGCCCTGCCAGCGCCTGCTGAGCGTCACTCACCGGCTAAATCAGGGACTCCAGGCACCTGCAGCTTATTTTCTAAGTGTCAATCAAATGTTATTTTATTATTTCATTGCCCAGACTCTTCATTTATCCATTTGCAGATAAGGGGGATTTAGTAAGGCAGATTTGAGGAGCCCCTCCCTATTTCCCTGTCTCTGTGCGCTGAGCTGGGGGGTGCACGTGGCAATCCCCAGGCAGGGAAGCAGGTGCCTTCATCCCAGAACTATAATCACAGGATCATTTAGGTTGGAGAAGACCTGCAAGGCCATCAAATCCACCCTGTGCCCAGTCACCACCCTGTCCCCCAACCCAGAGCACTGAGTGCCACGTCCAGCCCTTCCTTGAGCACATTTAAATCTCTTTTAGCGCTGACTGAAAACTTGTTCCTCCTTTAGTTCCCCCCCAGTGGTCCATAATGGGTTAATGTAATTCTGGGTTAGAACAACTCCTAATTCAGACATGTTCCCCTTTCCAAAAACATAATAAAATCCTTGGATTGAACTAGGGTAAGAAACAGTGCTTAAAACAGCCAACCTTAAAAGCAGGAATTAAAAGAACCCAAACAGGAATGGGTTTGGGACCTACGATGATGGAAATCATAATAAAATGAGGAGAACCACTGTGAATTTTTAGGCGAAAGCAAACACAATGGGTTTCCTCTCTTTGGTGGTTCTACACCGGCTGAATTCCGAAGCCCCTATGAACTTTTCCTAGTTTTACACAAGGTTTACATCTGGGAGCAGCCCTGGATATTCTATTTCACATTTGTAACCCTTCAGACGATCATCAGACACCCCTGGCTGATGGGGGGTTGAACACTCACGGCTGGTATTTACATCTGCTGAAGTTCTGTGAAGTTCAGACCCCGGATCGCCCCTCAATGTGCATTTCTGTGCCAAACTGAGCTCCGGGTGGGCACCTGAGGGCCCCCTGCCCCTCCCAGAGGGGGCTGTTCTGCAGCCAAGCAACACGAAGACCTGTTGTTGTTTATTGTGTTATTACTGCGTTGTTCTGGCAGCTTTACCTGCCTGGAGTAATACAACCAGGAGTTTGGGAATCAGCGTGTGCCCAAGTGATGCAGCCACACAAAACTGAGCCCAAACACAGGGGAAGAGCTGGGGAGCAGAGGGCACCCTGCCCTGCCCACCCCTGGGTGCCACAGGGACCACCCTCACTGCCAGGGCAGAGGGCTGTGGTGGCATCTCCCATGGACAGGGGCCCCCAGACTGATGGCACAATGGGCAGCAACACGAGGCACCAGATGAGCTTTGCTACAGTCTACACATAAACAAGGGCAGCGCTTGGCTCCTCTTCATTACAAATATCTGCAGGTAAAATGCAGTCTTCCCAAACAGTCTGGCCTTCAGCTGGGAAATGAACAAGTCACACTGCGGGGCTTTGATGGTGAGAGTTTCTCCCTGACATTGAAAGAGTTTTCCTTTTGAGGCAGATGATCTCTGGCTCTGCGCAGAGGTTGGTGTGTGCAGTGAAACACAGATTATTGCACTGGGGGGTGTGCATAATGAGTAAAACCAGGCTCCTTTGAACCAAAACAGCTGCACTTAATCCCAGAATGGTCCCCAAAGCCCACCCAGTGCCACCCCCTGCCATGGGCAGGGACACCTTCCACCAGCCCAGGGTGCTCCAAGCCCCATCCAACCTGGCCTGGGACACTTCCAGGGATTGCACAGCCACAGCTTCTCTGGGCAGCTTCCTTCCCACAAGTTTCCTTTTAAAAGAATTGTGGTTTTAAGGAGAAAAATGCTGGGTTTTGTCTCTATGAGTGTGTTGTAGTTGCTTAAAGTTGTTTCACATAAAACATCTAGAGGACACTGAATAGTTTTTCTTTTAAGGGTAAACTTGAACTTAAATGTGGCCACAACCACCCAGGAAAGAGGAGTTTGGTGCACAAAGAAATCACAATTCGCTTTAGAAATGGTAATGTTCATACTGGGGAATTTGTTCTCTTTCCCAACATCGTGCTTGAGTTGTTGAGCTTCTGCTGAGGGTTTCTGCATTGACAACCAAGAGACATAAGAACAAACAAATGCAAAACGCTCAGACAGAATTATTATGGTTTTCTACCTTTTAGATCCCGATCTTTCCCTTAGTGCCGTTTAATGGAGCCCAGAGGTCACACGCCTCCGTTTCCACTCCAATTTCCCCATTGTACAACACAACAATGATCTATAGACTGGGAGCTTCGTCAGGTCTAACGAGCAGGGCTAATGACACACTGATAAATCGTTAATGCTTTTTCTATTGTCGCCCTGACAGTTCCCCAAGAGTTGTTTTCAATGTCAAGCTTTCACTGGCGCTGGTGAAATATCCTTAGCCCGAGTTAAGAAGACGCATTGCATCTGCTTCTGCCCATCCATTATGCCAGCGCTGTACACAGGCAGGAACAATACTATTTATTCTGAGGACAATTAATAATTAGGGATTGTCTGAAAGACCAAGGTAGTGGATTTTAAAAGCTGTGAAAAGCAGGTCACTGAAGACGCCCAGTGAGTAGGGACCTGTTCTGAGCATGGCCCAGATGGACACAGACATTTCAGCCAAAACGAAGAAGGTGATGCTTTCACAGAATCCCAGAATCACTGAGGATGGAAAAGCCCTTCCTGCCCAACAGCAGATCCACATCCCACCCACTTTAATGTCATCTACATACTGACTGAGAGTGCACTTGAGCTCCTAGGTCAGATCATCAATACAGACATTAAGCAAAACTGAAAGAAAAGGACTTTAAGAAAAGGAATAATACATTATTTCTGTTCCAGTGCTCTGTGAAGACTTGCAAGGCCTGAGGTACTTCAGATGCAGCTGATTAAGGAACACGATTTTTTACTTTGCCCAGTGAAGAACAAACACACGCAGCAGACACCGATATTCTCATTAAAGCTGGAGTGCTAATTAAACTAATTACACACATGAGGCTGGCAAATTGCAGGAGCCTCACAGTCAAAAGAGCCTCATGTAACTCAAAAGGGCAATGATTTCTTAAGCATAAAATTGTTGGGAAAAGATATGTAAATGAAATGGAACAATCCATTAGCAAAAAATTATTGTCTTACTTCACTTAGTACAAGGCTTGTTTTAGTGTCAAGCTGATGATTTCTCACTTGTAAGGAAAGTAGCGTTAATGTTGCACTGGAAAGAGCAGAGTTCATAAATATGTCTTTCCTGACCTCTTATACTTCCCTGAAACTTGGGAGAGTGATAACTACTTACTCTTTGATAAAAGCAAGTCTTCGTTTGGTGAGTAGGAGATTTATATATTAGATGGGACTGGGCAGCAGAAGTAAATTAAAATGTGATATTACAAAAAAAAGAGAAATGATAGAACCACAGAATAACTTAACCCCAGGCTGGTTTGGGGTGGAATGGGCTTCAAAGCCCACCCAGTCCCACCCCTGCCATGGGCAGGGACACCTCCCACCAGCCCAGGTGGCTCCAAGCTGCGTCCAACCTGCCCTTGGACACTGCCAGGGATCCAGGGGCAGCCACAGCTTCTCTGCCCACCCTATGCCAAGGCCTGCCCACCCTCCCAGCCAGGAATTCCTTCCCAATATCCCATCCGACCCTGCCCTCTGGCAGTGGGAAGCCATTCCTGTGTCATGTCCCTCCATCCCTTGGAAAAAGTCTCTCTCCATCTTTCTTTCAGCCCCTTCAGGCACTGGAAGGCCACAGTCTGGTCCCCCCAAAGCTTCTCTTGTCCAGGTTGAACAAACCCAAATACTTTAAAGAAGGACATTATTTACACATGCAAACAATTGGGAACATTCAGAAATACATATATTTGTTTGCTCCTCATGTACATGTCCTTGAGTCCATCTCTGCCTGGGTCACAGCCCAGTCAGTACCTGGGAACTCAGCTCTCCTCCTCTGTCCGACTGGAATGAGAGAGCAAAGCCATTTGTGTGGATATACAACAGAAACCTCCTTCTGGATGGATGATTTTACCCAAATTCCACTCTCTTTCTCTGCTCAGCGTGCCCAGGAATTATTCCCCTACAGAGTTTCTCCATCAGTTGCAAAACCCCATTCACCTGTTTCCCCCAGCTCTATTAATTCAAGCAAAGCCTTATTTCACTTCAATTGATGTCAACATTATATATTTCTTAATGCCTGTAATGTATTAGTTCCGTGTATAACACAGAGGCACATCTGTTTTTGCAAACAGTGTGGTTTTACACCGAGTCTTTTATATTCAGAGACGTAGATCACTTACATTTATATTGCACAGAGGAAATTTCCATTTTTCTACTGTTTACAAGCTGTTTTCTGTTTATGAGAACATCTGTAAAGGAACCTGGAGTGAAAAATGAGCACATGGAGTTTAGAAAAGCTTGGGAAAAGTTTTCTAATCATTCCTACTTACTGAGTAAGCTTTGATTAGGAAGAAACTTTTTATTCAGAGGATGTGGCACAGGGTGCCCAGAGAAGCTGTGGCTGCCCCTGGATCCCTGGAAGTGTCCAAGGCCAGGTTGGACGGGGCTTGGAGCACCCTGGGCTGGTGGGAGGTGTCCCTGCCCATGGCAGGGGATGCAGTGAGATGACTTGTAAGGTCCCTTCCAACCCAAGCCATTCCGTAGTTTCATCATTCTATGAACATATCAGCTCTCCTAAGGGTAACTACTGGGGAAAGTCACAGTTAGGAGACAACTCCAAAGTGACCCAGGTGGAAAATGGGCCAATTCCTGCCTTTTGGGTGCCTCTGGAGAAAGAGGGAATCCTCCGTGAGAGGAGAATGAGGAACAACAGCTCTGTTGGTGTGAGTGTGCTGGAACCAAAGAGATGTTATCAGGATTGTCTCCTTCAAGAGGGATCTCTGGAAGGAGTTTAGTGTGAATATTTATGATTTCAGTGTCAAAGTCCATCTTAAAGCCAGACAAATGTGGGCCTTGGCATTGGGCACCGGCGGAGCTGCAGCCCTGCATGGATATCACGTTGTGTGCTGTGAGCCAGAACACCTGGTTTGCTGAGCACTCACCAGGCCCCCAGGGACTGCACAGGTATTTTTGGAGCAATACAAGCCCCTGACAGCTCTAGGAATGGTGCTGTATCCCAGTGTTGGAATCACAGCCCCATCAAGCACCTCTGCTATGGGTGTCTATCAGCTCAATGTCCATGAGAGGCTGCATCTGCTCAATTAGGCTGCTAATGAGGGGTTGTGCCTTTCCCCCACCTTGGCACATTACTTGGAGTCCCACACGGATGCCACCATACCTCTTGTACTCCAGATGTTGCCAGATGTGCACTCCTTGCCTTGCAAACCAAGCCCTTGCTGTAGGAATATGGACTTGAATAAAATCCATTTACGTGAAACAAGTCAGCTCCTGACCTGTGAATTTCCACATGGATTTTCACCCTGGGCAAACATTTCAGACAACTTACCAGCAGCTGGAAAAAAAGGAGGGAAAATGATGGAAAACCTGATAGACCCCTTAAATAAGTGTAACAGCACCACTGGGTCTCACCATAACGATCCCTACGACTTCCAGGTTGTATTTTTCCCCCTTTTCCCAGAGATACCTGAGGTTAGGCAGAGCAAGGATGACACTCAACACTTTCCAGAGAGACAAATAAACAAAAATTCCCTTGTAAGCGATTTTTCTTTTTCCCATCAGAGGCAGCAAAGACAAGGCGTTCTGCTGGAAATGGAATTTCATCCTGGGTGAATGTGACTGTGAGTGGTTAAAGATAGTCTGTGGTTATAACTGCAAGAGAAATTGCCCCTCTATCTCTCCATTCCTCCTTGACACGCTTTCAAAAGAACATTAATATTTCTGTTAAGACATTTCAAGACTTGACTGCTGTGATGCCACTATTACTCTTTCCTTTCCTTTAATTATTTTCTCCTGTATATGGCAATTTGTTTTCCCCAACTGATAAATATCATCAATTTAAGGAATGTTACCATAATATAAGTCCATGAATATATTTAGCATATAGAAAGTGTGTTCTGCCTTCGTCATTATAATAGAAATACAACTTGATTTATAATATTATTCTCCCCTACAATCAATTCATTTTTGCCAATGAAAAACCTGCAGGTGTGGAATAGAGAAGCGATAGGATTTGCCAGTATTAGTTTTATCTTTTCTTGGTACCAGTTGCCTCTGTGGTTGTTTTGGGGGTGAGGTGGGTGGTGGGGAGGGACCTGCAGCCCTCCCAGCCCAGCCTCTGACACCCCAGGGTCTCCAGCACGGGCTGGTTGGAGGGCTGGGAGGAAGGAGCAGTGGGAGGCACATCCAATATGTCCACAGACAGCTCTGCATGGACATATGAGCACCTTTCTGGGACATCACCACACTTCTCCTGCTGGAGTTTGGGCAGCGGGTAAGGATATGTTCCTCTCCATCCACTCTTGACCACCCATCCCCTCTTGCTTAGCCAGTGGAAGATGTCCTTGCTCAGCATGTAGGGGTTGGACTAGACGACTTTTAAAGACTTTTACAACCAAACCATTCCATGATTCCATGATTTATTGCAAAGCAGACTAGATTAGCTCCACACTGGGGTGGGCAGGCCCTGGCACAGGTTGGGCAGAGAAGCTGTGGCTGCCCCTGGATCCCTGGAAGTGTTCAAGGGGCAGGTTGGATGGGGCTTGGAGCAACCTGGGCTGGTGGGAGATGTCCCTGCCCGTGGCAGGAGGCAGGACTGGAGCAGCTCTGAGGCTCTCTTTCCACATCATCCTCTGGTTACATTTTTTTCCTTAACAAATGGCAGATTTTTTTCTCTCAAGTATATATATTTTTTAAGACACCAGAGATGCTGCCACTTACTGTCTTTTCAACTCATTTTGAATGCTTGGAAGGGATTTAAAGTGCTTTTCAATGTGCATTTTTGTTATTATCCCTTTTCCAGCAGCCTTTTTACACTGACTCTATCCTGGAGTGATGTGGATGGATCAGGCAGCAGGTACCGCATGATGCTGTCAAATTGTATAAAGCACTGTAATTTTTGCTAAAGAAGGACAAATCTTTGCATTTTTTATGTATCCCACATCTATTTTCTTATAGAATAAACACCTCCCAGACATGATATGTTTTTGCTGTAGATATGCCCAGGGAGAGAGCTCCTTGCTGGCCCCCTGCTCCTGCCTGCCCTGCTCCTGCCATTGACACCTGATGTTTGTGCCAGGTGATGCTGTACAGCCCTGCCCGTCCATGCCCAGGGGCACAGGGGGCTGTAGCCACAGGGGGTGACAGATCATGGAATCATGCAATGACTTGGGTGGGAAGGGACCCCAAAGCCCAGCCAGTGCCACCCCTGCCATGGGCAGGGACACCTCCCACCAGCCCAGGTTGCTCCAAGCCCCATCCCGCCTGGCCTTGGACACTCCCAGGGATCCAGGGGCAGCCACAGCTTCTCTGCCCACTCTGTGCCAGGGTCTGCCCACCCTCCCAGCCAGGAATTCCTTCCCAATATCCCATCTAACCCTGCCCTCTGGCAGTGGGAAGCCATTCCCCTGTGTCCTGTCCCTCCATCTCTTTTCCCCAGTCCCTCTCCAGCTCTCCTGGAGCCCCTTTGGGCACTGGATGGGGCTCTCAGGTGTCCCTGGAGCCTTCTCTTCTCCAGGTAAACCCCTCCAGCTCTCCCAGCCTGGCTCCAGAGCAGAGGGACTCCAGCCCTTGGAGCATCTCTGGGGCCTCCTCAAGCTCTGAAGGTGTTTGGCAGTGCCAGGAGATGTGATTTACAGTGGGTGTGTTGGGTGGAAATTCTTGCAAAATGTTGTCTTACAACTCCTGCTCTTCCATCTGAAAAAAAAAAAAAAAATTGAATCATGACTGTAACACTTACTTTCTGCACTCCTTCCTAATCAGAAATTACAACCAAACTCTCCACCCACTTAGACCGTTCCAGTTTTGTTCCAGCCTCTCCTGCTCCTGGATTTATGTACTATCACTTATTAAAAAACAATATCCCTTTCTGATATAAATATTCACTGCCTGCCACTTCTTTTGTCTGCACAATAAATATGACCATGAAGCTCACCAGGAAATTAAAGCCAAGCCTGAAGCTGCCTGTCCTTGCGTGATGGACTGCGAAGGAACTGTGTCCTGTGGGGATTATTCCACTCCCAGAACATCATAGTTCTTGTATCTAAACATCAAAATATGTTTGCTTCCCCTTTCCAAACAGCAGCATGCTTATAAATTTTCTAATGGATTTTCTGTTTAGCTGTCACTTCAGCTGATCCAGCAGACGAAAATACAGCAGCAACATTCACTTATTTTAGAAGCACCTGAACGATCCCAAAGTTGTTTGAATTGGGTTTGATGGTCTGAGACGTTCAGTAACAAATTGCATAACAAGCTCTTTCTTTGAAATTCCTTCCTGTTTTCCATTAGGACGATTATCACCGCCGGGCGGGCGGGGGGTTAAGAAAGCCATTCGAGCCATTGTTCCAAGCAGGTTTTCAAATTTAGGGAGCACAAAGCCACGCAGCTGGAGGTGCCTCTCCCCTTTTGTCCTCTCCCCTTTGGTGTCCTCTCCCCTTTGGTGTCCTCTCCCACCGCCTTCAGCTCTGGCGGGGCCATCAGTCACCCCAAATTGCTGCTTTCTGCCCCTCCGTGGTGTTCTTTGGGGAGCTGCTGCACACAGCGACAGGACGGGGCTGTTGTACGGGTGTAACACAGTTATCGTTCTTATTATTCTTCGAACAATAAAGACGCACAATCATCAGCAGTTTGTCCTTTGGTGAGAGCTGCAGCTCCCGCTGTAGAGCTGCGAGCTGATCCTCTCCCAGGACAGGGAAAACCGGAGTCAGCGGGGCTGGCAAAGCCCTGCCAGCCCATGGAGCAGTGCCCAGGTGGCCAAGAGGGCCAGTGGGATCCTGGCCTGGGTCAAAAATAGCGTGGCCAGCAGGAGCAGGGCAGTGATCCTTCCCCTGGACTCTGCCTTGGTGAGGCCACACCTGGAGTGTTGTGGTCAGTTCTGGCCCCTCAGTTCAGGATGGACATTGAGGGGCTGTAGTGGAGCCAGGGAAGAGCAACAAGGCTGGGGAAGGGACTGGAGCACAAGTGCTATGGGGAGAGGCTGAGGGAGCTGGGGGTGTTCAGTCTGGAGAAGAGGAGGCTCAGAGGTGACCTCCTCACTCTCTATAACTACCTGAAGGGAGGTTATAGCCAGGTGGGGCTTGGTCTCTTCTCCCAGGCACTCAGCAATAGGACAAGGGGGCACGGGCTTCAGCTCTGCCAGGGGAAATTTAGGTTGGAGATTAGAAAGAAATTCTTTCCAGAGAGAGTGCTCAGGCATTGGAATGGCCTGCCCAGAGAGGGGGTGGATTCACCGTCCCTGGAGGTTTTTAAACTGAGATTGGACGTGGCACTGAGTGCCATGATCTGGTAAACTGACTAGAGTTGGACCAAGAGTTGGACTTGATGATCTCTAAGGTCTTTTCCAACCCAATCAATTCTATGATTCTATGATTCTGTGCCTGATGCCCACCTTGTCCCCCAGCCCAGAGCACTCAGTGCCACGGCCAGTCCTGCCTTGGGCACCTCCAGGGCTGGGCACTCCAAACCTCCCTGGGCAGCCCCTTCCAAAGCCTGACCACCCTTTCCAGGCAGAAATTCCTCCTGATGTCTCACCTGCCCCTGCCCTGGCCCAGCCTGAGCCCCTTTCCCCTGGTCCTACCACAACCCTCCCAGTTTTAGCCGTGTCCTGGTCACAGATGGCCCCTCCAGTCCTGCTGAGCCCCATGCTCAGCCCCAGTCACAGCAAGGCAATTTCCTGCCACTGTTTTTTGGGACACAAGCTCAGAAGGTCTTGGTACGTTTTTCCCACTGTGGGCTCCCTTTCAGGCAGGACAGTGGTCCAGGATGGAAAGGCAGAGCGGTGGAGGGGGATAAAAGGGCTGTCTGTTCTTGGGGCATCAGCAGCTGAAGTGCATTAATCAGTGTCAGCAAAGCTGCTCTGGCTCCAGCCTGGCTGGGCTCCAGCCTGGACTGGGCTATTGGTTTGGGATAGATTAGCTCTCAGCCTGTCTTCAGCTGTCTCACAGGGGAATTATTGCGCTATAATACTCTCTGTAATTACCCGCTCACGCGGGATCTTTTCCACTCCATGCACAGCATGGAAATGTATGGACAGGCAGGAAGGGTGCAGGGACAAAGATGCATCTGACCTTCAAATGCTCGCCTTTCTGATCCAAAAAACTTCCCTCCCGCCCAGCCTTCAAAAGGCTGCGCTAATTACGGAGTGCCCTGATGGGCCAGGACACCTCGAGCAGCGAAGTCTCTGCTCTGGCTGTGCAGAGGCAGAGATCAACGAGAAGCAGAACAGGTCCAGTGACAGTCAGTCATGGACTCAGGCAGGGAAGGCAGGGAAAAGCATCCCTTCTGACAGCCATGGAATGAGGGGACAGGCAGGAATTTCCCTTGTTTGTGTTCCTCCTTGTACCCCTTTGCCACAGCAGCTGAGGAATTTTCTTCCTCCTGTTGTGCTTACAGGACACTGCACCATACCCCTTTGGGGTGAAGAAGGTCTTCCAGCACCACGTGGTGCCACGTCAGGGTGCACCTTTGCACTCAACAGATGTGAGAAGGAACCAGAAGGAAACCATGGAACCCTGGAAGGGATAGGTAAATTCTAATGCTTTGCATGGATGATCTGTCCAATGCTTTTTTATTCCTTAAGACACAGGTAAGACAGAGGAGAAATAAATATCTAAATCTATATATATATATAGATATAAATTGTAAAAAAATAAGGATTTTAGTAGGAATGGAAAAGGAAACATTCCAGTTATATTATTGCCACCCTGGCGTAGTCAAGCCTTGAACCTCCGGTGTTAAGGAACCAAGGAGGTCTATAAAGTGGATTTCTATCCATGTTTTTCTCAGCTCTGCTGTTCCACAAATCCATCCGAGTATGGATTCCCTCCTGGCTGGACCTGCCAAGTCAAAACCCCAAACTGAACAAGGACATAATCAGCCTTCCTCCCCCACATCCATCCCCATTCCAGTTGGAGGCCTGGAGGACCAGGAGGGTTGTTTGTTGTGTTTGGGCACTCATCCTATCAAGACAGATGAGTTATTTTCCAAGGGACAGAATAGTCCTGAGGGAAGTCTCTCCCATGGAAATTGGCTCTGTTTTGAATTCCTCCATCAGAAATGCCCCCAAGACAGGTGCAGAAGGAAGTTTACATCCATTTTCCTCAGGAACAGGCTCTGACTTAGCAGTTGAGCTCCATCATGTATTTTTTCCATCCCATTAACGTCTCTGGATCTGATGGAAATGTTTGTACTTTCCCTGTCCCAGCACTCCGTGCACAACCAACCTCCCCCTCTGTAGCTCTGGCAATGGCTGGGGTGTCATCACCGAGAGGAAATGAAATGCAGGTGCAGAGCCTGTCAACGAGGACTGTCACAGTCATTCCGAGCAGATGACACCCAGCTACACAGAATTACATCCCTTAGCTTTGGCTTAAGCAAAAAACTGGGGGGAAAGGCACCATAAACTGAGTAAGCAGGTGCAGGAGAAAGAAAAAAAAAAAAAGGAGAAGAAAAAAGGAGAAATGAAAAGGGAGGAAAAAAGGAGAAGGAAAAAGGAGAAATAAG
>VWZG01003515.1:70413-157643 GCA_013396735.1 Grallaria varia | reverse complement strand
GGGGGGAAGGAGAAATAAAAAATCCCTGTAAAAATCCCCCAAAGAGCTACAGTTCTTAAACTCTCAGAAAAAAGGTTACAGTGTCCTTTGCTATGGAATCATTAAGGTTGGAAAAGACTTCCAAGATGATAATGAGAGTTTCATCATATGAAACTCAGTAGCCTGGTATTCTGAAACAAAGACCTAAGTAGTCCTGAAGTTGGTCCTGAAATATTGGTCCTAAAATGTTAGTCCTAACCTTAGTTAGTTAGTCCTAAATTAACTTTGGTCAGCCCAAAAATCAGTCCTAAATTAGCCCTAAAATTTTAAAGTAGCCCGTCATCTCGCAGTGCAACAGAAGCAAATTTTGAACATGGAGCATCAAAAGAAAAAAGGTATTTTAATTCAAGACTCATTTATTGTGAGGCTCTGCAAAACACCCTAGGAAATCCCAATGGAGATGAGCAGGAAAGACCAGAAGGAACCAAAGTCCTGAGCTTGGTCCCTTCCTTTTAAAGGAACAAAAATCCTGAGCTTGGTCCCTTCCTGCCTTTTAAGGGGCTGCACCAAAGGAGCCTTTTTTGGGCCAACCTGTATTTTCCTTGTTGCTCTGTCACACAGAGAAGAACTCAGGTGAGTCCAGGTGCACCTTGGTACTGGTATGGACAAAACTTGGGCACTGCAGCCACCCAAAAGTCCCTTCCCACCACTTGGAGGAGACCTGTGCGTGTCTCAGGCAATACCTGCTAATAAGTGCTGTGAGAAAGGAATTCTGCTTGGATCAAAAAGCAGAATTCCTTGGGCAAACTTCCCTACAAATGGGCTCACCAGTGGAGTGTCCTCTTGGTGCTTCATGGCTGCTGAGAAGGTGATAAAAGTGTGTCATTGTCTCTGGTAATTAAAAGAACATATTAACATTTTTTCAGAGGGTGGTTTCATTGCTTCCTCTCTCAGCAGAAGAGATCTTACAAACCTCAGCCTGGTGTTATTTATGACACATTTAAAGCTTTTTTGGGACTCTCAGCTGTGATTTATTGCACATGCCCAGAACATGTGGAGTCAGACTCGCTCATGCCCAGCATTACAAACCCAGCATTTCCACTGTTGCTTTCCTTGCCACGGTTTGTTCCCCCACTTGGACACTAAAATCCAAGACCAACTATCATAATCTTCGAACAATAAAACTAAAGATAATGGCTCTTCAAGTAGGATTTCAGCATAATGAGCTACAATAACATAATTTCCTTTTTTTTTTTCCACTTCCATCTCTGTTTCCTGAGCAGGTCACTCGGGAGGAGGATGAGGCAGCCTCACCACACACCAGTGTTTGGTGCTGCTGGTACCACCCAGACCAGCACCAAACCCCATGTTTTTGCTGGCAAACAACTGAGGAAGGCCAGGAAAGGGCTCAGGTGCCACCCTGGAACACCCCAAGGTGCTGTTCCCAAACTGGCTGCTTTGCCCTCCCAGCATCACTGGAGAGGGACAGAGAGCAGGAGGGAGGGAGGGAGGGTCAGGAACTGGAATGAGTTTGGGTTTAAGTCACTCAGACAAGAGGGTTCTTGGTATCTGACCAATTAATGTGTTTTGTTCTGTATGTGCTCTGAAATAAGGGATTTGGGTGCCTGGATGGGGCCTACAAGAAAACCAGAGAGGGACTTCGGAGTGATAGAACAAGGGGGAATGGCTTCACACCAGAGGGCAGGGATAGGTGGGATATTGGGAAGGAATTGCTGGCTGGGAGGGTGGGCAGCCCGTGGCACAGGGTGGGCAGAGAAGCTGTGGCTGCCCCTGGACCCCTGGCAGTGTCCAAGGGCAGGTTGGACGGGGCTTGGAGCAACCCTGGGCTGGTGGAAGGTGTCCCTGCCCATGGCAGGGGGGGGCACTGGATGGGCTTTGAAGTCCCCCCCAACCCAGACCAGGCTGGGATTCAATGAAAACAACCAGCATTTCATTGTTTGCCAGTCTCTGCTGTCTCTGCAATGACCAGTGACACCACGCTGGTGTCACGTTCCCACGTGCCATCACAGGTGACCCAGCTCACGTGGCCAAGGGACCTGCCCGGGTGTGTTTGTGCCCAGCAGTTCCCCAGCACAGTCAGACACGTGTCTGCACTGCAAGCACATGTTGTTTCCCTCCCCAGCCCTGCAGGGCTGGGCCCCCCAACAGGACAGATGTGACTGCAGGAACCACCACGGGGCCGCCTGCACATCCCACTCCGGGAGAGCTGCCGTGGAAAACCACTCCCTCCGGGAGTAATTAATGTAAATCACTGCTCCACATGTTCACACGTACACTTGTTCTGCTTCAAGAAGCTGCCACACAAAAAGGGAAACTGCAGAGAGACACTCAGAAAGGAATAAACACAGCACGTACCAAACCCCAGTGGCACCTGGAAGACCTTGGGGAAGGGAGGGAGCTGCGTGGCCAGGAGAGCTTCACCCTCTCTCTACAACACATATTTGCTTAGTAATGCTTTTGCTCTAAATAAATGACTCTCTACTTTCCCTAAATGTATCCCCTAAGGACACAGAGCTGCCATTGCCTGGGAGACAGAGCAGACGTGATGAGCATCACGTTGATCCACACTGGGAGGAGAAGAGTCAAGGCTGCTCCTGCAGCTCTGAAACCTTCACTGCTGCTCTTCTGGAGACACCAAAGGAGGGGAGGATGTGCTGTGGTTATAAAACGTGGAGCAGATTTTGTAGTTTGGGAGAAAGAACATCCCACCTGAAGCACATTTGTCATTTGGGGCCCATCCGCTGCACTGCACCGAGGTCAGGAGTTGAAGGTCCCCTGATCTCCAGGTCTGTGTGTGGGGCTGAGGACTCTCAGAACCTTGGTGGTCACCAGGGGACCATAAAGCCACGTGCAATGACCTGGGCCTAAAGCAACTCCTGGCAGAGGGTAAACCGGTCCTGGAGAAGCAGGAGCATCACTCCATGGCCTGGACTGTGCCACCTCCAAGCAGAAAGTGGTTTGGGGTGAATTATTAACACGGCTGATTACGCAGCTCAGAGCAGAGTTTGTAAAAATGCCTCTCAGCATGTTTTCTGTGGTGATTCTTGCATACATTTATTTTTAAAATCCACCTTCCCTTTCCCTGCATAGGAAATTGGCTGGTGTTAACCAGTCTGTTCCGTGTCAGATGAAAGTTAAGATAATATGAATACTTAAAGACCCATTTGATACAAATTTTTGGATAAGACACTGTGAAATGGAAGAAATTTCTGAAATAATTCACTTGACATTTCTCTACAGTTCATTTCCTTCATTTTCATTTAACTGGCAGCTCATTTTCCCCTCAAGTTCTCCCATCCAGGTTGTAAATTCTACAAAATGTGAGAGCAGGCGAAGGCGTCCCTTTCGAAGCCACAGAGGTGACACAGAAACCCAAGACTTGGTTTCCAAATTAGTTACAAGGGCCTTGTTGAAAGTCAGATCAGGTTTCTGAGTGAGTTGATGTCCTTTGAAGATCTCACTGGACACATGAGCCAGCAGGACCCTCAGGAAGCTCAACAAAAGGAAATCCCAGAATCATCAAATCACAGAATAGTTTGGCTTGAAAGGGACCTTAAAAATCTCCCTTAATATTGTGTTGAGTCTAAATTCAACCGAATGTAACAACTCTGGGTTTATTTCAAGAATTAAAAATAATGAAAAGTAATTTTGAGCAGCAATTTTTGGTTGAGCCTGCTGGTGCTATGTCAGTGTGAATTCACATTTCCTTCCTCTATTTTCACTCTTGTAAATCATCCCACCCTGTTCCACCCCAGACTTCAGCACCCAGTGCTGTTTTTCTGCCCAGTGAATCTGAGATTTGGGCACTGGAGGAGAAAAAATGAAGGGGTGGAAATTCTGTCTTGCTTAGCAAACACAGGAGCCTCTCAGATCAGAGGAGCCAAGACCTCCAGGCTAAAAACCATCCTGTTGTTTGCTCTTGCTTCTTTCCAGCACATACCAAGATCTCTCCCTTACATCCATAATCATTTCTCCTTCTGGACTCCTGCAGGTGGGTGAATGAAACCCCAACACACAGCTCGATCCGCAGTGCCAGAATGGTGGTGCTTGTTGGAGGAGACCAAAATTCAGGGGGGTAACAATGGGGCATTTCCCCCCGTTTGCTGTGTGGGCCCAGCTGGAGCTTTGGGGGCTGCTCTGCAGGTGGCTCTGGAGCCAAAGGGCAGCACAGGTGACACGGACAGGGCCCCTGTGACAGGGCTTGGCAGAGGCTCTTACAGTGCAAGGCACTCAGGTTGCACGACATTAGAGGGATCCCAGAAACATGGATTTATTCGGAGAGCCAATCTCTGAATTTACAGCCACGATTGTTGCTGGGAAGAGCAAATAACTCTGAAGCTACTGGGGAAGAGGGATCTGCACCAGCTGCTGGTGAGACCTGGTGCTGTCCCTGGTGCTGTCCCTGGCTCTGTCCCCATGTGCTGTCCCTGGTGCTGTCCCTGGCTCTGTCCCATGTGCTGTCCCTGGTGCTGTCCCTGGTGCTGTCCCTGGCTCTGTCCCCATGTGCTGTCCCTGGTGCTCTCCCCATGTGCTGTCCCCATGCTGAGCTCTCATGGGGGGCCCGGTGCACTTGTGTCACCCAGGGATTTTTCACCCCAAAACCCCCAAATCCCCACTCAGGTTCAAATCAGGGCAGGTTTGTGCTGCTGCTGCAATTCTGTAATTAAATACTTGCTGAATCATTTAGGTTTTAAAAGCCCTCTTAGACCATCAAGGCCGACAGTTAAGCCAAGCCCACCACCAAACCATGTTCCCCAGCATGAGAAGTGTCTGCCCACATCACCAGCCCCCCAGAGATGTGGGAAATCCTCATCTGCTCATAAACGATGCATTTCAAAATTCAAATTTAACAAAAATGCTCCATTTTGCAGCTGACAGCCAAACCCAGCCCAGTTTGCAGCCACCTCTTAAACCCCACGGTCTCTGGGTGATCCAGGTCTAAACATCTGCAGTAAATAATTTGAGAGGCTTTACTTTTTACAGTTCCCTCCCCCCATCACTAATTGCCAACTTCCATCAGCCTTAATTACAGCCACTGAATGTTCAGCAGTCATGCAATATTTATCAATCTGGCTGCAATGACCCCTGGATGCTTTTTCCCGGGATATGACTAATTTTTATAGCACTGGAGAGAAATAATGTGCCTTTTCCATACGAGGAATATGTAAGGAAGCATTAAAAGGGGCAGGAGTAACCAAACAACAAACACAGTTATGAAACTCTTCCAAAGGTCAGTGCTAAAGCTGGGCAGTGCCCTCTTAGTCTTCCCCAAGTCCTTGCTGTGCCAATGGGATCTCTCAAACACAAAGAGGGTGGTATTTGGCTTAAATTGCCCTTTGTCTCATGGTCTGCAGGAATTAATGAGCTGTAACCCCATCCCATTTTGCTGCACCTCTCCAGTGCCACAGGACACCCCGTGGATTCACATCACTCCTGCCAGGGGCACCAACATTTGGACTCAAACACCTTTGTCAGAGAGGGCAGTGGCTGCCCAAGGATGGGGGGATCCCACAGTGCCCTCCCCGGGAGCTCCTGGGTGATTCCTCACACCCCTGAGAAGCGTTGGCACTTCAGGCCAGGCTGCTTCTTCATTACCCCTCATTAACACGTCCTGCCCTGGGAAACTGAGGAGGAAATGCCCTTCATTAGTGTCCCACAGTCCAGTGGGAAATTAGGGAATATCCTCTAGATTATCCCACTTCTCCACCTCTCTGTGTCCCACCATAGATGCTCTTCAAGTTCTGCAGGGCCAGGACACGCTGAGGCAGGAGGGAGAAGCCCCCCCAGACCCACCTCCTGCCAGCTCTGCCCCATCCAAACTCCCCACTCACCGCCCTGTTTAATGCACCCCCAGCTCATTTTCCCACAAAAGGCTCAAGGGAACATTTTTTCCCAATAAAAGCATCCCAAAGAAGAAGAACGGCCTGCCAGAGACCTTTAAGGATTATTCCAGAAGCAGTAATAAGCGTTATAAATGATTCCTGTATTTTTTAATATATCATAGCTCTGAGTTTTAATAGCCTTTATTAAAATGTTCTTGTTGGGAGCAGTGGATTTTAGTGTTGGCACTATATAAAAAAAGAAAACGTTTATGATGTACACCAGGATAATTTTATATAAAAGCTGATCTTTTTCATATTAATTTATATACTGCCATTTATCCTCTTTATTCTTTCACAGCCTATTTTTTAACCTACTGAAGAACTTCAGACTTACTGAAATTACCGCTGTCTTACCTTTAAAGCAGTTGGTTTAATTCATTACATTCTATTATGAAGCAGCTTAGTGGTACTAATCATATTTTCCAGTCTAAAGATAAATTGATTTGCCCCAAAAAAACAAAGGTATGTGGAAAGGACATGTGTGAGCTGCTGGGTTTGAAGCCAGAGAAGGGGGGGAAAAAAAGAGGATAATTCTGGAATCAGGGGAAAATCTCCACAAAACAGCTTTTGAGCCAAGCCTTGACCCAAAGACGTCTGTAGAAGTAGGAGATAAGACACTATTTCTTTTTTGATTCTTCAAGAAAAATAAGACTTTCATGTTCTCTGTGATAATCTTCAATCAATGAGTCAGTCACTCCCCAGCAGTTCTGGCTCTCTGGGGAGGCCCAGGGTGACTCCAGGCTGACATTGTGACAAACTCTGCCAGAAGGGCTGGAAGGAGATCAGGGGAACTGCAGGTCTGCCCTCGGTACAGGGGGGTCAGAGAGAATCATGGAATGGTTTGGTTGGGAAGGGACCTCAAAGCCCATCCAATGCCACCCCTGCCATGGGCAGGGACACCTCCCACCAGCCCAGGTTGCTCCAAGCCCCGTCCAACCTGGCCTTGGACACTGCCAGGGATCCAGGGGCAGCCACAGCTTCTCTGCCCACCCTGTGCCAGGGCCTGCCCACCCTCCCAGGGATGAACTTCCCTCCACAACCTCACACATTAAATACTGTGCTCCCAAGTGAAAACACGCATTTTTTTTCAAGCAGACAGAACTGGAAGCTGATGCAAATAATTCCATAAAATTAAAACACAATTCCATTTTCTGTCAGTGATACCTGATGGAAACACACCCCAATGATATCTGATTGTGGTGCTCTCTCTCTGCAGGTTTAGCCCAGGTGACCTGGGAGGAGACAGAAGGTGAAGATAATAGTATAGGAAAAGTCCTGGAGCAATTAAGATAATAAATGGCTAATAAGGACATTCTTATTAGCTGATGCTTCCTAATTGTTTGGTACCATGCAATGGACACAGTCAGGAACCTGCAGGGTGGACACACTGGTTGGTCAAGACACCCTTCCCTGATCCTCATTCCCAGCTACCCAATGAAGTGTTGGGTCATTTTAAGGACTGCTCTGTGCTGTGGTCACACCCTCACACAGCAGGGCCCTTTCCCATCTGCAAAGTGTGACACTCACTGCATTGCAACCCTTCACTCAGGGGCAAACACCCCTGTCCAGCAGCAGAGGGGTGGTTATGGTTTCCTGGACGGTTTTCACCTGGAGAAGAAAGATGTGTGTCTTCAACCTCTGTAAAGCTGTCTCTGGCCCGCAGGGTGACAGCCAGGCAGACACGGGTCATAAACATTTGTGATGTATTAAGGCATCCAACCTTCCCTCCGAACCTGCAGGGAACAGAGAAGCAACTTTGTCAGCATTGAAATAAAAACCTGGGATTTTGCTGTGATGAACAGGGGTGGATTTTCGTGTTTAAGCTGATTGTTGAGCACATCCAGAGTGTCGGGAGTGGTTTAACTGGATATGCCAACGAGAGGGGTGCGAGTAGAGCTGGCAGAAAAGGGCACGTCAGAGATTGCACCCCAGATCAAGGACTCAATCCCATGTTAAGGATTCAATCCCAGATAATTACTGAATCCCAGATAAAGACTGCAGCCCAGACCAAAGATTGCAGCCCAGATTTAGGATTGCATCACTAGCCCTGTCCCCAGGTGCCCCACCCACACAGTTTCTGAGCACTTCCAGGGGTGGAAGCTCCACCACTGCCCTGGGCAGCTGTGCCAATGCTTGACAAACCTCTCCATGAAAAACTCCTCCTTAATATCCAATGTAAACCTCCCCCAGCACAATTTAAAGCCACTTCCTCTTGTCCTGTCACAACATGCTTATATTGCTTTTCCAGGGGAGTCTGGGAGGGGATCTGGTGATCTATTTTCAAAGTTCCTCAGTCCAAAAATCATTCCTGAGAATGGAAAGAATTAGACAGGAATTTCTCTCCCAGGAGGGGTGGCAGTGCATATCTTACACTATCACTTCTCAGTCAGTTGTTGCATCCAGATGAAAAAAGCTCTCCGTAACGCAGAGGGGTGAGTGACTCAGATGGCACTGACCTGAGTTCATTCCTGATATCAACATGACCTGGAGTGTCATCAGGGCACCAGATTCCGACACCTCATCACCCAGCAAACTTCAGTGCAGAGCTGTTTCAGCCCAGTGGCCTTTGTCGTTGTCCACACACATTCTCAAGCAGTGTCATCAATTCCCCTCATCAGAGGCTGACAGAGAAAAAGAAAAGCCAAAACATTTTGCCCAAAGTCATTTTACCTTCCTCTCCTAAAGGGAGAGCATATTCTTATAAACTTGCTTTAAGCCAGTCCTGCTTCCTACCCATATTACATTTGATTTGCAGGCACTTTGCACGCAGAGAGGGACAGAACAACTATTATTATCATCATTATTATTATTAGCAGAGACAGTTTCTGCCACTTGACTTTATTTCATCTATAAGAGAAATAACACTCACAGAATATCCTGAGCTGGAAGGGACCCCCAAGGACCATCCAGTCCAACTCCTGACCCTGCCCAGACACCCCAACAATCCCTTCCGATGCTCCTGGAGCTCTGGCAGCCTTGGGGCCGTGCCCACTGCCCTGGGCAGTGCCCACCACCCTCTGGGGAAGGACCTTGTCCTGAGACCCCCCCTGACCCAGCCATGGCACAGCTCCAGCCATTAACTGCTTCTGAACTTACCATCTTACCTCCTTAAAAGTTCAGCCCAGCAATTCCAGGTCACCTGGATGTTTCTGGGTCAGTGTCTGAGCATCAGCTCATCTGCTGCCGACAAAACTCCCTGCGGGAGCCCTCGGGATTAGTTCCCAGCACATTCCATCTCTCTCCTGTAGCTTAAACCCCCCTTTGCTCCAAAGGATTGACTTTGTAGAGGCTGCAGTAGAAGCTGGAGAGCTCCTGCTGCCACAGATACAAGTGGTGTCCACCACAGCAGGAGCCTGTCCCAGGGAACTCCTTATCTGTCGCGCAGATGGAGCTGGAGCTCCACTGGGATGTGCTACTATCAGAGTGTCCCTGGGAAGGGATTTGTGGGCATTACTGGGGGTCCCTGATAAGGAAAAGCACTTCAGCTCCTCGGGAGTATCGGGGAGGACACGCAGAGTGGACATGATCGATTTGTCTGGAACTACTGCGCGGGGTCGGGGCATTCCACGGGCGTCACTGACAGGGAGGGCACGGAAGGGACACACAGGCAGGAAATGATCACAGCATCAATAAACGCTCCCAGATCACCTCCAACTCAGAGAACCTGGGCATGGATTGAGTCAAGCCACTGTTCGGATTATATATATTTGTGTGTGTGTGTAAATATAAATATATATTTTTATACACTTTTTTAAAAAATTATTTGGAACAGCCATAACCTTTCAAAACCATCCCTTTTTTTCCCCTAAATAAAAGGAATAGCAGAACACTAAACATCTATTTTAAATTATATTCTCAAAAATATTAGAAAAGTCTCATATTTAATGAAGCAAACTGTTTTTCTTGGTTGCTGGTTGCTCTCTAATGCCTGGCATAATCATTTTACCATTTTTTTTAAGAAGAATTATAAATCCTAACAAAGAAGGAACATTTGATTGTCGCACCCAAGTTACGATGGTAGAAGGATTCACATCAGGCAGAGAGAAAGGAGATATTTGGGCTCATTCCTCTGGGAAAGCTGCTTATTGGTTCATCCCTGTGAGCTGGAAAATTAACCCTTATAAAAAATAAAATAAAAACCACCCTCATAGAATCCTAGAATGGTTTGGGCTGGAAAGAACCTTAAAGACCTCCAACCCTGTGTTCATTGATCTTAAAACACAAGGGATCAATTTTCATTCTGAAGGTAATTGGCACTCCATGTTGGAGATGAACAGGGAGGTTTATGTCTTGTGAATTAGTTAACAAACCCCTCCCAACTAAAGCAATAGGAAATAATTAGGGATATGCTACAGAATTATTGCATTAAATCCCTGTCCTGGCTCTGACAGTCCTGCAAGATCAGGTGGCAGACTAATAAAAGCCTGGGTGGTTATTTTTCCTGGGTGTCAGCACATTGTTGGTTAATGACTGTCAGAGCAGGGCAACTCGAAAGTGGTTTCTTTCACACTTGTCTGTCACTAGCAAGCCTTTATTTCCTTTGTCAGCTGTTATTTCTAAACAGCAGGAGTTGTGGGCATGATTTTTCACTTATTTATTGTTAAAAATTATTGGTTTTTACTCCAAAAGCAGCTGATTTTCAAAAGTTATTCTTATTTTATCACTGTACTCTTGTATTTTATATCTCAAATACCACAGACAAGGAAGGGTTTCTAATTACAAAAGCTGTGGGTTGTTTGCCTTCCCAACTTTTATTAAATTTTCTTTTTATCTCACAGGATCATAGAATGATAGGGTTGGGTTGGGAGGGACCTCAGAGCTCATCTCTGCCCACCCCCTCCCATGGGCAAGGACAACTTCCACTGGACCAGGTTGCTCCAAGCCCCATCAAACCTGGTTTGCATTTCAAATGCAAGAACATGAAAATTCCCATATGAATGAGCAGCCTTTCCAGGGAAATGGCTGTTATCCCAAAAGTTATCCCAAAAGGAGGCACAGGTGGGCTCCATGGGCTGGGGGGGCTTTTCCAACCTCACTGATTCTGGAATGCTCTCCCACGGAGAGGGGAGGAAGGAAGAAGAAGGAGTTTCAGGTCATCTCGTCTCTAGGAGATCTTTCTGTAGCCAACAGTTCTTGGTCTTGAGAACATTTCACTGCACCAAGACCTTCTCCCTGCACAGTTCAGTGAAGGCACAGAGAAGGAATGGCCAAGACCAGCTGTACCCAGTCCCAGGGCGAACCCACACGAGGCTTCACTTCCCATCAAAAAACTTGGACAAAACTGACCTGAAATTGCCATGAAATTTTAATCATTCTCTATTTCCTGCACAGAAGTGATGGCAGAGTTTGGATCACCGTCTCTACTTCTAAAAGCAAAGATTTGAATAATGCATGGAAGGCGGGAATTAAAGTTGTCTTCTCCAGGAGGAGACGGAGCTGCACTCCCACCTTCCTTTCATTTCCTCACCATTAGACTCACAACCGGCTCCTCAGCAGCTCATGAATATTGGAAGAATATGACAGTGAAGTGTATTGTAATTGAAAGAATATTAATTACAGCTCATCTCATATTCTCTGGCTCTCTGTAATACCAGCTGAAAAGGAGTCATTATCCCAAGCCAGAAAGTCATGCTTTATTCAGGCCACTGTTATCTTTGTCAGCAGACGGGAAGTTATTAATTTAAAGTGGTAAAACAGTCCAAGCCCTGGATCCTTCATTGTTTCAGACATTAAGAAAAGCTGCTACTCACTTAAGTCATCAAGATTTACTTGATTAATTTTCTTTTCAGGGGGCAGGAACTGTGGATTCTTTGTGATTATAACTTTCCTCCTGACAAATCAATGCAGGGAGCAGGAATTGCACCTCCAGCAGCCACTGGCTCCCGGGACAATCAGTGCCCAGCACAGGCCATTTGCTTTAGTTTTTGTGATACCTTTCACTCCAGCACATCAAGGGTTTTTGCCTGCAAATGAACAGACCTGAAAAAGCTCCTTAATTTAACTATTTCTATTCTCTTTGCTCATAAATCCCTATTTAAACACTCTACAATCATCTACTCAAACACATCAGCAACCCCTGCATCACCTTCTTTTCCAGAGCCACAGTGATACACTTATTAAGATTCCCCCTTCAGCAATTCTATCACCTTATGGAAGCTAAACTTTAACCCCTGAGGGCTGCTAATTCTAGATTTTAAAATTTTAAAGCTGCTGTCATTGGCCAGGAGAAGCTCATGGCTCCATTCTGCTTTTTGGGATGTGATACAGAAAAACATATTTGGACTTTTTCGGTGATGATGTGGTTGAGCTATCCATGAAAAAGCGAGTCCTGGTTCTTAGTCTGTTTGTCACACACGTTGAAATAATTAATATAAGAATGGTTTAATGATAATAGTAGTCTCTATTAATTGCTAGAAATAGAACTGCACACAGAGTTCTCTGTCATAGAGACCTTCAAATTTCAACAGCTATCACAGTTCATATCTAAAAATAAAATTGCCAAAGCTGGAATTAAAAAATAGAAATTTGGAGAGAACAGGAGACACTTCCCCATCCATGGAAGTGTCCTAGGCCAGGTTGGACCGGGCTTGGAGCACCCTGGGCTGGTGGAAGGTGTCCCTGCCCATGGCAAGGGGTGGCACTGGCTGGGCTTTGAGGTCCCTTCCTACCCAAACCATTCCATGATTCTGTGATGTTTTTATGGCACAGAGAAGACATTCAGTACAAAACAAATATTAATATTTTCCCACTTGTCTATTTGCCACTTATGTTGACAAAACAGCAGTTTGCAAAGGAAACATCACGATACATTAGAACAGATTAAACTGAGAACTAAATACTCTGTTTTCTTCCATTTCCTGAAGCATTCCCAGCATGTGCCACTCATCCCAGCAGAAGGACCATATGGCTGCTCCATCATTTCCCCTCAAACACACAGATTCTGCAACAACTTTCTGACCAAATGATGCAAAAAAGCCTAAAATCATCCTGACAACCAGTAAGGACCCCAGAACCCAAATGGCCAAGAGTGGAGGGGGGTCAGGATTCTCCTGGTTGCACGTGCAGAGCAGAACAGCCCTATCCAAGGACAGGTTTGAGTTCCTGCAGAGGGAGACCCCAGCCTGCCAGGCACTAGGGGAGCCCAGCGGGGCTGAGGGTGCCTTTGGCAGCCACGGCTGCTCAAACCAAAGGGGCCCTTTATTGTCCCCAGCTCCCAGCACTGGCTGTGCCACCCTGTTAACTCCTGTCCCTCCCGGAGGGGACATCTCAGTGCAGCTCCCAGCTGAACACGTCAGCGAGTCCATCCATCCAAGGGCTCACCCGCTGCCACATTGCAAACCCCTCAGTCTTTGCTATATTCCCCCTTTTCTGGTATTTCAGGCAATTTCCCTGCAAGCTCTGCCCAGTTCTTGAATTTCTGCTCCCTTTCTGAGCACGGATTCAACCTGCTTCGCTTCCTCCCTCACCTGCAAATGTTTGCCTTCCAAATAATTCATTGCCTGCACAGAGAAGGGTCAAAATGCTAAATCAGAGCTCAAGAATAATTGCCTCTTAGATGGTTTTGGAGTAATTCTTTAATTAAAGCAGAGAAACTGGGAAAGTGTCTTAAAAACCCATCAGGATTCTTATACTATATTATGTAGATATAATTACTACCCACTATAATGTGGCCTGAGACTAATGATCAAGTCTTAAATGACTGAAGTTAAAGTTTAATTAAACCTGATGAAGGAAAGGCTTAAAACTGGCCAACTTCTTAAAATCTGGATAATTTGACAGTACACAATATCCTATGTGTTGATGGAGTCAGAGTTAGTGTTAATCATAATAATCAAGTTATTATAATAATGGTGGCAGTGATGATGATAATAATAGTAATAATAATAATAATGCTGTTTTGCCTGAGAAGTGACAGACACTGATCTCCCAGATAACAAGAAAGAGGAAACCAAATATATTCCTGGAAATGATCACAGCAAAAATCTCCCTGATTTCAGCCTTCAGTGACAGGTTTCTACTCCAAAACTAAAGTGTTTTGGGTTCCTTCACTGTATTCACCTGCTTAATGAATAACTGAGTGTTTTTACTACCATAAAATACCTTTTCAAATCTCTTTAAATCCTTAAACTCGGTGACATTGGTTTTGGTGACCTGCATGGGGGAACTGTGGCTCAGAGAAGAAACGAAGGGGTTATTAATTGGAATTTGACTGGAGGTCTTTGCTCATTTGTGGTCAGTTCTTAGACACGAAGGGACATTTTCAGGACACTGACTATCTCCTTTCTGGAAAGCTGTGCTCGGCTTTGTTTGCAAAAATTACAGCTCAAAAAAATTCATGAAAAGCTGTGTTTTCCTAATCCTAAACCAAGATCTGCCAACCTTTCCTGCTCCTGCCGGAGCTGGATCTCCCACCCCTCCCTGCAGAACCTGGCTGGGTATAACTGAGCTCGCACCAAGCTTGTTGCATTAATTTTCCCCACTTTTAATAAAATCGTATCTGTCTCAAAACACACCCAGCAGTGAATGTACATCAACAGTCAATATGTAATTACTGCCAAAGAAAAGATCATTTTTATGATGCCAACAAAAAAAACCCCAAACAACCACCAAAGTGTGATTTTAAGACCAATTAAAGGGATAAAAAAAATTTATCAATAGGAATTATTGTTTTCCAGTCCATTCTAATAAAAGGCAGGAGCTTTAAATGGTTGGTTTATGACAGAAAATATTGAGTGTATGTTAGAAACTCACCTATGAGAGCCAAAACACCATGTTTTCCTCCTCAATACACTTAAATTGAATTGATCAGAAAGAATAAAATTATCTTTGATCTCAAAACAGAAGAATTAGAGCAGGAAAACAAGTACAAATATCCTCAGTTCTATTCAGCGTGTGCTGAAACAGCACAGGTGGCAGTGGCAGGGCCAGGAAGAAGTTCCTTCAAGCTTTGGGGAACAAGATCACTCACCTGGTGCGAGGTGGGATCCACGAGAGGTCTCTGAAGGTCCCAGAGCTCAGCATGGGAGGTGCATTCCCCCCCTCCAGGGGTGGCAGTCCTAGCCATCTGGGTTTGGCACTGCACTGGGACCTCCGGAGCTTTGGGAGCCTCTGGAAGGTGTTGGTCGTGTGAAAAACAATCCAAGAGCAGAGTCAGAGCGCTGGGGGCTTTGGTGAGAGGTTGGGGCAACATGTGGCCAGGAGGACCTTCCACCACAGGGGTGGTCGTGGGGCACCAAGGACCTTCCCTAGTAACCACATCACTGCTCCCCCTTTGCTTCTCCACCTCCCCCCTCCAGATCCCCCCAAAATCCCTCTTCTCACCACACGCCAGGCTAAGAGTTTTCCAAATTCTCTTTTTCTTCCCCTAAAATGTTCCTGACCCTGTCCTGAAGTTCTTTCTCCAGTTTCATTCCTGTGTTTTCTATCACTTGATCCTATCAGGCTTCCTCTTTTCCGAGTGATTTATTACTCATAGCACCTTATTTCTTCCAGTCACTTTTAGCCTCTCCTCACTCCTTCACCTTTTCCTTTCCTCCACTCACCAACAACTTCTTCACCAAACCCCAGACTTGTTCAGCCTCTCCCACGAGCTTTGGCAGATGCAAGACCAAGAAACCCTTAGTCTGTGAAAAATAACCCCTGTCTGAAACTGCCCCATAACCCCACGGGGTGCTTTGATGCAATGACCTCATTGTTGGAGGGGACCTGTCCTGAAAAAAAGTGACCTACACTGGAAAAAATGATTCATTTCAACAAAAACCTCACTGAAGTCGATAAACTCTCCTCGGTAAATCATCACAACTTTCTTCTTTAGTCTCTTTCTAGATACACTCATGGACATCATAAAAAATGTTTAATACATGGTGATTACAGTCTGACCTTGTATTTGAGGCTGATTAAGTGGTGTTCCCTCAGCTCAGCCTCCCACAGGCTCAGCAATCCTTCCTCAGGCTTCTCCAAGCACTGCCCCGGCTCTTCACACACAGTGTGTGAGAAATAACACACCCCAAAAACCCCAAGGAAGCAAACATAACATGCACACAAATTGACACAAATTCGCTCTTATTTCAGTGCTGCTGAGCATGTCTTTGGTCAAGGAGGTTTGAAACCTTTATGGGAGTGACCAGGATGCTTCTGGACCTTTGATCTCACCCACGGAGTCCCTTCTAATGCTCCAAAACTCGCCACCAAACCCCTGTGGATGGTTGTCCCAGTGTCTACAGAGTGACACTGGGATGAGCAAGGGTGGCACAGCCAGCCCTGGTCCACGGGAGCATTTGGTGGCTGCATTGGGCAGCCCAGGAAGGGAGAATGGTCATGTTAGTGAGGGGGGAAAAAAAGGAAAAATCAACCAATTTCTTTGCTATAAACGCCCTGATCCTGCCCTGGAATGGAATTTTTTTGCTGCTGTGCTCAGCAGGTCACGGTGAATTGCTCATTGCCCCAGGTGGGACACGAGCCAGACCTGCAGAGCTGCTGTACAGCCCTGAGAGCTTCCAAAAGCATCTGCTGGACCAGCACCCAGAGCAGAGAAAAGGATAAAACAAGGAGACCTAAGAAACCTCCAGCTGAGCGACTCACTTTGCAGCCCCAGAGCACGACTTTGACCTTCACTTCCCCATAATGACCTCATGTCACCCCAGGCAAGCATCATCCAAATTGTATCATTTGGGGCTCCAGGATAAACCTGATAATTCTCAGAGAACTGGCCAGAGAAAAAATGCCCGAAGTTCTAATCCAAATTATCCCGTGTAATCGGTATTCTGAACATATTTTCTGAAATAGAAAAGCTCTTTAGAAAAACCACATTTGCTCATTATAATTCATCGAAAAATCCTTAATTTTACTGTTACATCTGTCAGTACCAAATTATATCGAATTCTTCAAAAGGGGAGGAAATTATGAGAGGTTTATATTCAGAAACTCCAGCTGAATGGTCCCTCTAAGGAAGTACCACGTTTTCCCCACACCTTTTTGGTGCCGCCCAGCAGCAGCTCCATCAGTGATAAAGCTCCAACACAAGACTCAGTCACAGCCCTCTGAATAACAACTAATTCTCAGCTTCCCTCTCAGAAAAATTCCAAAATCTCACCTTCCTAACTCCTCAAGAAGCAGCAGGAGGATAAACACTTTTCCCCAGTGTTCGAGGAACAGTGTTTTCCCAGCCCACAGCCACTGTTCCACCTCTGAGCACGAAAAACCCAATAAATCTGTTCTTTTCATAGATCTATCTTAGGAAAATAACATAATTTTTACATTAATAACATCCAAGCACCATGGCAGAAGATGAAAATGAAACCATTAGCAATAAATTCACTGCCCCAAGCTTATCTTTAAGCAACAGCCCAGCAGCACTGCTCTGTCCCTGAGAAAGCCTCACATGGTCCTTTCATTGTGATGTTTTCCAAAGGTTTCCCTCATTCCACGTGTCAGGGTCCTGTGTGTGTTTCAGGCAACTACCCTGGGTGCTTGTCTTTGCAGACTGATGAAACTAATACCAGTAGTGCGGGAAATTCTGGAGTATATATTAAAAAATGTCCCAAACAATTCTACAGATCAGCCACAGCAATCGAAAATAATGAGAAATAAATGAATCAGCCATCCCAGCAGGCTGGGTAGGGCTGAGCACTGAGGGCAGGGAGGGAGGGCAGCAGAGGAGGGAATAGGTCTGCAACAGTCACTTTTTTGGTTTTTTTTCTGCAAAAATTATCAGTCTTCAGGTTTCAGGTGTTCTTTATCCATCTCCATGCCAGAGGTGTTGTTCTCATGGAGTCCCACGGGCAGAGCCCAAATGGAGGAGCAGCTGAGGGAGCTGGGGGGGCTCAGCCGGGAGAAAAGGAGGCTCAGGGGGCACCTTCTGACTCTGCAGCGCCCTGATGGATCCAGGGGAGGGTTGGGATCTTCTCCCAGGGAACAGGGACAGGAGGAGAGGGAACAGCCTGGGCTGGGCCAGGGCAGGGGCAGGTGGGACATGGGGAGGAATTTCCTCCTGGAAAGGGTGGTCAGGCCTTGGCAGGGGCTGCCCAG
The DNA here is from genome assembly GCA_013396735.1 of Grallaria varia. Taxonomy (NCBI): domain Eukaryota; kingdom Metazoa; phylum Chordata; class Aves; order Passeriformes; family Formicariidae; genus Grallaria; species Grallaria varia. The sequence goes on along the minus strand of VWZG01003515.1, from coordinate 139,734 downwards.
GGAGGTTTGGAGTGCCCAGCCCTGGAGGTGCCCAAGGCAGGACTGGCCGTGGCACTGAGTGCTCTGGGCTGGGGGACAAGGGGGGCATCGGGCACAGGGTGGGCTCTGGGGGCTGGCAGGGCTTTGCCAACCCAAATGATCCTGGGATCCTATAACAGCAATGCCCTCCAGGCTCACAGGCTGGGAACAAAACAACCCTGGAGGAAAAGCCAGATTTTATTTTTTTAGCACTTGGCAGCTGAGGATCAACCTCTGAGAAATTAAACAAAATATATTCTTTTAAAGGGAAATTGGCTGCAAACAACATGAAATGACTGGTGGTGAAGTGATGAAATAATGATCTCAACGAGTGTCTTGGTACCTTCATGCTGTAGAAACACCTGTAACCAGTAAAGAGACAGCACTTCCCACAGAGAATCATGGAATGGTTTGGGTTGGAAGGGACCCCAAAGTCCTTCCAGTGCCACCCCCTGCCATGGGCAGGGACACCTTCCACCAGCCCAGGTTGCTCCAAGCCGCGTCCAACCTGCCCTTGGACACTCCCAGGGATCCAGGGGCAGCCACAGCTGGGCAGCAAAATGAGAGTTCATGTCTGCAGCATAAAATGGAAAAAAAAAAGAGGAAATCAGAAATAAACGAAAAGCATCTGACATGGCCCACTATAATACCAGGCCTCCTGTACAGTTGGGCTCCAGAATGGGTTAAGAAGCAGAAGAGATCAAGGACATGACACTTCCTTGGTCTGAGAGAGCCAGTGTGAGGGGCTTGGGCAGGGCTGGGGGGCTGTGCAGGGACACACCAGAGTCCCATCAGAGAGGGTGGAGAGGGAGAGAAGGGAAGGGACATGTGAGCGTGGGGGGAGGACACCCGCAGACACCCAGCTGGGTTTGGTTGCCATGCCATGACCAGGCACCATCCCAGCCAGACCACGGGTGGGAAGAGGGGTTGGAAGTGCCACTTGTCCCTGCAGACAATGCAGGTATTCCCTGTGCACACTGTTCTTTGTGGCCCTCAGCCCTCCCATGCTCGGTACATTATGGAGAAAATGATCCCAAAGATTTTCATCCAACTGTTGAAAGGCCACTGAGGCTCCAGCAGCAGATTTATAGCAAACCCCTTGGTTGTTATTGCCAATTTTCACAGAATCCCGGGATCACTGAGGTTGGCAAATCCCTCCCAGCCCAGGGAGCCCACCCTGTGCCCAATGCCCACCCTGTCCCCCAGCCCAGAGCACTCAGTGCCACGGCCAGTCCTGCCTTGGGCACCTCCAGGGCTGGGCACTCCAAACCTCCCTGGGCAGCCCCTGCCAAGGCCTGGCCACCCTTTCCAGGCAGGAATTCATGGAAATGCAGCACGTGCTGGGTCAGCTGTCAGATGGGACTGGCGTTATCTCCAGGAGAACCCTTTCCTTGCCCCTTGCCCTGTTACATCCCCAGCCAAAGGCTGCTGCTCTGTCCCTGCCGGGTTCACGGTACTGCGGTGACCAAAGCAGCAGCAAAGAGCATCGTTCTCCCTGCTCTGCTGCTGCAGGGACTCTGTCCTGGGACATGATTTCCCATTATGCCATAATTAAGGAGGCAATTTGTGCTTTTGCTCACATGCTTCGCTTACGTGAGCCTTTGGTTTCACTTGGAAGTGATTTGGGGAAAACTCCTGCCTCTAATAATGTTCTTCCTGATAACAAATTAAGCTTCTAAATTAGCATGTCTCTAAAGCAGCAGCTGAAATAGAAATATTAAATTAAAAAAGCAATTTTCTTCATGAGGTGATGGTTTAACAAGGGTTTCATTCTACCCTGTGAATGCCAGCCTGATGCTCCCTCAGGTTATTATGATAAATATTTGAGAATCAATGTTTTGATCTGTATTTCTCAAACCTTTTTGTTGACCTTTGTTAGAAATAATCACAGAAACATCTGGAGTTGGAAGAGCACCAGTAGGACCAATATTTGATATAAGGAGCATTCAGACCCCACCTACAGCATAATTTTCTGGGTGACAGAAAAGGATTTAATGACCAAGTTTAATCAAGTCCCGCCAAGTGATTTGTATCCTCTCATCCCAGGGAAAGAGATTTAGGATAGAGTTCAAAAACTTCATTAGAAATGTTCCTATCTCCCACATTTTATAGCATTAGATAGAAAATAGAGCAAAGGCCTGTCTGAGGGGGGAATGTTGATTTTGGAAACTCAGCATCTCCCCTCACTCCTGCTCCAACACCATCTTCATGAAGTTGCCTTGGCAACTTGTCAAGGGTTTAGTGGGTTTTCCCCTTTTCCTTTTCCTCACTTCAGGCTTTCACCTTAATTTCCTTCACCTTTTTTTTCCAGTTAAGCCAAGTGTAAATATTGAAGAGCAATATCAGGGGGCAAAGGAAGGAACTGGTTAGAATTCATGGGAAGGATTCCCGTGGAGGAGGGAGCTCGAGGGTGGGATGGAGGAACCACATTGGGAAGAGCCAGAGGAGTGAGGGAAGCAGAGGCAGATGGTCTGATGTCACTGCCTGTGGGTTTCAGAGAGAAACCACCCCCCTTTTACACTTTATAAGGGCAGATTTGTAAAGCCATGGCACGTTGGACAGTTTCAACCATCTTCCTGCTCTGCACACCTTAAACTGGAGCAGTTTTTCCCAGTTTTTTGCCTGCTGGAGGAGGGCAGGGAGGGGACATGCTGTGATCCCCAGGGGGGACTTGGCAAAGGACAGACTGCAAAAGAGCAGCTGGGAAATCCAACCTCTGCCTGGTGCCAGCACAGGAGAAGCAGGAATTCCTCCAGCAGCAGTTCCTGCATTCCCTGGGGTGATAAATCACTGTGCACTCCCAGCAAGGCTCACACAGGGCTGATCTCACACTCCTACAGAGATGCACAGGAATGGAGTCCAAACCACCTCCAGCAGCAGAAACCCCTTTGCAGAGACACAAACGCACCCCTGGGCAGGTGATGTGTCTCCCAGAGCCCCAGGAAGCATCTCCCAACTTTCCATACCCCTGAGCCCAGGAATGCCATTGCCTCATGTTCCCACTTTCCCAAACCACGTTCCCTCTTTGCCCTGATTTCCCCTCCAGTCCCTTTCTCTTCAGCTTCTCCCTTCCTTTTTACCCTCCCTCTCCACCCCTCTCTGCTGAAGTCACTGCCCTGTTTTTCCCCATCCACAAATAAATAACGGCCCTCCCAAGCTGCATTTTACAAAGAAGAATTTTGTTATATACGACCCCATATTTTTTATCTTTTTTAATTTGCAACTCAATTTTCTGCCCCTGGTACATTCCCATGAAGATTCTTCTTCATAAACTATTTCCTGTAGAAGTTGCATTCGTTGTCTCGTTCCCTCTGCAATATTTCTTATCAATTAGACAATAAATTACATCTCTGGCAGTTACTTACCTGGAGTTCACACTCCCAGTGACTCCTGAAGAATCCAACACAAGTTAATCCATCCTGGGAAGTTCTGTTTGTTAGGTGAATACCAAGGCATTGTTTAACACTGGAATTTCTGACCATGTCCCAAGGGAAAAATGTGGAAAAGAGGGAAATTGCGTTATTAATAGACACTTCTTCAGAAAATCTGAGATTTGCCTCAAGGTTAATCACAGTGTCTTCATAATCTTCTTCCTAACCCCCTAATTTTTCTTATTGGCAGCCAAGACAAAGTGTCCTGAAGTGAAATAAAAGGCATTTGTGGGACAGGTGATGCCACCACAGCCGTGGGGAGAGGTTGGTGCTGCCCATATTTCTCCCTGGCTCTTTTTTCCTTTCCTTGGCTCAGTCACCCCAGCATCACTGGGATGTCCCATCACTGGACTCACACAGCTGTGCTCTTCCCACCTTCCCTGGGCCCCAGCTCCTTGCTCAGGGGCTGCAAATCTCGGTGCCATCGCTGACCTGGCCACGGAGAGGACTCTGATACAGTGGAAGGTTCTCAAGACCGAGAACTCTCGGCTACAGAAATTTTTCCCCAACTTTTCAAGAGATGAGATAGTCTGAAACTCCTTTTTCTTCCTACGTCCCCACTCTGGGGGAGAGCAGCACAGAATCCCAGGATTACTTGGGTTGGCAAAGCCCTGCCAGCCTGTGGAGCCCACCCTGTGCCCGATGCCCACCTTGTTCCCCAGCCCAGAGCACTCAGTGCCACGGCCAGTCCTGCCTTGGGCACCTCCAGGGCTGGCCACTCCAAACCGCCCTGGGCAGCCCCTGCCAAGGCCTGGCCACCCTTTCCAGGCACAAATTCCTCCTGACCATTGGGTAGGAGCACAGGACTTTGTGCCGTGGCTCTTCTGGCCCTTAATTTTCATGAGCAGAGAAATCACCTCGTTCGGAGCAAATAAAGGCCATCTTTGTTCTTAATAAAACAAATCTGAACCACACCCTCCCCCCCCAAATAACCCCACACCTTGACATCTTGAGAACATATTACATTGCAATGGAAATACCACTTCAAAGAAAATGAGTTTAGCAAAAGCAATATTGGAAATTAATGAATGGCCATCAGAGCAGCTGATGTAAAACATCACCTGAGGGAAGAAAAGCTTCCTTGCCATTTTAGTGAGTTTATTCAGTCGTGGAACTGCTCAAAGGCCCGTGAGAAACAGTTTTATTTATTTACCTCAGGGCTCTTTTTAATATAAGGTTGTTGCCCTCAGAGCAGTTCTGTGCTCAGTGTCTCGTGTCCCTCCTGACCAAGTCCTTCAGCACCAGCCAGACTCCAAGTGCAGGAGAACTTCCAGGAGCCCTGAGTGCATCACTGGTGGGTGATGGGAGCTGGGGGGATGCAGAAGAGCAATGGCAACCCTTCAACACACCCAGCTGAGGTGGGCCTGATCAAAAGTCACCTTCTGGTGTCCTAAATTCCCTCCCAATGACATGGCCATGCGGGGGAAGTACACGGCCCTTGCTGGCACCTGCTGGTCTCACATCTATGCCAAGCAAAAAAGGGAAAAAAAAAAATGTATCCCAACCCCCTAAAAACCCTGCAGTGGACATGGAACATCCTTCACAGTGAAGGAAACAACCTGCCCAAAAGCCTCCCTGGGCAAACAAGCAGCTCAGACTGCCCAGTCAGACTTTTGGGGATGGGTCTCCTGGGGGTTCCCACCCGGCTGGAGCCCCAGTGCTTCATCCAGGCTTCATCAGCACAGAAGGCACCTCAAAAGGAAGGCAATCTCAGCGCTGATGGGGTTTAGTACTTGCTGGTTTCACTTTGCAACATGAGACAATTGTAACGGATTTGGTTTCTTTAAAGAATTCACTGCAATTCCATCCTTAGGTGAGACGTGCCTGTCCCTTCCCACAGGTGGACGGACATACAACATCCATAAAACATCTCCCCAGTCCTGAAGTCTCCACATCCAAACACTCAGCACTAAATCCAGAATTCCAGGTCCATCCCATGGACAAGCTCTGCCATGAAGTCCCTAAAGCAGAGGAAGAGAAGTTGCTCTGAGGTTGAGAGAATTGGGAATGTTCATCTGGAGAAGAGAAGGCTCCAGGGACACCTGAGAGCCCCTTCCAGTGCCCAAAGGGGCTCCAGGAGAGCTGGAGAGGGACTGGGGACAAGGCATGGAGGGACAGGACACAGGGAATGGCTTCCCACTGCCAGAGGGCAGGGATAGATGGGATATTGGGAAGGAATTCCTGGCTGGGAGGGTGAGGAGATGCTGGAATGGATTTCCCAGAGAAGTTGAGGCTGCCCCTGTATCCCTGGAAGTGTCCAAGGCCAGGTTGGATGGGGTTTGGAGCCACCTGGGCTGGTGGAAGGTGTCCCTGCCCATGGCAGGGAGTGGCACTGGATGGGCTTTGAGGTCCTTTCCCACTCAACCCAGTCTGGGATTCTGAGATTCTCAGTAAAACTTGGAAAAAGGATCACAGGGAGCTGCTGTGAGAGGCTCAACAAGCCTGGATTCCAGTCACACCCCAGAGGGAACCCCTCCTGGGAATGGCAGAGACACGGAGAAGGGGCTGTTTCCTCTGCTGTCCCTGCTGCAGGTTGGCACAGTCAGTGTTTCTCCTTTGCTGTTTTCTCTTTGGGAGAGGGGAGTGTGAGGAAGGAGAGCGAGCAGAGGAACACAATTTTTCCTGCATTTCCTCTTATCTCTTACTGAGGCAACTGCAACTCAGTCCCGGGTGTGCACATCACCTGGAGCAGGGATCCTTGGGTGGAATATGTAAAAAGCAGGAGGGAAGCAAAGAAACAACAAATGACATTAACCAAAAAAAAAAAACTGCTGGAGGAAACAACATGTAAAAAGGAAAAAGCAGGAAATACACTGTCTCTCCCAGAGTCGTGGTATCCAAAAAATTACCTGTCCCTAGCTCAATACCAATATTGTGCGACTTAGAGAGGAAAATACTGGATTTCAATGCTGACAAAATCCCTCCTTCCCCCTCCCTGAGGAGGTAAATCCACGTGCTTTCTGCTCATTCCTGATGTGCTGTGACATTCCCTGTCAGCTGGTGACATCCTGCCAAACCCAGGGACCAGCCAGTGCCAGCCAGCCACATGGACTCATCCTGTTGCCTTTAAGGGGTCATAAAGTCACAGAATCACAGAATATTTGGGCTGGAAGGGGCCTTTAAAGGTCATCCAGTCCAAGCCCTGCCTTGGACAGGGGCATCTTCCACTGGATCATGTCCCACAGGAAATTCACAAGCACTCAAATTGACCCAAATACATTTCATATCCTAAGAAACTACTTTGGGAACTCAACTTCCAAGAGCTGACAGTGCCAGGGAAAGCAGCTTTCCTTGCACATCATTCCACCACATGCCACGTCCCTGAAAATTCAGGCAACTCTAAAAATGAGTAAGTATTTAATTTCTAAACCATTCATATGTGGCCTTCTGCAAGTATCCTATTTTGAAAGCCATTTAAAAGGTCACCATCTAAAGCTATTTAAAGGTTACCATTTTTGTGGGAAAAAAAATAACCCTAAAAGTCAGTTTTTTCTGTTATTCACAAAGAAAATCACATTCAGCTAAACCAAACCCCATTTTTGGACAACCAAACAAAGCTGATGAAGTGATTTTCAATGTCTCTAATGAGTTTTTGCCCACAACAGCTATTTCAGCTGGATTGGGAAGACCTGGTGATGGAATATAAAGGTGCCATATAACAGATTTCATCCACATCAACCCCACAGCTCCCACCCTTGTCACAATCCCAGAGGGCTCTCAGTGTGTCATTCCCATCTCCAGCAGCACAGACCTTTGTAAGGAGACCACGACCTCCCTTTTCTGTGCCCATCCAGCAAGACCCATCCACAGGGATGTCATTCTGTTCCCCAGGGATGTCATTCTGTTCCCCAGGGATGTCATTCTGTGCCACAGGGATGATGCTACGCCACATCACTTCCAGAACTCCCCCTCTTTCTGGCCTTGGTGAGCCCTTTTAACTGTTTTCCCCTAAGAAACTTCAATAATTAGTCACAGAATCACAGAACATCCTGAGCTGGAAGGGACCCACAAGGATCACCAACTCCTGGCCCTGCACAGGAACTTATTTTAAAATGGAAGAGATAAAAAATCCCAAAATAACCAACCAACCAGGCAATTGCAGCCTATAAGTCTCTCTTTAAACATCAGGAAAGAAAGCAACTTCCGAGAGGAATCCGTTCCATTGTTTAAATGGAAGTTGTTCAGGCACTGCAATGACAAGAAAAATGAGAGGAAAATTCTATAAGGCTCAAGAACAAAGCAATAAAAGGATCATTTGCTTAATTCCATCATTACCAGTAGCAGGTGCCCATGGGTTTAATCAGAAAATCAATTTGTGAGGCTTTTTTCCCCCATTGTAAATGGGGAGAAAAAAAAAAAAAGACAATTTTCTCTGCTTTTGTATTTTTACCCACCGTCCCTGGCTTGGCTTCCAGCCCTCAGCATCAGTAACTCTCATTGCTGAAGGACCCACCTCTGTTCTCCCCATGGGATTTATCCAACCACAGCGATCCACCACCATTTATTCTTGACCCCTTTGGCTCCCCGCTTTGTTGAGGTCCCTGGTGGGTTATTGTCCTGGTTAGCTCATATTGTCCAAGTTCACATTCACTTCTTGACTCTGAAGCCAAAGTTTTGCAGCACTGAGTTCTGAAAATCTGCCATAAACAGAAAAACTGAATGAGTGGTGGAGTCCTGGATTCTTCCTGGGAGCAAAACAGGAGCATACAGGTCACCTGGAGAACTTTGTGCTGGGGTATTGGCTTAAAAATTTGGAATAGCCTTTAGGTTTGAAGATTTTCCTCCCATAAAACTAAGGATATGCGTGGGAATTGCATTGGGGTTGTTCTGTCTGGAGAACTAAAGGCTCCAGGGTGACCTTACTGTGGCCTTCCAGTGCCTAAAGGGGCTCCAGGAGAGCTGGAGAGGGACTGGGGACAAGGCATGGAGGGACAGGACACAGGGAATGGCTTCCCACTGCCAGAGGGCAGGGATGGATGGGATATTGGGAAGGAATTGGTGGCTGGGAGGGGGGGCAGGCCCTGGCACAGGGTGGGCAGAGAAGCTGTGGCTGCCCCTGGATCCCTGGCAGTGTCCAAGGCTAGGTTGGACAGGGCTTGGAGAACCCTGGGCTGGTGGGAGGTGTCCCTGCCCATGGCAGGGGGGGAATAAGATGATTTTAAGGTTCTTTCCAGTCCAAATGATTTTATCATTCTATGACTTGCCAGATTTTATCCCCTTCCACCAGGCACAGCATGAAGATGATGGTCCCTGCACTCCAAACCACGGCTGGGACAGGGGCCAATTCTTGTGTCTCGCTCCCCACCCAGTGAGATATTTAGAAAGAACCTCCCAATTCATGTTCCTGCAGCACTTCAAACATGTGGATTTCTGTACCAGTCTAAGGCAGATACCGTGGGTACTTTTTATAGCTCAGAATCAAATTAAAAGCAGAGTTAAAGGCAAAGGCAGACAACACGTGGAGGAGGAATCACAGGAGGTTATTCCAGCAGAGGAGTTGTTATCTCTGCCTGCCCTCTCCGCTCACAACCTGCATTTGATCATATATTCCTCTGACTTATCTGCTGCAGTCCTTGCATGCTAAAGGCAGAGAGAAATAGAGGGTAGACATTAGAGAACTCGTTCTGGATTGCTCTGATGCTGGAAGCTGGAAGTCCATCATTCCAGCTTTCTCAGGAAGGATTAATTATTCAGTGCTGCAGGAAAAATTAACACAGGGAACTCAAAGTCTGTATGAGCAAAAGCTAGAGAAGTATTTCAGATACATGTGTGTGGTGTATTTTGCATACAACGCCCTGTCAGGGCTGTCTGGCCGGGCTGCAGGATGGCCCCCCTTGGCTGTCCCTGTCCAGCACAAACATTCCCGGCTCTGCCCCTGCCAGGGGGCGTGCTGATCCAGCTGATCCAGCTGTGGCCTGGGAATGCTGAACACGGGAGGCTCCCACACCCCTCAGGGGAGTTGAGGGACACCCCCAGCTCCCTCTTAACTTTTTCTCCTTTCATTTTTTTCCTTTAATTTTTTCCCCCTTTTTCCCCACCCTTTTCCTCCTTTTTACTTTTTTCATTTACCTTTTCTTTCCTTTTTTTATTTTTAAATTTCCCCCTTTTCCTCTTCACTTCTTTCTCTTTTTTTCCTCTCCACCTCCTCTTATTTTCCTTTTTTCCTCCTTTCCTTTCTCCTCTTTTTTATTTTAATTTTCCAACCTTTTCTACCTTCTGCTCTTTTCTCATTTACTTTTTAATTTTACTTTTTCTTTTTTCTTTATCCCCTTTTTTCTTTTTTCCCATTTTTTTAAATTTTGATTTTCTTTCCTTTTTTTTTTTTTTTTAACTTTTCCCCAGCTTTCTTTTTTCTTTTCTTGTTTTCTCCTTTTCCTTTTTTTCATTCCCTTTTTTCCATTCTCCCCCTTTTCGATTTTGGTTTTTTTGCTTTTTCTTTTTGTCCCTTTTTCATTTTTTATTCCCTTTCCATCTTCCCTTTTCTTACTTCTGCCTTCTTTCCTTTTTTTTTTCCTTTTCCTTTTTTCATTTCCTCCTTTTTCCCTTTTATTTTCCCCCCATTTCCTTTTCTTTACTTTTTTCCTTTCCCCCATCTATTTCCTGGATAATCAGTTCAATTCCTCCCCCGTGCCCATCCCCAGCACCCCCTGCAAACACCATCGCCCAGGGCTGGCTCTGTCCCTGTGCCAGGACAGCTCAGCTGCCCCTTCCCTTCCCAGCAACACCTCCCTGATCTCATTCCCAGTGGCTCAAGCTCTCAGGATGAATTCCCACATTTATCCCTCAGGATGGGAGCAGATTCCCTCCTGAACTGCCACCAACCCTGCCTTGGTGCGAGATTAGCCCCTGGGAGATCCGTGGAAATAAATCCATAATGCAAGTCCATCAGGAGCAGGGAAAATCCATCCAGATGCTCCATATTTTCCATGCCCTCTGCTCAGCATCCTGTTGTCCCCACTGTGCTCCCCCCAGGAGCTGGGAATGCAGCGTCTGCTCCAGAACCAACAGGAGTCCAAGCACAGGTGGGACATGTAAAGGTTGGACAGGGTGGGACAGTGGGAGGTCAATCCCCAAGCCAACCCATTCCAGGGTTTAATGACAAGGCAGGTCAGTGACATCATCTCCTGGTTTAACACACAGCAATTCATTTTTGACATTCCTCCCAGAACTGCGGACAGGGCTGCTGAGATGCACTTCCACTGCTCAGGAAGAACTTAGAGGGGGAAAAAACCATCAGGAGATGTCCTGGGTTTGCACTTTGAGGTCACTCGGAACCTCCCGAGAGCTCAGCCCCAGCTCCTGTTGGTCCAGCATGGGGCTCTTCCAATTAAAGGGGTATTTTCGAGTCGGTGCAGTGGGCACTCTCCTGCTCCTCCAGGCTGATTCCAGCCGCTCCTCTCCTGACACTTCCCACTGTTAAGCAGCCATTTATTACCGCTGTTGTTTCACACCTTCCAGCAGGAGTTTATCACCTGCAGTTGCCGCAGCAGCCCTTCGGCTGCCCCTCCTCAGAGGCATATCTTAATTAAATCACAGAATTGAGCAGAATGGGCCGTATTTCCATAACCTCTGTGCCTCCACATGCATAACAAGCACACGGTTGATTTAAGGAGCCTTTTTTCTTCTTTACAGAAAGACAAAAGCAAATTCCATTAATCCTTCATTATCTTCACTTGCAGTATTTTGGAGCACGGGGCAATTTGAAATGAATTTTGCTGCCTCCCTGACCATCACTCACTAATTCAGGCAACTGCACCCTGAGCTGGAGCTTGATTTCTCTGGTCTGTTTCTCCTTAGGGTTCAATATTTTGTAAATATTTTTCAAAAATTAACCTTTTTATCCAGATTATTTTACCTTTTCCTAACGGTATCAGAAGCAGATACATTTATATCTTTATGCCTTTCCACGAGAAACTCCCAAAGGATGAAGGGACAACATCCCACCCAAAAAGGGAATTACATCCATATTCCCCAAATACTTGACAGAAATACCAACCTGCCCTTGGACACTCCCAGGGATCCAGAGGCAGCCACAGCTTCTCTGCCCAACCTGTGCCAGGGCCTGATAACCCACATGAGACAAGACTTTAGACCCCCTGCTCACCCCAAATCCCAGACTGGAATGGCAGTGGTGGACTGTTCCTCCCAAAGCAGGAGGAGATGTTCTGGGGAGTGCCCAGGGGCAATCCCGTGGCACAGGGAGGGTTTCCTATGGCTGTTTCCCTGGGAAATGTCACCAGTTACTCTCCACTTCCCTGGAGCATCGTTCCCTTTCCTCCACCCGGGCTGGCAGGGAGTGGAGCTGGAAGGAGAACACAAAGCACTGCACGGCTTTGTCCCTGGTGCTGAACAGTCACGGGGGAGCAGGGACAGGGACTCCCAACTACAGTGCTGGGATCCTCTCAATAAAATAACAACCCCCTATAAATAAATACCCTACGCAAAGTCATAATTAACTCCTGAAAAATATCATCAAGGCCGAGGCAGAGCTGGAGCTCAGGAAACCTCTCGTTGCTCCTTCTCTGCCCACCAAGGCAGGAGGATAATTCCTTCTACCCCTCATCCCTTCATCTTGGTCAACATCCAACCACAAAGAGATCAGGCAAAGGGGTTATCCATTTCCTTTTTGCTAATGAGGTTTTATAATACATTTTCTTCAGACGGGATAATTGGCCCTGCCGGTGGGGTGGGTCATCAGATCTCCCACCCACCCCCACAGGTTCCCTGTTACAGCCTCGAGTCATATCTGCTAAAAAGTTAATCAAGCTGAAATGTCATGGAATTTAATAACTATCACAGAAGAGGTGCTGAGTTCAATATCCCACTAATTATGTTATTTTCCAACAGGAAATGTGTCTTCTGGTAATTGGACCAAGTACTGTTTTCAGTCATCCTCTGCTATTTACTTTTGTTTATCCCAGTTTTGCTCCTTCCCCAGAACAGGAACAGCTCTAAAATTAAGCAGCGCCTTAAAGTTACTGTAATTACATCTAGACATGGCTTTGCCTCAGGTGTTCCTGCCTCCTTGCTCTCCCCAGTCCCCCTTCAGCACAAACCCTTCCTTCCTGGGTGGGATCTCTTACCTTTCAACACGACACCCGAGATAAACCACTAACAGCAGCAACTGACATTTATAGGGATTTATAATAAACACATTTGACTAAAATCAAAGCCCCAGCACAAAGACAGACAGGAGACACCAGCAAATGTCACTTCCAGCACTGTCACTATCACACAACAACAGCCACAAAGGGGTTCTGGCAGCTTTAAAGCCCCAGAGAAATGTTTCACCATAAAGGTGCTTTCAACACAACCAGCTCCTCACAGCAAGTGTGACCCTGAGTGGGAATTGTCAGGGACTGCAAATGACGTTTGGAGCAGAGTCAGAGCCAGCTCTAGGCATGGGACAGAGTCCTGGGATGGTCTGGGCTGGAAGGGATCCCAAAGTCCATCCAGTGCCAGCCCCTGCCACGGGCAGGGACACCTTCCACCAGCCCAGGTGTGTCCACCTCCCTGCAGTCGTGGTGCCCAGAGACATCGTGGATTCCATCCCTGGAAGTGTCCAAGGGCAGGTTGGACGGGGCTTGGAGCAACCTGGGCTGGTGGAAGGTGTCCTTGCCCATGGCAGGGGGGGGGATAAGATGTTTTTAAGGTCCCTTCCAGCCCAAACCAGCCTGTGACTCTGTGATATCACACTGTATATTAAAGGCAGGCCTCTGGAACTGCATTTGTCTTGTGACCTTCAAGCTAAAGGAGAATATTCGCCAGTTTTACCTCTCCCTCAGGATTTCCCCCAGTTTCTTCTCCTTTCTGCTTTCCTCTTTCCTCCAACTTTCATCCGGATGAACAAGGAGGAACCAGCAGCAGGTTCATAAAGAGAAAAGGGGATTTAAATAAAGTGATGGATGACCCTCATCTGCCAGGAGAGAGTCAAGGGAAAGAGAAGAGCCTGGCTGAGCCTCTGCCAAAGCCATCCACAGCTCCAGGAGGGTTTTCCATCACCTCCTAAGTGCCCCATGCCAAAGGTTGTTTGGCTCCTTGCAAACCCTAATAAAGATTTACACCAGGCTGTAAAGCAAAAAAACCTTAGTCCCTGATTATTATTCCCTTTACACAGTGTCTGACAGGAGACTATAAATCCAACATTTACATGGGGAAAATTGCTGAAAATGGAAACCAATAAAATCCCAAACACCTTCATAATCTGGGCAGCTCCAAGCCCAGGAATCCCAGGTGCGTTTTTAAGGGGAAAGGGTGAATCTTTATATTTGCAAGGAGAAAGTATTAAGACTATCACTGCTCTTAAGAACATTTTTAACTGCAGACAAGGTTTTCTTCAGATACTTTTAGGCTCAGATTTAGGTTAAGTTTCAAGGTTAAAAAGTCTCATTATTCCTTGTTCTATATGCCTACAGCACAGACCTGCTCAGCTGTACCTGCAGAAGTCCTGGAGATCTTCCACCCACAACAAGCCCAGGAACTGAAGGCAGAGAATTCCGCACCGCTCTTCCCAGAGACCAGATTATTGCAACCCCGTGTTCGCTGGGTTAACTCGGCCTCTGGAATTTCCACGGGCTGAGGGAGACAGAAGAAGAGGTGAAACAAAAATGCAGTCGTTCCTTTTGGCAGGAGCTGGGGGCATGGACACAGGGAGGTGCTGGGGACATGGACACAGGGAGGTGCTGGGGAGATGGACACAGGGAGGTGCTGGGGAGATGGACACAGGGAGGTGCTGGGGGCATGGACACAGGGAGGTGCTGGGGGCATGGATACAGGGAGGTGCTGGGGGGATGGACACAGGGAGGTGCTGGGGAGATGGACACAGGGAGGTGCTGGGGGCATGGACACAGGGAGGTGCTGGGGAGATGGACACAGGGAGCTGCTGGGGGCATGGACACAGGGAGCTGCTGGGGAGATGGACACAGGGAGCTGCTGGGGAGATGGACACAGGGAGGTGCTGGGGACATGGACACAGGGAGGTGCTGGGGCAGGCACGTTTCCCTTTGTGCCTCACCAGGATAACATTTCCACTCCATGAGAAAACCCACATTTTCCTCTCAGTGCCAAAGGAATGGAGCTGTGTCAGTGCTGAGGAAAACAGCAGCAACTCAGCCAGAGATGTAGATGGAACATGGTTTCCTACAGTGGTTTTTCCTATTTTTCCTGCATCCACCCACAGTGAAAGGGGGAAGGAAGTGGTGATGTGCTGTTCGGGGTGCTGGAGAACGGGGCCCACAATCCCCAGCAGGACCCAACACCAAGGCTTGACCCTCAAGCCACCAACGGTTGCACAACAGCAGCACCAGGAGCTTCTGGATGCATGAAACACCCACCAAGGGGTGAAGAAACACTGACTGGGTTTAGGGAAGAGGCTTCATGACTTTTAGGATGAGTTTTAAGCCAGGGTGCACAATGCCCCAGTAGCTGGGACTCTGTATCTCAGCAGTTTTATTTATTTAAGGAGGTTATTTCACGACAGGGCTGTGGAAGAACCACCAGCCTTGGGCTACAAACTCCTGCTGCACAGCCCAGAAATGCCATGGAATTGTGGAATCCTGGCATGGTGTGGGTTGGAAGGGATCTTACAGATTGTCTAGTCCAACCCCTCTTCCACTAGACCAGGTTGCTCCAAGCCCTGTCCCACAGAAATTATGGAATGGGCCAAGGGAGAAGGGCCAGGGTGTCAAGGGGCAACTCAGAGACATCCAGACAATCATGAGCCACCAAATGAGATCCTTGTTCTTTAAAAGAAGAGACATTCAAACTCAAATCTTAAATTCCAGCGGATTTTTGGCTATGGCCTCTTCACTCCTCTGCACATTGATCATGTATATTTTATGAGCACTTCATTAGAATTTCAGGGAGGTTTTCTCCAGTCTGAACTGAAGTATTCCATGCTTGGTTTATGTAGTGGTACAAAAATGGGAGGATTTAGACCATGATTTTAAGTTTAGAAACTGCATTTTTAATGGAACTGTTCTTAGATGAGTGAATTTGCTCTCATGCTATTTTAAAATTTCATTTTCAGTTCCGAGATATTTAAAAGCCTTTTTTAACACACAATAATATTGGGCTGCTATGTCATTTCCCCCCCTACATGATTCTGTCAGGAGGATGTACTTATTAGTGGACTTGTATTGAAATTACGGGTACTTTTAAAAATGTTTTCTTCAATCCTTTATGAATATTTTCATGAAAATCTCTGAAAATATCTTCCAATGTTTCATTGCTATTTTAGTACATTAAATGGAAAGGTAGAATTTTCAAGGTTTACTAATTTTTAATGGAACTTAAATTTTTATTTATTCCATTCAGGTAAGAGGAATTTCAAAGCACATTTCCCCCAAAATACAAAGTGTTCTGCATGATTCTAATTCCTTCTCTCATTGTCTGTTCATCGGAAATCTGAGACCACAGAAAAACCTCTCCTTGAGGCTTCCAGTGCCTAAAGGGGCTCCAGGAGAGCTGGAGAGGGACTGGGGACAAGGCATGGAGGGACAGGACACAGGGAATGGCTTCCCACTGCCAGAGGGCAGGGACAGATGGGATATTGGGAAGGAATTCCTGGCTGGGAGGGTGGGCAGGCCCTGGCACAGGGTGGGCAGAGAAGCTGTGGCTGCCCCTGGATCCCTGGCAGTGTCCAAGGGCAGGTTGGACGGGGCTTGGAGCAACCTGGGCTGGTGGGAGGTGTCCCTGCCCATATAACAAGATGACTTTGAGGTCCCTTCCAACCCAAACCATTCCAGGCTTCCATGATTCTATGACCAGATTCCCACCAGACTGCCAACAGGAGAAAGGGAAGTTCAAAGCTAGCCTTGACTGTGCAGGGATTTGTGCCTTTGACAATCCCCAATGACCTTCCCAGCCCCAGCCTGGCAGTGACTCAGAGACTCTGCATTTTCATACCATGCAGACAATCCCTCGCTCCACAACTGAATTTGCCTCATTTGCTGGGTTTGTCACAGCCTTTATATATGAAAAAAAAACCACATTTTCCCTGTAACAAATCCCAGTGTAGTATCAATGCCGAGAATTCTATGGAATTAGACTGATTTTTTCCTCCCACTAATAAGCATGAGAGGCAGCCCAGTTTTTGTGACACGCTGAAGTTTAGATTTTAAATTTTAAACAACAGAACACTGAATTAAATTTTGCATTTAGCAGAGATACAAATCCCATAACTGGTGGTATTAAGTCTACAGAGCTTTGACTGTATTGCTTTAAAGAACCAAAAGGCAATTATTGGCAAAAAGTCATTTTAGCTTTAGTGTTCCCTTGTTACTCAAGGCTGGGTTATAAAAGAGATTGGGATATTTTTTATTATTTTTCTCTTACCTTGATGTTGAACTGACTGAAATTCTCTCCAGTCACACATCGCAGGACATAATGTTTAATATCTAACACAGACAGTAAACAAAATCATTTAAAGCAGTGCTGTGATGCATCATTCTGCTGCTTCTCCCCTTCCCACAGAGAGGTTTGCTCGGGGTAGAAACCATTGAAATAAGAGGATGAAGTCACTCCTCTGACCCTGGGAGCATGTTAGAACTGCAGGGAACTTGAATTCCCAGGAGCATTGGAGAGACAGAGCCATGGAGGGGATCGGAGGGATGGACATCTCTGGGACAGGCTGGGAGGGCTCACCTGGAGAAGAGAAGGATCCAGGGACACCTGAGAGCCCCTTCCAGAGCCTAAAGGGGCTCCAGGAGAGCTGGAGAGGGACTGGGGACAAGGCATGGAGGGACAGGACACAGGGAATGGCTTCCCACTGCCAGAGGGCAGGGTTAGGTGGGATATTGGGAAGGAATTGCTGGCTGGGAGGGTGGGCAGGCCCTGGCACAGGGTGGGCAGAGAAGCTGTGGCTGCCCCTGGATCCCTGGGAGTGTCCAAGGCCAGGTTGGACGGGGCTTGGAGCAACCTGGGCTGGTGGGAGGTGTCCCTGCCCATGGCAGGGGTGGCACTGGGTGGGCTTTGGGGTCCCTTCCAACCCACACCAGCCTGGGCAAACTTGAAAGCTGTTTTTCCCCTGGGTTGTGGTTCAGAGACCCCTTGCACAGGGAGAGCTGTGCAGGTACCGATCAGGAGCTTGGCTGCGTGAGAGGGAGTGATCATGGAATATTGGAATATCACTGGAGCGACCCACAAGGACCATCCAGTCCAGCTCCTGGCCCCACAGAGAGACACCCCGACAATCCCACCATGAGCACTGCCCAGTGGTGGCCTTTCCCCCACCAGGGAAGCTCCAAGAGCCTCTTTCTCTCCAGCTCCTGCCACACTTGGCTGAGTATCCCGGAAAGCCATTTGGCTGCACTTTGGGGAAGATTTCCAGTGACTATCAGGACCCACAAAATGCCAGCCCACAACATCCCAGCCCAGCCCACTTTGGTCCTGAGCAGCCTGGGGACTGTGCCAAGACCTTCCTTGTACTTTGTGCTGTTTGCAGGAGCTCAAGGTGAGCGACAAACCTGCTGCTGAGAGACCTCAAAGGTTTCCACTCCTCCTCGGGAGCTGGGCAGCCTCTAGACCGGGAGCTCTGTGGAGCCCAAGCTGCCCCCTGTGCCAAAGTCCTGTCCCTTCATCCCCATGACCCTCCAGAGCCCCCCAAGATGCTCCCCAGCACCACTCACCTTTATTTGTAGCAGGGCAGAGCTGGCAAACTCCCCCTTTCCCTGCAGGGGTGTCTCCAAACAGCAGCCAGAACCCTGCCAACGGTGTGATGTTCCCTGCAGGGAGGTAATTCCAGGTTCCTGCAGCAGGGAAGGCATCACCTGCTGGTCTTCTCTTCACTGGTGGAGTCTTACCAGGGTGGGAGGGAAGGAGCCAACATCCAGCTCCTCTGGAAGCTCACAATGACATGCAGGATGGTTCTCATGAAAACCACGGTGCCTGGGTTTTCCAGAGCCACTCATCATCTCCTTCATCCATGAGGCTGAGACACTTCAGGGGAATATTCTTCAAAGGATCTTCGTGATGTTTTTAATTGCACTGTTGAGACGTGTTTTCCTCAAACTCTACCTGCAGCATTTCAAACCCAAACCAAGCTGGGGGGATATTTGTGGAAGGAGGAGATTATTTTTCCCTAGTTTTCAAAATGCAGGTGCTTTTATCAAGCTGTTTATTTATTTTTTTTATATTTAGGCAGGTGTTGTCCTCAAAATGAGTTACAGAACCCGCAGTTACAGAACAGCACATTAACATCACCTCCCTCAGCCAGGGGTAAAACCAAGCCAGTCTTCATCCTCCACACCCATCCCAGGCCCAGCCCTACCTGGTACAGGTGAGGTTCATCCTTCAGCAACATTCTTAAATGTCATTATTCAGCCCCAAATTTGAGGCCCCTGAAGTTCTGCTCCCCAGTCAGGGGCTGCCCATGGGAGATGAAACGCTTGGCCTGGGGTTTCAGAGCTTCATGATGAGGTTTTGCAGTGACTGAGGCACTGGAGCCCTCCCAAACCCACCCTTGGCTGGGGACCTTGGATATCTGGCCCCAGGATTTGTTCTTTTTTAATTTCTCCCCTCTTGTGTTAGCAATGCTGAAAACAAGTTATTTAAAGCTCTGAAGCCTTTCTAGGAAATTTTCTGCTCAGAGAAGGTCAGCTCTGTACAAATGAGGGTCACATATCCTCCTATGACACCAGGGGATGAATATTCCTATTTTCAGATGAACACTGGAGGAAACATTTTCCTCCCATGTAAACAATATTTTTAATTTTCTTAGTATATTTTGCAGGGAAATTTAGCATTTAGAATACTTAAAACTCATGTATCACTTTAAGACAAGAGTGAATCACATTCAGCCCATATCAGCACTTTGGAGGAGCTGCCATGGTGGAGACTGGGACGATATTATCACTAATAATCACTAATAATGCTCTCTGAGAAGGCTCTAAATGAAAGGACATAATGATGGATATAAACCCTCTGTCAGAAAAACATTTTGCAGCGCTGTGGGCAGTGGGATAAATTAAAAACACTCACTAAATTCTATTATCTGGCAGTTTATTCAGCAATTTGCAGCTTGCAAACGCAGCGTGTCTGTAATTCATTAGGACAAACACTGCAAAATAAACCTCAAAAAGCACTAAATTTATAATTGCGTTTTAAAGGCAAAACCAAAAAAAATCCTCATGGAAAATAAAGTGCTTCACCTCATTACCCAAACAGATTTTCTCAAGCTGAGGAAAACTTTGATCCAGGGGAAAAAAAAATAAAAACCAAATTGGCACCTTTACTTGTCCCCTGTTCTGCAGGGAGTTTGTAACAACCACAGAGAGCACAAGCAACACTGTTTTCCAAGGCAGGTGTTCCCAGGAAATCAGAGATCTTGGAGAGGGACTGGGGACAAGGGATGGAGGGACAGGACACAGGGAAGGGCTTCCCACTGCCAGAGGAGGACTGAAAAAATACCTGATAATTTGTTCACTCCTCGCTGCCAGTTACCAAACAAGGAGTGCCAATGATCCCGAGGACTTGTCCCCAGTCCCTCTCCAGCTCTCCTGGAGCCCCCTTAGGCACTGGCAGGGGCTCTCAGGTGTCCCTGGAGCCCTCCCTTGTCCAGGTGAGAACTGGCAGGAGATGTGTGATGCGCAGCCCGTTTGAGATGCACTCACTTGAGAAGCCCCGTGATAACACTCTGGTTGCTTTTGTTTGTAAACACTTGCTGGTTTCCACAATCAACTGAACAGCAGGGCATGGCCCTGAGCCAAGGAAAGCTTTGTAAAGCCATGGATAAAGCTTGCTTTGTGGTTTGTTTTTTTTTTTTTTTGGGGGGTGCATGAAGCTGTACCACTTCACAGGCCAGTGGGAAACATCCAGCCTTGTCAGCCATCCTCCTTCCTTGGGGCTCCTGGTTTATTGAAAGCATCAGGACTGTGCCAGAAAATCATTTTCCCGTGTAATTTCAGTTCTTTCATCTCACACGTGTGAAGTTGCACAGTCAGGCTCTGATCCCGGCAGGATCACTCGGCTGAGAGCACCAGCTCTGCCCTCTCTAACCCACCTTGTTCCCTCTGTGATCAATCACCTTTTGGATGGCAAAGAGATCAATACAGGGATGAGGGCAGAGCTGCTCTCTCTCTGCACAGATTCTCACCTTGCAGAGCTGCTCTCTCTCTGCACAGATTCTCACCTTGCAAGGAAAGGGATTTTCAGACTTACGTGCAGAAAAAAAAAATAAATGTATGAAACAGTGTTTTCCTGTCACAGAAAAAGGAAATTTTACAGGAAAGAAAAAAAAAATCCCACAAATCCAAGTGCATGACCCCACTTACCAGACCTCTGGGATACAAGAGCCTGAGAAAACCCAACTATGTCAGAACCAAATCTGCCTCTGATGTTCAGTTTATTCCCTGGGAGATGTGGAGCAGCATCACCCTCCGTGTGCAGGAGAGAGCCAGGGGTGGGCTCCAGCTCCCCACGCCCCACCCCAGGAACACTTCCATGAACAATTCCAGGCTTTAGCCCAGGTTTTACCACTTCCAGCCCCCCCTCCGGAGGGTGAAAGGGCTCTCCAAGGCACGCAGGCTGTGGTGATGTAACTAACCAGGGAAGCAGAGGGGTTAAACAAGGACACTCAGCCTTCTCAATGGAGTATTACAACAAAATACAGTAAAGGACAAGGAAAATACTCCTTTCTTTTTGCTTTGTGGTTTGCCCAACCTGTGCCAGGGTCTCGCCACCCTCCCAGCCAGCAATTCCTTCCCAATATCCCATCCATCCCTGCCCTCTGGCAGTGGGAAGCCATTCCCTGTGTCCTGTCCCTCCATGCCTTGTCCCCAGTCCCTCTCCAGCTCTCCTGGAGCCCCTTTGGGCACTGGAAGGGGCTCTCAGGTGTCCCTGGATCCTTCCCTTCTCCAGGTGAGCCCCCCCAGCTCTCCCAGCCTGGTTCCAGAGCAGAGGGGCTCCAGCCCTTGGAGCATCTCCATGACCTCCTCTGGACTCTCCAGCAGGTCTCCCACCCCATGAGCAGCCCCAGGTCTGTGCTGTCTCCTGATCCACGGCACTGTTTGGACTCAAATCCCCGGGATGCAGCCGGGAAGGCACCAGTTGGCACAACCAAAGCTGGGCCAGGGAGGGGCTTGGAGAGTCAGGGCACTGTCCAGGGCTGCAGCTGAAGGTTCCCTCACAGTCCCACAGCAAACACACCACCCTGCCACACTGACACTGCAAATCCAGCACTTGGGGACTGCCCAGAAAACTTTTCCTGCTGGGAATTCCAACAGCTCACATCTCCAAACCATCAAACATCCCCAAATGCTCCTCTCAGGTCAGCTTTTCTTTAGCAATTCCAGAAAAAAACTGCCCTAAATCCCCCACCAAGGGCAGGTCAAATGAAGCACAACCATCACCCAGCCCAGAAACACAGCCCAGCTCCAAACGCAGCCCCAGCCCTGCTCATCTTCATCCTCCAGCACAACGCTGGGAATCCCAGCAGTGACGAGGAAGAATCAAACACAGGCAGGAGTTCAGAGTTCTGGAACCCCAGGAAATCAAACAGCTCCAATGAACACATTCACTTGGAGCTAAAAGATAGAGAGGCTCTTTAAATAATATCACACTGCCTTGTAGCCGCTGTAATTAAGATTTAAATTCAATCTAATAATGGCACATGACTGCCTGCCTGTGGGAGCCTGATCCCTCACACTGATCACTTCCATGGCCAGGAACCTGCAAGCAAAGCAGGCTCAGAAATCAAAAGGCAGATTTGGGATCTGAGACCACTTGCGTCCTTCTGAGACCCCTCACACTACTCTGAGACCCCCCATGCCCTTCTGAGACCCCTCACTCTCCCCTGGCATTCCCTCCACTCTCCCCTGGCATTCCCTCCACTCTCCTCTGCCCACTTCCCTGTGCTCTGCCAAGGACCACTTTATTTATGTCCATCCTTTACCTTGCACGAAACTGTTCCCATTCCAGGGATGCTTCCCCTTCTCCAAGCACACACAGCAATAAATGAACATATTACAGGGATGACAACAAACACCACTAATATCAATAAAACCTCCCAGAAGCATAAAACATAATTTCTGCAAGAAGTGCAATATTTGGAAGGGCCATTTCCGTCTCCTTTGGGTCTTCAGTGAAGGCTGCTCATTTTAATAAACCTCGGAGAGAAGCACAGAAGCAGCAAATACTTTACACAAAGTACCTGGTTATCCACCAGCCAACCTATAATTTTCCAGCCACTCCACAAGCCCATTTGTTGCTGTGGCCCATCCACAGGCCACGGCCCCTCTTGGGAACTTTTCCTGTCTCCATAGTAACAAATCCACCCAAAAAGGGAGAAATGAATAGGGTGAAGCTCAGGAATGGGTAACAACACAGTCAAAACAGGGAGCAATTCCAAAGCTGGGTGAGCACACCTGGCTCAGGGATGTTCTCATCTCGGATCAGCAGGAACGTGCTCGGAGCATTAACCTCCCGTATGGTTTGTCCACACTCTTTTCTGCTGTTTTAATCACTGTAACAAGTATTTCTTCTGCCCTCAGCACCACCACATCAAACATCACGTTGGAATAACAAATTCACTCAGTGCCCACCTCCACAGCCCTCGCATTTCAGACTCTTGTTGGGTAAACAGCACAAATTCTGCAGCAGAATCAATTACAGGCACCACACATGGATGAAAATCCAGAACTAATCTTTGGGTATAACAATAGTGAAGTGACAAAAATATTTCTATAAAACAGGAGAACCACTTCTGCTTGTCCAGAAAAATAAAGCTGAAGAATTATTATAAATTCTAATAAATCCCAAATACAGCCGCAGAAACAGACCACGTGTTACTCAACAAAGCAATAGGACCAGATGGAATGGTTTTAAAGGGAAAGAGGGAAGATTTAGATGGGATACTGGGGAGAAATTCCTCCCTGGACAGGCCCTGGCACAGGGTGCCCAGAGAAGCTGTGGCTGCCCCACACTGTGGATGGGGCTTGGAGCAACCTGGGCTGGTGGAAGATCCATCCAGTGCAACTGGATGATCTGGATGATCTTCAAGGTCCCTTCCAACCCAAACCAGGTGGGGATTCCATGATTTTCTCCAGCTTTTGGTACCAGCCCTGGAGAAGAGCCCACCCCATGGGCTGGGGGGTCCCTGCACCTCGAGCTGCGCTGTTGGCACAGCACAGAATCATTTCCCCTCTAAAAAATGGCTCTAAAAAGAGAAATCACTTAGAGACACAAAATAAATGTGTCTGTAGATCACGATGACTCTGGCTCTAACATCAATTATTCTGTGATTTTCGATCCATTTCTCACTCTTACTGAAAGCAAAAGAATGTGGGACAATCAGTGCCCACCCTTAAAACCAGGGATTCAGGAAATAGTCTCAAAGCACCCTTTTCCAATCCCTTTTCTTAACATTTAAGGCAATTTGAGGCAATAGAGGAAGATGCATTTTGATCTCCCACACAGACAAGCTGTTTTCTCCTGCAGACCCCAAGTACCTCAGTATCTGAAGTATTTTTCTTTAACAGGGTAGAAATAATACTTTTCCTTGAGGGTATTAAAGTGACCAATCCAACATTACCTGAGGTATTCCAAGACTTCTTTGAAAGCCCTTCCAAGTGGGGCTGAGGAGGGAGAGCAGCCAGGAGAGGACAAACCAAGTTGAAGGTGGAGCTGCCACTGAACCCAGGTGTACAGGCAGGAGGCAGCACTAAAATTCCCCCCCTAAAAATCAAATTGGCTCTTTCCTGGCCATTATTGCACTGGCAGCAGGAGGAAGGTGAACACAGCATCTCATCTCCCAGGTGGAGGGGCAGGGAAGGGAGCAGAGATGTTCTCCCTCAGGCTGGGAACTGCCAGCGAGTTCCCCCAAGGCCAAAAAACAGGCCAGAAATGCAGCAGGTGAAATCAGGACTCTCCACATTGCACCACACAAGGTGTTTCATTCCACGTATCAAAAGCAGGAGTTAAATTCAAAGGAGCCCTTCAGCTGAACTGCAATCACCAGGATCATAAACCCTTTGTCATTCAGGAAATACACTTTAATATCGTCTGTCTCTTTGAAAAGACAGTTCCCCACTCAGGTTTGACTGAAGTCAGTCTCTAAGTGTCTGTCCAAAGGAAAGGAAACTCATATTTTACATTTATTGAACTTGTCATTGCAAGAATCACTTGCTCTTTGTGTTCTGCAGGAAATAACCTGAATGCAAAACCAGTGTTCATGGAAAACATCAGCCCCCCATCCCAACATGCCCCACCCCTGCCCCCAGTGCTCTCCCCTTCCAGGGACCAGGGGTGTAAATATGGTTTTTTCCTCATTCCTGTAGGAATGAATTCCTTCCACACCTTCCCTGCCAAGCTCCCGAGCAGAGAGAGCAACCAACCTCCTCCTGCTCTTCCAGCCAGCTGCTATTTCCCACAGGGAAAAACAAGAAGCACAAACCAAACCCACAGCTCTGCCCCTTACTGGAAAAACCGATCCCCTTACTCTGTTCTCCCTGTTTTTCTGGAAGGGGACAGTGCCACTTCCCTGCGCTTCATCCTCCACCTGCAGGGGAAGACTCTGATTTGGCCCCCAGGAAATTGTGTGAACTGACTGGATTTGAAAGTCCAGCTGTGTCGTAGCTCATGAACAGAAATGTTTAGGATGAGTTAACAGCTTCTCTTTCTCCTGCTGTTGTTTTATTTTTCTCTTTCAGAACCCCTGCACCTTGAGCAGTTCATTTATTTTGCTTTCCAGGAAGCCTCGGTGTGCAAAGGATGAATCATCACCTACAGGAATAACAAGGGCTTTGTTGAATAACCCATCAGAATTCCTTCCTAAAGAGCCTTCCAGAAGAGGAACAAGCTCTTTGTTTGGACCCCGTGTACCAGGCAGGCTCTGACAGCTACAAAAGGAATTATTGAGGTGGTTTAGAACAGGTGAGTTGCAGAAACACTGTTTTCTTCACAAAGGCAACTGAACTACCAATGCAACACATACCCCTTCAAATATCCAAAAAGCCAAAAAGGTTCAAAAGCCAAAAGAGCATCTTTGATACCACCTGAAATACTAAATATTTGTAGGGAAAGAAAGAGGAGAATATTTTAAAAATCTTCCTTTACTTGGCTACAGGTGCCCAGGACAGTGTGCCAACATGAACCAGTGCTGGGTGTTTCACACCTGATTCAGATGGACAATTCCCAGCAGACATCAGGAACAGCTTCCAGCACCACCAAACCCCCAGGGACTGGATCAGGAACCCTCAGAAGGGAATACTCTCAGACTCAACGCAATCCTTTACCCGTAACATGCAGAGGGAGCACCACAGGCACTGGTGGAGTAAGAAATGTTTCTGATTATAGCACTAAACCTGTTCCATTTGATTTTAAATATGGATTAAATGATTCTTTTAGTTGTAGAGTCCCAAACTTTGAGCTATGAGTGCCTGAAGCTTTAGGAGTGAGGAACCACATTGGCATCACCGTGTAGGTTATACAGAGAAAGAGTTTCATCTTAAAGTACAGCCAAACAGGGCTTAAGCTTTGCTTCTTTATTTAAAGTCAGCATAAGGAACATTTACAGCCACCCTTGAACTGTAAGAAGTGAAGTCTATTTAAATTAGACACGAATGTGGAAATGGTTTAATTACAATACCATTAAGAGCTTCAGTTCACCGGAATGAACTAGAGAGGCTTTCATAGAACCATGGGATGGTTTGGGTTGGAAGGGACCTCAAAGCCCACCCAGTGCCACCCCTGCCATGGGCAGGGACACCTTCCACGAGCCCAGGTTGCTCCAAGCCCCGTCCAACCTGGCCTTGGACACTGCCAGGGATCATCCAGGGGCAGCCACAGCTTCTCTGCCCACCCTGTGCCAGGGCCTGCCCACCCTCCCAGCCAGCAATTCCTTCCCAATATCCCAACTTGATCTCCCCTCCTTCAGCTTCTGGATCATTCTGCATTTTCTCCATAGTTGGCCTGTTCTGCTGGTAGTTCAAACATCTCAGAAGCACACAAATATTCACCAAAAAAACCCCACCTAGTAAACCCCTTTTGCTGTTCTCTGACAAGCCTCTGAGAAGCAGCTGCTGCCTTGCTGTGCTCTAAGCCAGCTTTGCTAAGCCTTGTGGAACTGCCCTGATTTGCACTGGCTGAGTCCTTTGCTGTCCACGCTTTGGCAGTTCCCTCAGAAGTCGCAGCTTCCCAAAAGTGACATTTGTTTGCGGGCACCCAAACCCTGCCGGGCACTGAGACCCTTCAGCTCCTGTTCCCATCACTGAGATCCAGCCCCAGTCCTGCCCAAGCCAGGACCCATCGCTGCTGGTGCAGCTCCAACCGACCAGAACACACCTGCTGAGGTGCTGAAGGTGCCCAGCCAATCCTCCCCAAATGCACCAATGCAGCTCTTGCTGAAGAGAGGAACGTTCTGTCGTTGGGAACTGGACAACCCACCCAGGGGACAGGGGCTGGTTGTGCTGCATCCAGAGAGACCCAGGGAAAGCCAAGGGCAGGAACAACTGACAGGCTGGGAGAGCTGGAGGGGCTCACCTTGAGAAGAGAAGGCTCCAGGAAGACCTGAGAGCCCCTTCCAGTGCCCAAAGGGGCTCCAGGAGAGCTGGAGAGGGACTGGGGACAAGGGATGGAGGGACAGGACACAGGGAATGGCTTCCCACTGCCAGAGGGCAGGGTTAGATGGGATAATGGGATCAGAGCCTTCCCTGTGAGGATGGCCAGGCCCTGGCACAGGGTGGGCAGAGAAGCTGTGGCTGCCCCTGGATCCCTGGCAGTGTCCCAGGCCAGGCTGGACGGGGCTTGGAGCACCCTGGGCTGGTGGGAGGTGTCCCTGCCCATGGCAGTGGTGGCAGTGGATGGGCTTTGAGGTCCTCCCAACTCAAATCATTCCATGGTTCTGTGAGTCTGTGACAGGATTCCCATCAGATTTGTGTCCGACTAAACCCCACAATGATGGAGATCCCACCCCCAGATTGCCCCACTCCTGCTGCCAGAGGGATGGAACATTGCAATCTGACACCCGCCAGCATGGAAATTAAATAAATGGTAAATATAAAACTATAAATAAAAGGTTTTCATTCGCTTTTCAGTAACATTATTCTTCCCCACAATTGTTTTTCTGGTTTTTTTTTTTCCAAAAGTTTTTAATTTTATGACACACTAAAGAAACTCTCTCATCTCTGTCAACCCTTCCATGCTGGTGACTAACGTGCTCTGGGTGGAAAGCCAAGGCTCTTGCTGCAAATATAATTAATTCTCTCACTCCAGTGAATTCAACTAAATAGATTTAAAGCACTGATGTAGATTTACCTCTGTAGATTTAAATCCACACAGATTTAAAGTCATTACCATATTCAGATCTTTAGAAGAAACTTGTGTTTGAGTAACACCCAAAGCACTTCTGGTGGGTTTTTTCAGAATCCATTTCAATAACAACATCACGCAGTCTGAATTCTGAAGCAATGAAATCAGAAGTTGACAGGAATTTTGCAGGGATGGGAAGAAGGAACTGATACACTCATTTTCTTTTATATTAGATTTTTCTTGTTTTCCTAAACATGGACATTGAATTTTCTAAAGACATCCAGAGACACACAGAAGCAGGAAGGGAGACTTCTACAATTGAATGACTTACTTATTTGGGAGTGCAGCTTGTTTGAAGTCATATCTCCTCCTGTTTGCCTCTGGAGTTATTAACCCAAGTAAAGGCCTATGATCTGCATGTAGTCCCTTCTTATTTTTACCTTTTTTTCTTATCTTTTTGCTCTGGTCTCTCTACAGTGAGACATTTTCAATGATGTGTCTCTCCTGAACAAAGAGAAAAGTCCCTTCCTCTCATTTCATTGTTAGTCCTGTGAATGTGAGAGCAAAGACCTGGGTGGGCTCTTACCTTTGCCCACCCCTGCACCCACAGAAGGGCAACGTGTCACCCCCAGTCAAACCAGGGGAAAATAAATAAACGAGGCAGCTATTTACAAAAAAAAATTTAAAAAAAAAAACTGGGGGAGAAGTACCTGGGAAGTTTCTCTCTTCTCTTCTGCACTCCCACGGAGCTGTGTGTGCTGGACACGTCCTGGTGGGGAGAGCACTGGGAGCACTCCCTGTTCCCAGGGCTGGCAGGGACTCTCTGCCAGCCCGAGCAGGAATTCCAGCAGCTTGGAGGCTGCTCTGAATTATTCTGCTATTCAAGGATCCGTGCAGGAATGCACCGTGGGAATGCATTCCCCCTGGAAGCTGGAGCAGCTCCGTGCTGTCACCTACACTGTGGTGGCTCCAGGACAGCCCAGGGCCAGGATGTGCCCAGGGCAGTGGAAACACAGCACTGGGAACCCTCTCCCAGCAAGGGAAGAGGAGAAAGTGGCCTGGGAGCAGTTCCTGAGGGCTGTGGCTCTGCAAAGATGCTCCTTCCATCTTGTCCTCTGCTGCCAGGGCATCTCTGCATGAGCAGCAGCCCAGGAGGGAAGAGCAGGAAGCCAAGAAAACTGGGGTGGGTTTTACTGAAAAAGGGGAAAAGAAGAAAATGAGCTACAGTTTCATACTTGGGCAGCGACATAAACCAAGGTGGGGCAGGACTCAGGGCAACCTGCTCTGGTGGGAAGTGTCAGGAGAGGACAAGGAAAACAGATTTAAACAACACAGAACATCTTGAGATTAGAGATTAGGAAGGAATTCTTGGCTGGGAGGGTGGGTAGGCCCTGGCACAGGGTGGGCAGAGAAGCTGTGGCTGCCCCTGGATCCCTGGAAGTGTCCAAGGCCAGGTTGGACGGGGCTTGGAGCAACCTGGGCTGGTGGAAGGTGTCCCTGCCCATGACAGTGGGTGGCACTGGATGGGCTTTGAGGTCCCTTCCAGCCCTAACCAGTCTGGGACTCCATGATAAATTATAATTATTTGATGTTTACCTGAAGGAGGAGAAATCAGAAAGGTAAGCTGCCTCTCACTGGAGGCCAGGACTAAAACCATCACTGCAAAAAATTAAGAAATATTTAGCCTAAAAACTTTCAGACTCTCCTCCAACATCACAAACTGCATGTGAGGCACCAGAAGGGAACGCTTTCTCCTTTGAACACCATAATCTAATGGGAGCCCTTTGTAATCTACACTTTTCTCTAGGTCTTTTGAAGCTTAACTTTGGGCTGAGTTCAAGTGAGTAGTTTGTTTTTCTGATTCCTCACAGCACCTTGACTCTGGAGCTCAGTGTTGCTTTGTTTGCTTGGGAAAGAGGATAAAAAAACAGAGAGGGAAGAGAAATCACTCTCTAAATGAATGCCTGGCATGTCCACAGTTAGCTGAGAAATGATATTATTTATTAAAGATGTGAAAATTCCCCTTTCCATTGTACATCTCAATTTTCACTTAAGCAAGAAAACTGCAGCCCTGAAATAGGAACAACCAGTGCTTGGGAGTAGCACAAACGATGGGGTTTGAGACCATCAGGATCTTGCAATATACAGAAAAAGAGAGAATAAAGTCTGAAATACGGTCTTAAAAACTGCTCCATCCATGCAACAACAGCTTTCCCCAGGTGCCTGACAGCTTTAGAGATGTTTTTCTTGCAGCAAAAGGAATAACACAGATATTTGTCATCTGAGGTCAGTGGCTATTTCATCCCCTAGTTTAGGTTTGCTGGCTCATTCAGGAATCCAAGGCTTGTGACAGGCAGAAGATGATGAAAGATTGTGCAGTGCTGACCCACAACACTCCAGCTCCTCCTCTGAGATGCTCACCTTGTTCAGGCATTGCCCTTCCACAAGTATTTTCTTACTTCTATTCATATAAATATACATTTATTCAGTCGTATGCCACACACCTGGAAGCATCTCTTGGATAATATCAAAGTGATTCTCCATTCTCCTCGTAGCAAAATTAAAGTTCTGCAGTGGCTTTCCACTAGTTCTGGATGGGAAAATTCCTGTTTTAACTTAACTTACTTGACTTTTAATTTATTATTCTCATTTTGACTGAAAACTTCACATTTAGCTCAAAACAGAGTTTTGATTTCAGTTGATGGTGTTTTTAAATAGTAGCAAAGTTGCTAACTGGGCAAGGAGTTGTGTTGGCAATAGCACTGGGTTTAAGTCTGTTGAACTGCCCCTTTTCCAATCTGTTTGGATGGTTTGGATACTGGGGAGGAATTTTTCCCTGTGAGGGTGGGCAGGCCCTGGCACAAGGTGCCCAGACAGGGTTTGGAGCAACCTGGGCTGGTGAAGGTGTCCCTGGATGACCGGATGAGCTTTAAGGTCCCTCCCAACCCCAACCCCTCCATGGTTCTGTGACTCCATCCCATCTGAGAGCAGGTTTTTCCCACCTGGATTGCTCACCTTCCCAAAGAGCTGTCTCTCACCAGGCACGTGTTGTTCTCTCATCCAGCAGCTCCCATCCTGCTTCCCACTGGCTCTCACTGGGGTCATTTGGGGCTCAACATTCCAGAAAAGCAGAGCTCTGGGAAGCATTTAATTCCTGCAAGGAGAGTGGAGAAAGACGTGAGGAGGTGTTCCTGCACAGCAGCATCACCCTGCACCCCCATCCCCATCGACACTGGGGACATTGGGTGAGTGATGCCTGGAAAGTCCTTAAAAACAAGCAGGGAATTTCCGGGCAGAAGCAGCATTTTTGGTTAAAAGGCTGTGGACTTCTGCACTGGGCTGGGACAGGCTCTTAATGAGCTTCCAGGAGGTCCATCCTGCCTGTCCTGTGGATATTTTAACAGAGACACAGGTTAAGGGCAGCTCTTCCTCTCAAGGAAACGACCCCTGCTGCTGATTGAGAAATATTAAGAAGCTTAAATAAATGTTTCCTCTTGTTGTACTGTGGGATCTCTGCAGCACATGGAGAACCACAGGAGGCACCACTGGCTCCAAAAAATCAGAAAACAACATTATAGTGCAAGTGAACCACTGTCGTGAACAAGTTGTAACAATTTAATTCATTTATTGAAAGCTAAATTTTCCATGTTTTCAGCAAGTTCTTGTGCCCTTTGGGATAGATTGTGTAGCTTGAACCACCAGCTACGGCCCCTCCAGCAATAAAGCGTTAATAGACTGAAACTTTTCAATTGCCTTGCTGTGAATGTGATGCAGTTTAATTTTATAAGGTGCCATCAATAATACATAAAAAATATTGTAAAACATAACGTGATTATTTTAATTCCTTCAAGCGGGTCTGGGGAAACAGGGGATGGTGCAACACTAAGCAGGTGCCAAATGCAATTATTTGCTGCTGGTAAACTCCACCTGCCCAGAGCTGCTCAGGCCCTGCCTGTGCAAACACCCCGTCCCAACAACCACCTCCCTGCAGTTGTGGTGGTGCCCAGAGACATTGTGGATTCCATCCCTGGAAGTGTCCAAGGCCAGGCTGGATGGGGCTTGGAGCAACCTGGGCTGGTGGAAGGTGTCCCTGCCCATGGCAGAGGGTAGAACTGGATGAGTTTTGGGGTCCCTTCCATCCCAAACCATTCCATGATTCCATGTTAATGAAATCATAGTCCTATGAGATTCTCTCTAGTTTTGAAGGTTAATTAACTGTGCAGGAAATAGGTTTTTGAAGTCTGTCTTTCAACCAAAACCTGCTTTTAGGGCAG
Source organism: Grallaria varia (assembly GCA_013396735.1). NCBI lineage: Eukaryota > Metazoa > Chordata > Aves > Passeriformes > Formicariidae > Grallaria > Grallaria varia. Next base: position 107,768 of record VWZG01003515.1, on the reverse strand, counting down.
AGGCTGGTGCTTGAGGACACATTTTTCCATTATCCCCACAGGCTCTGATCCCTGCCCTGACAATGGAATGGGAACACACTTAGGACTTGTCATTGAGGACAGGCACAAGTGGAAAGAGAAGGAGTTTCAAAAAGACATTTTCATCTCTGGAAGGGTCTGATCCTTGGTGACAGAAGTGGGACAGTAGAGACCTGCAGTCAGCAGTGCCCTGAAAACACATCCTGCAGCACCACTGTCCTGCTCTCCCCATGGCCACAGTTCCAGGCATGGAATCAGCCTTTGGCATTCAACCAGGGCACATCAACCAGATCACATCATCCAGATGTGAGGGACCAGGTTGCACCAGATGTGGAAGCTGCAGCCAGAGACCCTCTGCCTCCTCCTGGGCCTGTTTTGGGACCTATCAGACAAGTCTCAAACTTAGTGAAAGGACACTAAATAATTTAGGGGAAGGATAAAGTCAGGGAGGAGGCTGTTAAGCAGCTTGGGATCTCATTGCAAGACTGATCCCTGTTAGGAAGTGTCAGTGTAGAATCTGGCTCTCCCTCACATCCATGGAAAAGCAGGGGAGCAACTGAGTGTTCAACTCCAGGCTGACTTCTAGTTTACTTATCTTTTAACTAAAAATTAAATTATTAGGTATTTATTTAATATATTCTTTTGTAATTGGCATAGAAACTTTATTTGAGCATCTGCTGTCCCTGCCCATGGCAGGGGGGTGGAATTTGGTGACCTTTAAGGTCCCCTCCCACCCAAACCTGCCTGTGATTCTCTGAGCTGTAAGGTCCTACAACATAAGGTGAGAGATCAGAGAATATCCTGAGCTGGAAGGACCCACAAGGATCATCAGGTCCAGGTCCTGGCCCTGCACTGGACACCCCAACAATCCCACCCTGTCCAAACACTTTCTGACTGTGATTTATTCCTGCCCAGCAGAGCCCAGCGACCCGCTGAGCCCCTGCAGCCTGCCCAGGGCAGTCAGGAGAGACATTTCTGTGCAGAGACAAGGCCAACCCAGCCTGCAGTCGTGTCAGCAGCATCAACACATTTGGCCAGCGAGGCTCCTCTGCTGGCTGGATCAGCACTTCTGCCTGCCACAAACTGCCCAAGTGCATTACTGACAGCAAGAACAGGCACTGGGCAGCAAGGGGACATCTGGGACAGCACCACTGAAAGCACTGAAGAATGGTCTGGAAAAGACCTGGAAAATGGTTTTATTCAAAACTAAAACCTGGTATTCTCACATGCAGATCTTTCCAAGCCAATGTATCCCACAAACGTGGTCTCCCAAAGGGCACACAGAGGTGGTCAGGAACTGAGAGGAACTGACAGGGGGGAGACCAAACCACACCTTAAAGATCCCAGACATCAGTCCTGGATTTGAACCAGCCTTAGCGGCAGGTTTCTGCACACCACATACATTTTCATCTGGGAAAGCTTTTAGGAGAAGTTCCTGGACTGAAACATTCCAAGAAGTGGATCCACAAATAAAGCTCTTCCCGTAAGAGCATCTCTCACATGAAGAGGGAGCCGGGCAGATTTGTGCCTGATGCGCCAGGCTGTGACATCTGGAGTCAGATCAGAACTTGACACGAGAGATCCAACCTGACAGGGTGCAGCAACTGAAGGTTTAAAAATATGTTTTTCTCTTGGCTCTGCAGTTTTGACAAAAGCTCCTCTCGCACAAGTGGCCCACGAGGTGCTCCCCCCTCGGCTCTTGGCTGGGCACACGCTCCGGGCTGGCTCTGCTCACAGAAAATAGGATGCAGCTTTTGACATTTCACTGTGTGTTCCCACTTCAATACCCACATCAGTGACTGTTTTCCCGGGGATAATACACTCAAATTGAATAACACCTGTGACAGTGACACATCGGAGGCCTCGCAGTGCCATGTGCCAGCTCTGCCCTCCCCCTTCACGCTGGTTTGCAGTGCTCAGGATGACAGATTTTGCCTCAGACAGGAGCCTCATCTCCAGAGCTTTGGCCAGGCTTCTTCCTGCAGTGATTCCACAAACCCTGGTCTCCCCAAAGCGTCCGTGACTCGAATTACCTTCTCCATCCACAAACACGTGAACCTTCACACGGCACATGGAGCATCCTCTTCCAATTAAGCCTGTTCTGCACCAACCCTCATGTGCAGCCACTTGCCATTCTATCAGTATGTGGAGGAGACTAAACAGACACATTCTGCATCCCAAAGAGGCAGAGCTGTGAGCTAAATCCAAGAGATCCATAGGATAACTTGCAGTTAGTTAATCCCTTCTCATCATGGCAGAGCAGAACCCCCGTGACTCCGCCATCAGTCCACCAGGTGTGATTGTGGCAAGGGAAAAGCAGCTGAGCCTGAAGAGAAAGTAAAAGAGAGGCAAAGGACTTACAGATATTGGCTTATTGACATCTGGATTGGGCGTGGGATGTGTGGAAACAGAGGGGCAGCTTCAATCTCTGTCCCTGTGAGCAGGGACAGCACCCAGGGAAGGGCTGGAGCTGTGCCAGGGCAAGGTCAGGTGGGATCTCAGGAGAAGGTCCTTCCCCAGAGGGTGGTGGGCACTGCCCCGGGCAGTGGGCACGGCCCCAGGGCTGCCAGAGCTCCAGGAGCCTTTGGACAACAGGACAGAGACAGGGTGAGATTGTTGGGGCGTCTGTGCAGGGCCAGGAGTTGGACTGAGTGGTCCTTGTGGGTCCCTTCCAGCTCAGGATATTCCATGATTCTGTGAGTCTAAGATTATCTCTCCACCTGCAGAGTCCCCAGCCCTTCATGGTGGCTCTGACCCCAGGAGAGCCTTTTGGGGGCTGTTCTCAGTAAGTCTCAATAGCTAATTTTATCCTTGTTGGCAAGGAAGTCACCAAACCAAAACAAAGGCTCTTAGTGAGGATTTCTCTCCACTTTCTTGGTCCAGCTGAAAATACTAGAAGTTGAAGAGCAGCTGATGGTGCCCTGTCCCCTGCCCTGAGGCAGAGGGATTTAAGGAGAAAAAGCATTGGACCAGAACAACACCAGCACCAGTCAAGGGTAAAGTGACAGAAACGTTGCACTCTGTGCTGATCAAGGCAACAATCAGTGAGAACAACAATCCTGACCTCAGCTCTGATTTAATGTTCCCCAGGAGGTTTTGGTGCCATCCAACACACTGACTGTAACATGAGGACTCCTCCGGTCACAAAGACGATGTCAAAATGACCTGTGAGAGTTGAACTGGCCCACAAATTCCAACAGGTGTAACCCAGCTTACCTGGGCTGCCTCCAACATCTCCCCAGTGTTTGGCCCTGGAGGTACCTGCTGTGCTTTGCTCCAAGAATTTCCAAGATCCGTAACACAGCTTAAATCCCCAATCTGATTTCCAATCCACATCACAGAGCCATAGAATCACTATTGGATTGGACTTCCAATAAGTCCAATTGGAAAAGACTTCCAAGATTGAGTCCAACCTGGGACCAAACCCCACCATCCCCACTAAACCTTATCACCAAGCACCATGTCTACTCATTATCTGAACACTTCCAGAGATGGTAACTCCATGAGAACCATCAGGACAAACACCACCATGTGCCAAGACATCCACGTAGCCACTCTGGAAAGGTTTGGGGATGAGATTTTCAGCTTGTGCTTCCCTGAAATCTGACCCTCCCCACAGCTAACAAGGACCCCATCACAGGAGACACTGCCCTGGGATGTCACTGTTGCTCTGCAACAGTGCAATTGCCGAAATGTAAAAGAAAAAATGCTTTCTACAGGATAAATGTGTTTCTAGCTCAGGCAAGGAAAGAATGCTTCATTTTCTTTAAAGAATGGTTAGAAAATTGGATATTTCTGAAAAATGAGCTCTGTGAATATCAACAAGCCGAGTCCCCAGAGATCAGCAGTTTCCCAAGGAAAGCCCTATGAATCTTGCCAGGCACACAGTATGAATAATTCCTAAAACAATTATCAGGGGAAGTAAATAGGTGGCTCAACAATTTAAAGCATGAGCCCATGAGGGTGAGGGACTAATTGCAGGGAGACAAATCTGAGCCACGAGCCATTCCATGAAGTTCAGTGACAGGGAAGTGGTGGGGAGTCCCCATCCAATCCTGGAGGGGTTTAAAAGCTGTGTGGATGTGGCACTTGGGGACATGGTCAGTGGTGGGTTGGCAGTGCTGGGGGATGGTTGGATATGATGGTGTTAGAGGGCTTTTCCAGTGACATCTCACTGAGCTGCGTCCATCCATGGGGTCACAGATGGTGAGATGCCCTGGCAGCAGATCCCCAGGCCCCCCATCAGCAAGCCCTGTCAGTGCCCTGAGCAAAGCCTGGCCCTTTGGCTGCATCACACAGTGATTTGGAGATGTTCACAGAAGTGAAGTCATGCTCACAATTCAGGAGATCTAACACATCATTTGGCACTCAAGACAATTGGGCTGTGCCAGCACTTTGTCACCTCCAGAGGGGACCGAAGGGGGACGGAGGGACACGAGGAGTAAGGGCAGGGAAAGCTGCAATTTCCCGACCAGGAATCAGAAGAGAAATTACTTTCACATCAAGGATAGGCAGGGGCTAAGGCTAATAAATATTTATGTAAAGCCTGGAAGAAAACACATGGTACAGCATAAATAAAATATTTCTTAAGAGAGTTAAAAAGTGACAAGTGCTTTGTGAGGAGCACATGGGAGCTGGGTTTCTCTTCTCCTCCAAGCACTCATGTGGATCTGGCACTGTGCTAAATCATCACTAGAGATCCTGGAGAGGGGATAAAGGTCCAGGCTAAAGAACTGTGTTAATTTTTCCCTCCCTCTGTGCTCCACTGTCCTCACTGTCCCTGCCCTGCCCTCCCAGCAGGTCCTCACAAACAAACACGAGGCTTCTCTACCAGCACAGAGAGGGAGAAAACATCCCCTCAGCACAGCCAGGTCCTTCACAGAGAGTTATTTACTCAGTGCAGGGCTGAGTCAGGAGGGTTTGAATCACCTGGTGGTGGTGTGAGCGTTTGGAACAGCCTCTGTGTCCTCTGGGAACGTTTCTCTCCAAAGCTCAGCTCCTGCCAAAGGTCCCACGTTGAAGCCAAACCCAGCACAAGGAACTCAGGCAGGACCTGTGCATGTCAACATCTGTTTGTGCAGCTGAGGTGGAGACATTCCCCAAACCTTCTCCCTTCAGTTTGCACACCCAAAGCCAGAGCTCACTGAAAACACTGCCTTGGTCTATTGCTAATATTCCCTTTTTCCTCTGCATTTACAGAATCACAGCATGGTTTGGTTGGAAGGAACCCCAAAGCCCATCCAGTGCCACCCCCTCCCATTGGCAGGGACACCTTCCACCAGCCCAGGTTGTTCCAAGCCCCGTCGAACCTGCCCTTGGATACCTCCAGCTCCTCTTTCCACATCAAGAAGTTTCAGGAATACCAAATCTGTTTGCCAAAAAAATAATAATTTATACTGACACTTGATAAATTCCTATGGGATTTACAAGCTCAGACAATGAATTCTAATACCTTTAGTTCAAGAGAACAATTGGGCAGTTTGTTCCTTACCTTGTGCTTGAGTTTATGGTGCATTTCAGGGACCTGTCATGTGGTGACCACACCAAGGTGCTGCCTGCAGCCTTTTGGGATCCCTATATAGGAGTACACACAGGGGAAAACCACCATCGAAGTTCCCAATTTCCCTGAAAACATGGAGTTGAACATACATCTGAACAAAATCCTCATCTCTCACCTTAGATGTGTCATTAGTAGAACAACCGCAGCAGCTTGTTCAAAACTGGTCTGCTCTGAAAGATCCTGTGCAGTTCAGATCCATGTTTGTTGTTACATCTGCAAAACGGGCTTAAACCAAAATTATCCTTGGGGTTTCCTCAAAACTGACCACAAGAAATCATTTTGCTTCTCAAACTCTACTTCAACCCAATCCCTGTTAGCACCATACAGACCTTGTTTTTGTTCCCTCTCAGACTCAGGACACACTTAAGTAATATAATCAATAAATAAATGTTTATTATCACCTGGGCATATTCATTTGGAATATGATATATGTAATTCATATATATATATACAAAATTCATTTGGAATCTTACCATTCCTTTGTGCCACTAGACCCAACTTATCCCAGGCTACCTGGGACAGATGTTAGTTAGGTAATAACTATGATCACCTGGGTTAAAATTAAGAGAGGGGAAAATGAGGTTCTTAAATCCTGGGAAATGTCACTATGGGGAATATCTGACTTTTTTTAAGTAGCCCAGCTGCCTGACTCAGGAGTTCACAATCAACACTTCATCCTTCCACACTTCATTACTCTCAGCCTTTGGACATTTAAAATATATATATATATATATATATATTTAATCTCTTCTACTCCAGCACTATCAGGAGCTCATTAAAGCTCACAGCTCATTAGCCTGAGGGGCTTCCTGTCTATAACAGAGCTATTACACAGAAATTGCTACTTCCACAAGTGCTCTGTGCTAATATTCCCATTTCTGGGACACAAAGAGCAGGAGGAGGGTTCATTTATGAGGAGGGTCAGGAGAGATCTCTCTTCCATGGGATCCATTCCTGACTTTGAGAGGGGAACAGCAACATGGGGTGAGGATGACACAATGCCAGTCCCTGAATCCCAGCTCACAGCTTGTTCCCCACTTTGGGTTTCCAGTCTTAGGCCAACTCTTTCCAGATGCCCAGAGTTTAAATTGGGACCGTAAATCCACTTATTTTGAGACTTTTAAGATGGTGTTCTGCATGGCCTTGACTGAACTGCCTTCCAAATCCCTGCCATGGGCAGGGACACCTCCCACCAGCCCAGGCTGCTCCAAGCCCCGTCCAACCTGGCCTTGGACACTCCAGGGATCCAGGGGCAGCCACAGCTTCTCTGGGCACCCTGTGCCCCCCTCCCAGCCAGGAATTCCTTCCCAATATTCCACCTAAACCTACACCCAGCACTTCATTCAGCAGATCCAGACTAAAACGGCTCTTTGGTTACAGATGGCCCTGTGCCCCTGCTCTGTCACCACTCGAATCCCAAGCAGTGAGAGAAAATTCACCCAGTGTCATTTCCTGAACTCAAAGCAAGCAGAGGGACAGCTCAGCCCCTGCAGCCCTGCGGTGACACCGACCCCTGGGCACTGCCCCACCAGCCTCTCACAGCACCCAGCACTCACACAGAGGGTTACCAGCACTCGGTGGTTAATCCTCCCCAAGAGCCCAGGGATCTGTAAATAGATCCTGGCCTCCCTATCCATGGAGAGTGAAACAGATAGTGGGGATTAGGCAAAAACCTGCCCCAGGCACCCTGCTCGAGTCTCTAATCCTTTATCTCTGCTCTCACATCTAGGCTGATGACAATATTTCAAGCCTCACTTTAAAAGGCAGATACAGAGCTGTGGGACAGCTGTTGCTGTCACCAGAGCAGGCAGGGGCTTCTCCCCTCAACAGCAAGAGCTGGTGTGACCAGTTATGGGGAGAAGGTCCTTCCCCAGAGGGTGGTGGGCACTGCCCAGGCTCCCCAGGCCAGTGGGCATGGCTCCAAGGCTGCCAGAGCTCCAGGAGGGTTGGATGATCCTTTCAGGGACAGGGTGGGATTGTTGGGGTGTCTGTGCAGGGCCAGGGGTGGGACTGGATGGTCCTTGGGGGTCCCTCCAGCTCAGGACACGCTGGGATTCTGTGACCCAGGTCTGAAAGGCAGCTGCAGTCCCAGGTGGGTAGAGAAGGTCCTGAGCTGGTTCAGGCACCTCCAGCACCTCCACCCCTCAGGGCTCACCAAACTGCATCTTCCAGCACTCCTGGGTGACACAGATCGAACACAACCACTGAACCTGCCCTGTTTGAAGGCTGAGCTGCAGCACTTTCTGCATACCCTGTGACTGTCTCCTCTCCTCTGCTGCCTGCTCTGGAATGAGGGAGAACAGGACAATATGTTGACTTTCCACTTTCTCAGCACCACCACCCTGACATCTGGGCGAAATGGGTGGATGCAGCATCGCTGGGCACTCAGCAAAGCCCATGCTGAGTGCAGTGGGATGGCCAAGACCTACCTCCTTCCCAAGAGGCAGGAGCTGCTGAGGTGCTGCCTGATGACATCTCTCCCTAGGCAGAGCTGCCAAAATCACAGCCGCAGAAGTTCTGGAGGCTCCTTGGTAAGGCAGGAGTGACTGGTGGCCAGGGTTGCCTGCTCAGGCACTGTCATCTGCCCCGTCAAAGCCTTGGTCCCTGCACTCTGCCTTTGCACTGTCCCTGCTGAAGAAGGCACTGCTTTCCCAATTCCCACTGAAACCTGCATTTGGCAAAAGGGTCTGAATCACAGAATCAGCACATTATGAAGGCTGGAAAAAAACTCCGAGCTCATCCAGTCCAGCCATCGAAGCAGCAGCACCACCATGTTCACCATTAACCACATCCTCAAATGCCGCAAACACACGTTTTTTGAACATCTTCGGGACAATGATTCCATCCCCACCCAGGGCAGCCTGTTCAATGCCTAACAACTTTTTCTGTGAAAAAAGTCTTTCCTAACAGCTCATCTAAACCTCCCCTGGTGGTACCTGAGGCCACTTCCTCTTGTCCTGTCCCTTGTTCCCGGGGAGAAGCCAGAGGATGCCTGGAGCAGGGCTGGTTTATAAAGCACACACCACCAATTATCTAACCAAGACTTTCAGGGCTGGGGTATTTTACACCTTTTTCTTTCTCAGAGTGTAACACTTGGCACAGCTGCACCCACATAAACCTACCACAGCACAAGACCATTCACATCACACTTTGTTCAGGATAATCCCCAGAAGAAGAGATAAATTGTATGAATTCCATGTGTGGGATCTAAACCAAATCCTTTGATTAATCATAAGCCATTAATGGCAATGGTAATGAGCATGCCACTAAGCATTCCATAAAATATGTAAAGCCTGGATAGCTCTTCATAGATCTTGGCAAGTGCCTCATTTAACCTTCACAGCTCATGAAAAACTGTTCCAAGTTCTTCGTCTCAGACATGAAAACTATTGATTGTTTACAGCTTTGCATGACCTTTTCTGACAAGGGGGGGAAATTATGAGATATTTGGTTGTAATTCAATCACTGAATATGCTCTAAATTATGGGGGGTTTCAAAATGCCCATGTTGTTTCTGCACATTCATTTTAGCTCCAAGTCTCATCTAAGTCTTTCAGAAGATAGGTAGGAAACTATTTCAAACTGCAGTGCTCCTGAGTGCGGATAAACGGTTTATATCTGAGAGGCATCAGGTCTGAAAAGTTGCTCATAACTATAAAAAATATAAGTAATTTTAAAAACATCAAGTAAATGAGACTTAGCAGTTATATATATATGAACATATATATAAATATACACCAGATTTTGTAGCTCATGAGCCAAGACTCTCTTCTAGAAAACCTGTGCAAAGACTTATCCAAACTCATTTGCAATGCTGAACCACCACAATGCCTTGCTAAGTTAGTATCTCGGTCTGACAGCACCTGCAACCATCCACCTTGACCCATCATCCTGAATTTGAGTCTCAGATGAAATCTTTCCTTCTCTGCTGATCAAACAACACAATTTAACTCCAGAAGTTAAAAAGACATGACAGCGATTTTTCCTCTTCTATGGGATCTCATTTATCTTCCTCCTAATCATATTTTCAGTTTATTTTACTTCAAACCCTTCTCCTCATCAGCACTACACCTCCACTGACAGGGAATTATAGTTTCTTACTATGACCTGTAATTACAAGCCATAAGCCACCACTGAAATGGATTTTGGGGAACACAAAGTTAAAGAAACACCTAGAAGCTGGGTTGTGTTAGAATATACAATTTGTTGTGTATTATACTGTTATATATATATATAGTGTATTATAGTTTACACTATACCACATATAATGTTAACATTTATGTTGTGTAGTGAATAATTCTGATTAAGACCTTTTGTCTGACCATTTGTAGTAATAAATTATTCATTTTATAGAAATATTCTCAATTTGCCATCTTTAATCCTGCAGGACAAAGTTGTACTTAAACTGCTGACAAAGCCTTGGGGCTAAGCCTGGATCCAGCCATACCCAGACTCCTCTCTGGGAAGGACTTCAGAAAGCAAGGGAGTCCTTTCTGCATCTCCTGACCTTCATCTAAACAGCCCCTGGAACACACCCAGAGTGTCCTCAGCTGCTCCTCCTTGTGTGGCCCCTCAAGACCCATCCCCACCTCACCACCTCCTCATTAACTCTGAGCCCCTCGCAGGGGCTGAGGTCTCTTGGGTATTCCAGAGGGTGAAACCCCTCCCAGCCCTGCCCTCTGGAAGGAGCAGATGGATTTGAGGGCAATACAACCTCAAATGACCTCTTTCCAGCAATACCGAACTTTCCACTTCAAGTGGTAATTACCAAGACTGGTAATGTTTTGTCCTTCCCACGGATCAGCCCTGAATTATGCAGCAGGACGTTCAGGAATCTCAGTGCCTGGAATGGGTAGGAATGACAGGGACCAGTAACTGTTAAAGTATCCTCTGTGAAAAACCTGCCTGTATTCAGGGTTTTACAGACCAAACCCATTATCATTTTACAGCAGGGCCAGACCCTTTAGTGCCCTTTACAGAAAAACCACTCAGTCCTATTTTTAGGCATAAACAGCAGATTTAGCACATTCACACCCAAATCTGGGCATGGGAAGATGCCAACTCAAACAGCCCAGCAGACAGTGATCATCATCATTTCATGGGAAAGGCAGGGCTCGGATGAGTCACTCAAGCACCTCAAATCCCACCTTCTACCCTTATTTATGTCCCACTGGACATCTATATTTTATCGTTTCTCCTTTGGCTTGAGCATTAGAGTCATTTGTGGAAAGACAAAGTTTAATTCAATAGGTGTTGCTTTGGAAAGAGTCCCAGAATATCTGCCAAAATAAAACCTGCTTCTAAAACCTGCTCCCCCTCCCTTTCTGCAAAGGCAGGCTGAGCTTCCTCCACTGAAATGGGCACATTAAAAGCTTTTTACACCTTGGAAATTGTTGAATCTTATTAGTTGCAAGCAGAGCCCCAGAATCACATTGAACCCAAGGTGGCCCAATGGGGCATCCCTTGATGAACAGTGACAGTTCTGCTCTACCAGGAGCCCAGCCCAGCACCCTCCCAGGCAGCAGCTCTGCCAAAGCCCATGAAAAAACAACTGGTTTGAGCGGCAGAAGACAAAAGTGAATGCTAATTATTAATTAGTAGAGCTCCAGGCAATTGTGTAACTATCAATGGGAAGCTCAGGCAGAGACAAGCCACAGGCAGGGAGGGAGGCAGAGTGACAGGATGCGGGGCCAAGCCTGACATCAGCATTGTCCCAGTCCCGGGGGAAATTACACCTTTCATGTCCATTTACATCTGACGGAACAGGGAAGTGCAATAAAGAAGAATAATGATCCACCCCACTAAAGGAGCTCAACGTGACCTGCCTTCTGCTCCCAGGCATCCCTTCCACCATCAGTTACAGTCTCTGGCATCTGTGTGGTACAGACGAAGTACATCAACATCAAAAACTGATGTCTTGAAATCCATGAACCTATTTGCTTTCTTTCAGTTCACTTCTTCACTTCAAACCTTGGGCAGAGGACAGGCTTTCCAGCCCATCCATGTCAGCTCCAGCTCCTGCCTCTCCTGGAATTCTCAGCTGGATTCAACTTGTGTTTTCACCAACAGCACCAGCTCAGAACTGGCTACACTGGTCCAAGTCTATGAGTAGATTTAACTCCAATATTTGCAATAATTTAACCCATGTTTGATATACATGGTTGGGAAATGATGGTGGAATGAGAGCAGGGGGTGGGAAGGTGCTCGGCCATCGGTGCTGCCTTTCAATCTTCCCTCCCTCACGACAAATCCACACTGATTACACACAGTTGAATTTAGTGATCATCACCTCCATAATCAAGTTTAATCACACATAGGTTATCAGAGATCTCAGTTGTTGGGGTTTTGACCATTTTCTTTTGCTGCTGTTATTTGTGGGTTTTTAAACATTTAAACAAGAAGTTTCTTTCCTGGAATATCAAAACCTGCCAAGATCAGGAGCATCTCCAGTGGCATGAAATAACTGATATAAACCCTGGCAATCATAGAACCACAAAATCCCAGAATGGTTTGGGTTGGAGGGACCTCAAAGTCCATCCAGTGCCACCCCTGCCATGGGCAGGGACACCTTCCACCAGCCCAGGTTGCTCCAAGCCCCATCCAACCTGGCCTGGGACCCTCCCAGGGATCCAGGGGCAGCCACAGCTTCTCTGCCCACCCTGTGCCAGGGCCTGCCCACCCTCCCAGGGAAGGACTTCCCCCTAAACCTGATGTACTTCTGTCAAAATGCTCTTACAAATGAATTTGAGTTAAATATGACCACAACAAGTGATGGCACTGCCAAACTTGCATGGCTTTCTAAGGAAGAAGAAAGAAAAAAGGAATTCACACAACTAAATGGAAATTGAAAAGGAAGCTGTAAAATTTAAGGCTCAGTTTTGAGGGCTATGAATATAAATGTTCCATTTTTGACATGTTGAGTGTATGATTGAAGCTACAACAACATTGTTTCCATGGGTGCGATGTAACACCGAACAGAATGTTTTTACAAGAAGATTGCATCGTCAAATTGCAGAATTGGATCCAGGCATAAATAAAAAAAAAATTAAAAAAAATCTCAAATATCCAACATCTTTTCCCTGCCTTTTTTACAAGATTTCGTTATTCCATTGCGAAACTCATTTGCAAATAGAGGAGCTGAGATATACTAAAAAATTATTATAGAATTGAATAAAATAATATTTTAAGTTCTCTATTTCACAGCATGTTTTTTAAAGCTACTCTCCGAGTCCTTTGACAGTCACAGGTTAAGGCACACCAAAGGATTTTGAGAGATGGTCTGTTCTATTGAGGGCCCTCCCCAATGCCAGCAAAGTGTGAAGAGAAACCCCAAATCCTGTGGGGTTGGGAGCATGAGGCTGCCAATCTAACAAACTCAACACAGGAAAATCAGGATGTCCCAGACCCACAGAACATGCCGAGCTGGAAGGGACCCCCAAGGGCTGCCCAAGACCCTCCCCAAGAGCCACACCATGTGTTGGGGGAAGCACAACCGGCTGTCAATCCACCATCAATCAATTCTTGTGCCTACAGTAATATTGGAGCAGTGCTGTGACTCTCCAACACTCCTTTCATACATAATTATAAGGAATGGTGCTCCTCTGTGTCCCAGGGCTTGCCAACTAAATATATTGCCCAATTCCACAGGAGAAAACACCAAAGGCAAAGGGGTTGGCAGGGTACACCCCACTCTTCTTGGAGAGTCCAGACACAGCAGTATGTGAGGAACTTCTCATCTCTGCCTGTGCCCAGGGACTGCACTGAGTCCTGCTTAACTCAATTAATGCATTACACAAGTTATATCGCTTCATATAAATCAACTTCAAATAGTCTGGGTTCTCTTATTTTTAATGCACTTCACTATCAGAGCACATTTTTCTAGGTAAGTGAGAAATTAATACTCCACCATTTCTTTCTTGTCAGTGTGAATTTTTTCACTCAACTTTGATTTCATGAAATAACATCTTCCCCACAGCTCAGTCACACCGTTCTCTGATCCAGAACAGTTCCAATTCATTGTTGTAGCTGTTTTATGCACCAGACAACTCAACACATCCTTAAAGCCAGAGCATTCCAAGTCTCTCTGGAAATGACACAGCCTGCCTGCCAAAATTCACAGGCTTCTTTCTCCTTTCCCAAATAAATCATCAGAGAACAGCCCCTGCGGAGCAAGTTCTGCACCCTTACTGAGCCAACCAACAAAACCAGACCTCAGCTGGCTGACCATGGCCAGGAAAAGGATTTTTTTAGATACTTTTTACTCATTGAGTAATCATTGTAATCATTGAGTTTAAGCCTCCCCTGAGGCTTAAACTCTTTATGTTAAAGAGGAACATTTAATAGGAGGGGTTAAGCTCTATAGTCCCAGAATCTATAGCACAGCAGCAATAAAGTTGGTTGTTTCCTACCAGTATTTCTAAATTCAAGTCTTAAGGCATTAGTAAACATCACAAAAACCAAAACACTAAACTCACCACCTTATTCCCTATGAATAAACTATTTCTACATCAGCTGGGCTCAGAAAGTGAGATGTGCTCTCCCTCTAGAGTTGTAGCTGCAGCCTAAAGCTGGCAGTGAGTCGAGTTGCTCTGCTGGTGCTTTTGGCAGCTATTCTTGTTCATTCAAACAGGGAGGTGGCCTTGAAAATCAATCTTTGCATCAAATCCTATCACCAGCATTCCACCCAGCCTTGACCACGAGTCTAAATGTGCCCAGGTACATTATAACACTTCCACCGAATTGCTTCAAGCAAACTACTCACACCAGTTTATACTGCCTCAAAATTCATTACCTTCAGGCACATCCTTCTCTTCGCTTTTGCCACTGTGATATAATCAGGAAAATTCGCCCTGAAGAGTTTAATTAAACCCCTCACTGCTCCGAAAAGCTGCGGGACCAGGATCACTCTTTGGAACAACACGGCAACAGAAAGCATTTGCCTCGTGCCTATTTGAATACATCAAGTGTGAGCAGGAAATAAATAAATAAAATAAAAACAAACTCCAAGAGAAACAGCTCTCCAGCAAGAGCCATCTGCTCTCTGTGCCCTGTGGAAAAGTCGGCTCCTCTCAGCCTGTCAGGAAAGTGGAAGCAACCTTTGAGCTCCCGGAGCCATGCGCTGCCCTGATCCTGGCACGCCGAAATGTCAGGGATAATCTCATTCCCATTCGATGGATAACGCCCGGGATGGCACATGGATGGAGAGCAGCCGTGCCAGGGGCACCAGGAGGAGGGATGGCCGGGGCCACGGAGCCAACACCTCCTCACTGCTCTCCACGTTAGAGGAAAAGGCACCAAAATAACCAGTTTGAGTGCCAGTCCGCTTGGCTGTCCAGCCCTTGGAGCTTCCTCACAGCTGCACAAGGAGGAGGGAAGGGCAGCTGGCGAGCCGAGGTGACATCGGTGACACGGAGCTGTGGGCACTGCCTGCCACTCACAGCCCTGCAGGGGCTCCACGGGGAGCCTTCGCCGCAGATCCCTCTCGACCCCAGAGCAAGGATAAATCCTCTCTGACACACACCCAAAAAATCACAGAGAAATAACAAAGCACAGCACGGCTTCTGAAGGCCACCCGTCCCTCTGCATGCGGGAGGTTGTGCTGGGAGCCCTGCAGGGAGGTCAGCGGGTGGTTTCTGCAGTTATACACTGGGGGAAAAAAGAAAAATAAAGAGACCCACAGAGAGAAAATACCACAGGAACAGGCATCATGTCTGCAATTCCTGGTGTCTAGAGTGCAGGTACAATCACAAAATCACAGGGTCATTTAGGATGGAAAAGTCCTCAAAGATTATTGAGTCCAACCATTCCCTCAGCACTGCCAAGGCCACCACTGACCATGTCCCCATGTGCCACATCCACACGGCTTTTAAACCCCTCCAGGGATGGGCACTCCACTCCTGCCCTGGGCAGCTGTGGTGGGGATGGACTGCCCTTTCCAGGAAGGAATTTTCCCAATATCCAACCTAAACCTCCCCCGGCATAGCTCGAGGTCACATCCTCTTGTCCTGTCACCTGTTCCTTGGAGCAGAGCCCGACCCCACCTTGTTCCAGCCTCACAGTGATTTCTTGTCTCTGTTTTCTCTCTGTTGGCACCTCCCCTGCTCAGTCCAAGAGGAAACAGCAGCAACAGTCCAGGCTTGGGTCCAAGTGATGCTCTGGAGCTCAGGCTGGGAATTCTGCCCATAAATGCTGTGCCTGGAGCCTGTTTTTCCAACAATGCACTCAACCCCAAGCCAAGCGTCCTGGCCCCTTAGAAACATCCCTGGTCCCAGCAATACAGGGCTCTCCTGGTTGATACCCAGAGGTAAACACATCCCTCACTGCTTTAGGCCCCCACAGAATTGTCTGACAATGAGTTTTGCGTTGTATTGGATGGGGAAATATTTGTATTTCATCTGATCCGAAGCCAAATGTGAAAACAAGAGAGAGGCTGAGCAGGACAAGGGCTGTGTTTGTACCTCCATGTGCTCCCTTCTCCCCTCTGCCTCCCAGCCAGCTCCTAACGAGCTGCTTTGGGGAGCAGCAGCCTGGAAAACAAGCAGAGAACTCCAGGATAATTAATATTTAAAACACACTCCCTTTTCAACACATGGATGTAAGAGCAGGTCAGGTAAAGCTGTTTAACGGATGCTGAAAGACACAGAGTCACCCAAATCACTCAGGAAGCCACTGGCAAATCCAAGAAATCCCCTAAACACACATCTGTGTGTCATGTCATGGCACAGGAGGGGGACACGAGCAGGGTTATCCTGTCTCAGACACTCCCCACATCTTTGGGGGAATGTTCCAGGCAGAAGCACAGAACTGTATTTTCTAAAGAAGTTCTTAAGTGATCCATTTTCTTACAGAGGGTGCAAAGCTCCTCGTTTGTAACACAGGCATAGATTTAATGATGAAACGGGTTTTCTTCAGAAGTTTCTAAAGGTTTCTAAAAGGCTTTGAGCATTAAAGAGAATCGGAGATAAGCCTGGAATTTTGCCTGGTGATCTCAGCTGGTTCCTCTCCCTTTCCCTCATCCCAGGCACAGCTGGTAATTGGAACACATTCCCTTCCCCCTGGAAAACACATGTCACTGTGTGAAAGCCTAAGGAAGGAGTTCAGCACATCTCTGTTCACACAACTGAGCTCCCAAAAACACAGCAAGTGCTGGCAGCTTAGAGACGAGGCAGCCTCAAATAACAAAGCTAAGATTTGATTTAGGCCGGACTAACGTGGTCCTGCAAGGACCTTTCACACCACCCTGCCAAGAGGTTTTATGTAGGAAGAGAAAGTGGACCCTGTAAAAGCAGCGGAGAGAAACGTCACACTGGCCCGGCTCTGCAGCAATAATCGAGGCAACACAAATGGTCTTTTGAAGGAAGGGCAAATTGGCTCAACATTATCAAAGTCCCACCATTTTCTAACACCCTGAAAGCTTTTCTAACTAAAAAATGCTCTTAAACCGTCATGTGCTGGACACAAACCATCTCCATCTGCACCACTAATCCCTCAGGAAAGACTTTCCCTGGTACGAGGGTCTCCCAGAGCTGTTGGTAAAAACTTAATGACACAATTATTTTGTATCTTTTTAATGACCTCTGTTCAAGAACACGGAATTTCTGCCACCTGTGGAATATCTTGCTGTATCATTGATGAATTAAGGGCTTATTCAGGTCTGAGATTGGGCCCTTTTGTGCACTTATTTACAAGTCAGCCTTAATTACAGCACCCTGCAAGCTCAGCTGTCACTGTGGCCTTATATAATGCACTTAAAAAGAAACAGATTATTTCATACAGGAATTTGAAACTGTGACAAAAATCAAGAGAATAAAATATAAATTTCTCTTTCTGAACACATTTTCATACCCCCATAAATTTTCCTCAAACCACTGGGAAGCAGAGAAGGGCTCTGTTTAATTTATAGCACAATGTTATTCCAGTTACACAGTGAAATAAAGACTGAAAGTCCGTTTGATCTGTGTATCACAACATGACATTGCAAAAAAAGCATCAAAATGTCAAGTGAAATGTTAGTTTTACATGACAATTTGTCTTGTTTAGACTAATAATAACTGTTAATTAAAAAAAAAAATTGAGAAATTCATACCAAACCAACAAACCCCATCTTCATTTTCTATGTTTTTATGCAGCAACTTAATTCAAAACTCTCTGCTGGAATAAATTTTTAAAGTGGGGAAAAAATTTAGGTCATTCAAAATGCAGCCCTGTAATGTCAGGTGTTTTCATCTCCCACCAGTAGAATAATGAAGTATTTTCACATTTGTTAAACCCAGGCAGCCCGTGACTCTCACATCACTCTGAGCAGAACATGGTCAGCAACAATATTCTTTAATAGCAGGGGACAGAAAACTTCCAGATAAGCTGGAGGATGGCACAGCCAAAGAAGAAGAGGAAAAAAAGGGGGGGTAGAGGGAGCATTTGTGTTGGTTTTCAGCTAATGTGGAATTCATAAGACACTTGACCTGCTAGAATATGCATATTAAAATTGCATTAAGGCAGGTGAGATAAAAAACCACCCAGAATGCCAGAATTATGAGAGGAAACATTGAATACCCTGTAATAGCCACTAGAAAGTCATTCAAGTGGTTTTAATGCTGAATTGAAGGTTTATTAAGGACCCTCAGGAATTCACACATTAAACCCAATTCAGATTCAAGAAAGGCTTCCATAAATGAAGGTTCCTGAAATTCCAGGTACTGCCTTCCCACAGATCGTGAAAGGGGCCACATGAAAGCACCCGAACCACACTAATTTCATGGGATTTGCCCAGGAAAAGAACACGGCCCAGAACATGACACATTTAAAAGGCTGCAGCACAAACCACACTGCTGAGCAAGGGGGACACAGGGCTGGCTGTGATCCCTGCTTGGCAAACACACTTCAAAGCAATTCCAGGGGAAAGCCAGGGAAGGGAAGCAGTCCTGGAGGTGATGGTCTGTGAGGTGTGTGGAGAGCCCTGGATGATGTGCTGCAAATTAAAGGGAGGATCAAAGTATGTTTCTCTAACAGTGGGACACAGGGATGGAGAGTATTCACTCCAGCTCTAATTTTTTAATGACTGTGCTCTGAATACACAGTTCATTACAAAGATAATCATTCAGCCTCATCCTGCAGACATTACAGAACCCCAGAATGGTTTGGTTGGAAGGGACCTTAAAGTTCAGCTCATTCCACCCCGTGCCATGGGCAGGGACACCTTCCACCAGCCCAGGTTGCTCCAAGCCCCGTCCACCCTGGCCTTGAGTGACTAATGAGTGCAAATAGTTACATAATGCAAATAACTGTGATATCAACGCGCTGGGTGATCTCCTGCAGTGCCTGGTGAAGGCAGGTGCTGCTGAAGCAGCTTTTTCACCCAGATTAGAGGAGTCAAACTGTCTTTTCGAGGATTAGCACTAACTGTGTGCGCTGGGGCTGCCGTGGGGCTGCAGGGCCAATGCCTCCTGACTGAGCCAGGCTCCCAGCACAGCCAGGGCACAGCTCCAGCTCAGCAAGGCTCCCAGGGTGCAACCAACAGCAGCTCGCACCGGCCAGAGAGTCCCCCGGGCAAGGGGTGTCACCAGTGGGGTCACCACCCTCTGCTCGGGCTGCTTAGGGAAGGCAGGCTGGGGGTTTTCCAATTCCCAGAATCACTGAGGCTGGCAAAGCCCTGCCAGCCCCCAGAGCCCACCCTGTGCCCGATGCCCACCTTGTCCCCCAGCCCAGAGCACTCAGTGCCACGGCCAGTCCTGCCTTGGGCACCTCCAGGGCTGGGCACTCCAAACCTCCCTGGGCAGCCCCTGCCAAGGTCTCACCACCCTTTCCAGGAGGAAATTCCTCCTGATGTCCAACCTGCCCCTTCCCTGGCACAGCCCAGGCCGTTCCCTCTCCTCCTGTCCCTGTTCCCTGGGAGCAGAGCCCAGTCCCACCCTGGATCCATCAGGGAGCTGCAGAGCCAGAAGGTCCCCCCTGAGCCTCCTTTTCTCCAGGCTGAGCCCCACCAGCTCCCTCAGCTGCTCCAGCCCCTTCCCAGCTCCCTTCCCTTCCCTGGACATGCTCCAGCCCCTCGATGTCCCTCCTGAACTGAGTGACCAGAACTGGACACAGGACTCCAGATGTGCCCAGCACAGGGTGGGCACTGCCCTGGTCCTGCGGGTCACACCATGCGTGGCACAGCCCAGGGGCCACTGGCCTCTTGCCCACCTGGGCACAGCTGGGCTCGTGTCCAGCCGCTGTCACCAGCACGCCTAGGGCTTTCCCATGGCCAGCTCTCCAGGCAGTGTCACCGAGAGCAGTTTGTCCCCCAGCCCACCTAAAACAGGACATTCTCCTGCAGCCCCTGCCCAGCAGAACCCACGTCATGTCTGCAGAGCCACATTTGGGGTTACAGTGGTCACCCCACCTCACCTTTCCCGGTCCTTATGAGATGGATTTGGGCTCCTGGGATGGATTAGAGACCCAGAGCACGGCGGGCTCCATGGGGAGGATGCCAGGGAGCGGCTTGGAGGTGTCTGTGCCAGAGCTGAGAGCCAAGACAGGCAATTATCTGAGCAGGGCATTGCCCACCTGGGCACAGCTGTACCCGAGGGGTCAGTCTGTTAGCACATCACTCTGTGCTTCACAGCCTGCCCAGGAAAACGAATCTGATCCCTGACCAGTTAGGCAGAGCCTAAAAGCAAATCCGATGTGCCATAATATTAATTGGGTGAGTGTGAGCAGCCCTGCAGCACAAAGCCAGGCTGGGGGGGTGCTTCGTGCGTGTTTTCAGCTGGCAGAGGTGACACATCTACTTACAAATTAGTTCTTCATCCAGCTCTAAGGAAAATTAATAACCAGACAAGGCTCTTTGCTTTGGAACTTTCTGATTTTTGTCCCTCCGCCTCATCCTGCGTGACCTGCTCCCAACCTCCTGCCAGGGACACTCCAACCCAACAGCAACGAGAGCTCAGGTGGGCTGAAAAACCAGGTAAAAAATCCCCAAGGAGGGTTCTACATTCTCCTGAAATCTGCATTTCTTCAGCACAGAATCCCAGAACGGGGTGGGAGGGACCTTGAAGTCCATCTCATTCCACCCCCTTCCTTGGGCAGGGCACCTTCCACCAGCCCAGGTTGCTCCAAGCCACTAAAACCCTAAATTACTCCCACATACTCAGTAGCTTAATGATCCTCCCTAGACCCAGGGGTATGGGGAGGTAGAAACCCCAGGTCTTGGAAAGGGGAACAAAAACACCCCCAAAGCAAAGAAAATAATATTTCTCAAACTTCAGTTACTCAGCAAGGTCACATTCTGGGTATGGCCTTGGTGATGTCACTCGGAAATAATGAAGTTTGACATCAAATGTGAGGATTCATTTCCAGGCTTAAAAACCACACACATGGCACCCAACATAAACAGTTAATTAAAACAAGGAAAATTAAAAAGGCAAGCAAAAAAAAAGGAACCCTGAAAATCAGGCAAATGTGCGTTGAGAATACAAAAATAGTACATAGAAAACCACATATAAAACCACATGTAAATCCTGTGACTTAACTATGTACATATATAATAGATAAATAATAAGATTTTTAAATTGACTCATAGCTGAACAATCAAGGAGACAGCAACTCCCGAAAACTCAGGACTGCCAGTGCTCCCTGTTCCACAGTTCCAAAGCAACCAGTAATTATGAGTTGCATGATCAAAGCTTTTAATGCTGAATTTTCAAAGCAATTTGTAACCATTAAGCAAATGTTTCAGCTCACGGGCAAGGCAAACATTGCTGTGCATTCTCAACGAAGAGTCAAATTGGAGGGAAAAAAAAAGAAAAATTCAACTTTTCCATGGTTATGCACAGAACTCATCTCATCTGAAACAGAATGTAAAGGCCTTAAAAAGGAAGATGTAGAAGTTTCCACTCTCTTTATAATTGTTTTAGCTGTAAGATTTGCATTATTTTATTTTGCAGAAGAGTCACACTTTGAAATATCAGCACCAGTCCAGAAACCCATTTGTGAGCAGCAATTACTGGAGGTTATTGATTTGAAGCTTCAAGGGAGATGGATTAAGTTTGGGTTTGGATTTTTTTTTTTTAAAAAGGAAATAATTACTCCAGACACTGCACATCATATTAATGCCAATGAAGTTGTTGGAGGGGTTTGCTATTGCTGGGCTGTACAGAGGGGTAAATATCAGGATGGTGCTGCCCCCCAAGGTGTGTGTGCTTGGCCTTCCAAACAGCACCTTAAGGAGTGCCCAAGGTTCCTAATCACCTAAAACCAACCTCAATTTCATAGGTACCTAATGAGAAACCGTGAGGAAGTGTCAGGAGCAGCACCCACCCTTTATATAAAAACATTCCTGTTGATCCTGATGCTGCAGGTGATCACACCTTCCTGCCCTGAGCTCTGCAGCACTGCCAGGCTCCAGGCATTGCCATTTCCATCCACCTCCCTCCAAAAAAGCCCAAAACACATCCCCAGCTGCCTCCTGGGGACAGTGTGGTCCCCCCTGATCACCCCACAGGAGCTGCCACAGAAACACCTCCACTCAGCCCAGTCTTATTTGGGAATGGAGCAGGTGGAATATGCCATTCCACAGCCTTTGAAATACATCCATTAACAGCATTTGCCCATGTTTATTTAACATTTCCCCAGTCACAGCCAACTTCCATGATCCATCACCCAAGGCAGATGATAAAAGGTGCAGTAACCAGGTGTGACAGGTAACAACATAATAATAAATGATGGAACAGTTTTGGGAATTGTGAAGTCCAAATCCCAACAAAAGCATTATTTCTGGATCACATGTTTCACAGGACTCATCTACTATTTATATGCTGGGTGGCAAAATAAATATTGCAACAAACACATTCCGTTCTCTGTGCCATGAAACTTTGTTCTCCCCACCACTCCTGAAGGTTTTATTCCTTCTTTTTCAAGGAAGCCATAAAAGAGTCCTCTCAAATGAGCAATGAGACTCATCTCGCCGGCCCCATTTCGGGTCACACCATGATTGTTCTCACTGTGAAACACTTTGACTACATAAAACTTTACAGCCAGGTATGTTTGTTTGGTTTCCAACATAAAGCACATCCTGCAACGAGGAGGAGGTTGATGGTCCACCGAAGCTGAAATGACTGCGGGATTTTATTTTTTTTTTTTTACACTTTTCCCTGGAATTATTCCCACTCTACAACAAAGCAAGTCCTGCCATCTGCCCACAAACCCCTCTGCATTTCAAGCTTTGCTACTCCAAAGTCACTGACCTTGCTGCAGCTCTTCAGAAATCTCACGTTGCTCCAGCAATCACAGGTACCAGAAGGATTAAATAACAGCAGGAGAGGTCACTGTGGATGGGGCCACCTCCACAGCTGGGTGGGCTGGCCATTATCCATCTGCTTCCCGTGCAGCCCTTGGCACATGGATACCCACAGGCAGGTGACATTCCTTGCTCAGGAAGAATCTTTTTCCTCTGTGCAGAACAGTTCTCTATTTTCCATGGGATCATGGAATGGTTTGGGTTGGAAGGACCTTAAAGCCCATCCAGTGCCACCCCCTGCCATGGGCAGGGTCACCTCCCACCAGCCCAGGCTGCTCCAAGCCCCATCCAACCTGGCCTTGGACACTCCCAGGGATCCAGGGGCAGCCACAGCTTCTCTGCCCACCCTGTGCCAGGGCCTGCCCACCCTCCCAGGGAAGGATTCCATCCCAGTACCCCACCTAACCCTGCCTTCCTTCTCTTTAAGGCCATTCCCCCTCATCTTGTCACCCCATGTCCTCGGGGAAAGTCCCTCTCCAAACTTCTTGGAACCTACAACCCTCCCTGATGCCCCCAAGTGCCTTTATCCCCTCCACACTCTGGAATTGGCAGTGTTAGTTGGATCCCTTAAATGCTGGAGAGGAGCCACTTTAAGCTGAGCTGAGCCCAGTCTGGAGAGCACAGCAACTTCAGGGCAGGACAATCCCACAGCCCAGACCTAGCAAGTGTCCCCCAGGTTTTCAGAGGAGTCTTTTCATGGCTGTGACTCCACAAGTGAACCCCTGGTGCACATTTAGCTCTGGAGGCTGGAATTTCTGCTCCACAGCCCTAAACGCTATCACGTATTCAAAAAAGAAAAAAAAATTAAAAACACCCCAAACCCCACCAAAAACACCCATGTAATTTTCCAAATAATTTGCTCTTCCATCAGCTGAAACCCAGACTTCTTTACCCAACCCCCCCCCCAATTTCTGACATCGATTTACTATTAAAAAAAACAAAGAACAAACTTTTTGAAAAGGCTGACACCTCTCCCTCTGCACCCCAATGGCACCTTTGCCTCTGCTGTATTATCAAATTCTACCTGCAATTATTAGTCCTATTTCATATTTTAATGTAATTACGTTTGGCCTTTGCTCTGATAAATCCTTGAGCCAGGAATTCAGACAAGAAATTCAACTTCCGAGCCTGCTAAAGAGAAAATGCCGAGAGAAAGGTGATGTTGCTTAAATAGCTTTGCTCCAAAATCAATACAGAATACATTCATAAATTAACAATCACTCCAGACTAAAACATTTATTGCTGGAGGAACCCTGCATAATTAAAACTATGGGAATGAATAACAAATTAATATTTAATTTTAATTTTTGGGTTAAAAAAATTAACTTGGCTACCTGACTTTATTTCTGCTGGAGATTATTTGCCTTAGTTGGTCATGACTCCAAACACTGCAGGTTTTTAAAGGTCAGGCTCCAGCCAAATGATCTCAACTGGATTTGTGCCAAAACTTAGAGACACACACAGGGTCCGGGGAACTGGCAGAGTCCAAAAAAGATAAAAGAAAGAAACCCAAAGCAAATATTGCATTTGGGATCCCCAAAGGGAAAACTCAGATTAATCAACGTGTTTAAATCACACGACTCTGGGAACTGCCACGTTGAGCCCTGCTGGGGGTTCCCAGCCTAGGCTGGGTTTAAGCCCTCACCTGCCTCTGCTGATGCCACTCATGGAGCAGGAGGAGCTGAGCTGGAGCTCAGAGGGTGGGCAGGCCCTGGCACAGGGTGGGCAGAGAAGCTGTGGCTGCCCCTGGATCCCTGGGAGTGTCCAAGGCCAGGTTGGACGGGGCTTGGAGCAACCTGGGCTGGTGGGAGGTGTCCCTGCCCATGGCAGGGGGTGGGACTGGATGGGCTTTGGGGTCTGGGATTTCTGATTCCATGATCGCTGTTTGCTCCTTGGAAACTGGAAAGTGCTACAACCCTGTAGGAGCAAAACATAAGATTTAATTATTTTTCCTTTTGTCATGCCATGTTTCATTTTCACACAATCCCAGGATGTGCTCAGCTGGAAGGGACCCACAAGGACCATCCAGCCCAACCCCCAGCCCTGCACAGGACCATCCCCAAGGGTCCCACCNCTCAGTCTCCTCTTGTCCAGCTGGACACCCCAAGTGCCCTCAGTGTCCTCACACGCTGCCCCTCCAGGTCCTTCCCCATCCCCATGTCCCTCCTTTGGACACTCTCCGATGGCTCAATCCCCTCCATTGTGTCCCCCCAAAGTGCCCCAATGTCCCAAGTGGGGCCCCCCCAGTGCAGAGCAGAGCAGGACAATCCCTTCCCTCTGCCCAAATCCTCGCTGGATGTCCAGCATGAGGCGTCACTGGTTAACCCATGGATGTGGGGGATGAGGAAGGACAGTAATTCCACCAGGCCAGTGTGTTGTTCTGCCCACCCCACTGCTTTTCCATAGGCCCCTTTGCCTCTACATTTGCATCCCAAGCAGTAGTAATTGCTGCTTTTCCAGGGAAAACTGCTTTGTTTCAGTTAACAAAGGAGAAGGAATAAGATCGCAGAATCATTAAGGTTGGAAAAGATCCCCAAGATCATCAAAGTCCAACCTTCGACCGAGTACCACCACGTCCACTAAACCAAATTCCCTAAAACAAGAATTTCTTGCAAATGTGCTGGCTGTTCTGCTGATTTCCTTGGATAAATTAAAAGGAAAACACCTTCTCTTTGAACAGCAGACTTTAACTCTATCTATTAGCAGTCATGCACTGATGAAAGGAACAATGAACAGCCACACCGAGAGAAATCTGAAGAAATTAGTTCCATTAGCAGAGCTGTAATGCAGGAATTTATCCTTTTAGGAGATACATGGTAGTTATACACTATAGTTTTTCCTGTTCTGGGCAGGATTGATGTGGGTGCAGAAAAATGGAGATAACACTCTTGTTCAGTTTGGGGAAGGTATAAGGAAAGGACAAAAATGTCTGTATCATGAAGGTCACGTTAAAGAGCATCATTAGTAGCTCACCGGCCTTTGCTTCATAGGTCAATTCTGTGAATTGAATTTCCTTCAGCATTAAATAGTTTTGTTCACTGGCGTTAAAAAAAGCCTTTTCATCAGAGAAGTAAAAAGAGGCAAAGAAAGCCAGTGCTTTTCTCACAGGTGCAGGAAGGTGACAAAGATCCACAGCTCCTCTGGGGGCTCCTCTCCTCACGTGAAGGTCTGATTTCAAGTGAGGGAAATGTCTTGCTCCAGACCAGCAGGTTTGGGGGAGAATGGCCAAGGGACAATCTCATTCCTACAGCCCTCTCCCAGTTGCTGATGATGGCAAAGCTGAGAATGCTTCGGGGCCATCCCAAAATCCCCCCAACATCTGGGGTCTCCCCAGCTCTGTTCTCTGCCCAACCAGAAGGAATAGGTAGGACTATTTTGAGCACAAGTCAAAAACAGCTTTAGAAGTCTCCTGCAAGAGACTTCAACCATAATTCCTTACTCTGCTCCAACCCAACCTGCTCTGTTCCTACTTATCCCCACGGCAGCGCTGAACCCAAGTGAAACCCTAGTGGAATTTTTGCACTTATTAAATTAGATGGGCTTCTCAAGGATTCATTCTGGAGCCAGCAGAGACCATTCTGGGCTGTTGGAGCTCGTGCATCACATGGGCTCTAAGTTCCACCAAGGGATTCCCACATGCAGAACAGAGCTCAGAACTGAAGGTATGTAAGAACATATTTTAAAGAAAGAAGTCAAAGACCTCACAGAGTAAATACAGAATTTTGTTGGCACCACAATACTCTGCAGGGTCAGGTTGTGTTTTTCATTACATGGTGACCTTACCCATTGTAAGATTTGACAGGACGAGGGGGAATGGCTTTAAACAGAAGGAGAGCAGGGATAGATGGGCTATTGGGATGGACTCCTTCCCTGTGAGGGTGGGCAGGCCCTGGCACAGGGTGGGCAGAGAAGCTGTGGCTGCCCCTGGACCCCTGGAAGTGTCCAAGGCCAGGCTGGACAGGGCTTGGAGCAACCTGGGCTGGTGGGAGGTGTCCCTGCCCATGGCAGGGGTGGCACTGGGTGGGCTTTAAGGTCCCTTCCCACCCAAACTAGTCTGTGACTGATGAAAAGCCCAGTGCAAACACAGCCCTGGAGAAGGAATCCTGCCTGTCCTACCCAACTGCTTCTTTTCCCCTAATCCATGTGAGAAAATTCTATGGAAAACCAAAAGATAATTATTGAACAGTAGCAAAACAGCTAAGCAGAGAGGCTGTAAAACCAGGAAATACTCCTGTTCTTTAAGTCACAGACTCAATAGGGTCAGCAAAACCTTGGAGACCATCGAGCCCACCTGCTCCCCCAGCACTGCCACCACTGACCACGTCCCCATGTGCAGTTTTGATGGAGATTTTCCCATCTTTTAGCCAAGGAATCCCCAAACTCTTCATGCACCTCAGAAGGAACGTATTTCATCTCCAAGCACTCACACCCCTCCTGAAACCAACCTTCCCATGAGCCAACATTATACAGCATGTGCTGAAAAGGATGGAATTATAGCAGGAATGTGACTTGCAAAGGCACAGGAGGCTCATCACTACAATTTCTTGGAGGTTCAGGATGGATCTCAGGAGAAGGTCCTTCCCCCAGAGGGTGGTGGGCACTGCCCAGGGCAGTGGGCACGGCCCCAAGGCTGCCAGAGCTCCAGGAGCCTTTGGACAATGGGACAGGGTGGGATTGTTGGGGTGTCTGGGCAGGGCCAGGGGTTGGGCTGGACAGTCCCGGTGGGTCCCTTCCAGCTCAGGGTATTCTGTGATTAGTGAAAAACCCAAAGGTAAAAAACAAACAAATAAATAAAAAATACCAGTAAAATCCTACCTGAAAGGGCCTTTGGAAAAGGAGGGGAAGGGCAGTTCCTCTCCAGGTGAGATGCAGGTACAGGAACATCCAGTAAAACCACTCCAGGCACAATCCAGGCACCATTTCAGTGTTACTTGGGACATAAGGAACCTCAATTCTCTAAAAGCCTCCGGAGAAATAGGGAGATGGACTCAAAAATACCTCAATTAGACACTCCAAAGGAGACTGAGAACCCTTTTTCTTTTTGTGAAATGGCACATTTTTAGGGACAAAGCCAGCCCTTGCGAAGGTCTCCGTTATACAGTGGGGCTGATCACAAGACGTCCATCATTACTTATTCAGATTGTGTGAGGCTGAGTGGGCTGTTAGCACCACTCCCTTCCCAAGAGAAATAAGGCAGGTCTGGGGGAACCCTTCTGGGAACAGGAGCAGAAAGAGAATCACATAAAAGAGCAGAGGAAGAGAAGAGAAAGGGAGTGGCAAGATATCCCAAAGATAATTATCCAGAGTGAAAAGGAGTTGGAAAACCTAAAAGGAGACATGGATGTTGTTATCCTGCACTTGACAGCTTGGTTATGGAATAAATCACTGAACCTCTGCTCTCCCAGGCTGGTGGAGACCATGAACCATAAATCCTGAGGGATTAAAACCCAGCTGAAAGCCGTGCATGCTAATTGCTTGGATAGGCTATTTATGCCACTGTTCTCATCATCAACTCCCCAAGGAGTGCACTGAAGAGTGGGCCAGTGAAGAAGCAGGTGCAGGTGGGTGGTTGCACTGGACCTGCCCAAACCTCTCTAACCAACGGGCAATATTCCACCTGTGTGTGAGGGACAGAAAGGGGGGGATAGAAAAGACTTCCCAGGTGAGTGTAAGGAATTAATGACCACAGAAAAGGTGGCTCAGCCCCAGAGTGACCAGGGCCAGCATTCCCAGAGGGTGGTCCAAGATATCCCTGCTGGAGGGTCCCACGGCCCCCTCAGGATGCCCCACCCCACCGGAGAAACACCGAGTTTGAAATAAAACTCTTAAAATTTATGCGTATTCTATTCTTCCAACAGAATAATGGTGCTGAAATCAATCGGGGAAAAAAAACACAGTAGCTTTCCAAATCCAAGAGAAAAAGTTAAAGCTTTTCTTTACACAAAATGTGCTTTACCATAAACCGGGTGGCTGCGTTTTCACAGGGACAAATAGACCGTGCTCAATTGAGCTGACACGGGAGGGTTTACAGAGATAATAAAAGGAACTATGAAGAAAAATAAAAGATAGAGCCTTGCTGGAATCAGTCAGAAAGCCTTGAAGAGGCCAAAAGAAAAGCAAAGCCCACCAATCCAAAGTTTGAAAGAAGACCAAAAAATATAATTCAATTATGCAACCAAAGATCACTGAACAATCCAAAAGCCATAAAAAGGGGCTGAAATATTGAAATAGATAAATCTGGAATAACACCAAAGACATTGAGCTCAGGAAAGACAACACGAGTGAAAAGTAATTACAGGGGTAGAACTGAACAGTTTATGAACGAATCCTGTGGGTCTCAATAGTGGATTTTTGCAGGAACATTTTCTTCAGAAGAAACGAAAAGTACAAAAAGAAAAAGGCAGTGAAATAACAACGAGGTTATTTTGGGTTTAAAAAGACTGTTGTCAGCATGTGAATGGGAGATGTACCTGATGTTAAGCATGAAGAGGGAAAGGACAGGTTACATTCAAAGTCATATTGGGAATAATGAGAACATCCCTTCCAATCCAAACCCTTCCACAATTCCCTGTGTGTATCCCTGGGATTCTGGGCAGCCCCATCCAGGTGCCATGGCCAGCAGAGAAGCTGCAGGGCATGGAGTGATCACAGAATCCCAGGATCCCTGAAGGTTGGCAAAGCCCTGCCAGCCCCCGGAGCCCACCCTGTGCCCGATGCCCACCTTGTCCCCCAGCCCAGAGCACTCAGTGCCACGGCCAGTCCTGCCTTGGGCACCTCCAGGCTGGGCACTCCAAACCCCCCTGGGCAGCCCCTGCCAACACCTCACAGAGCTCCAGCCCCAGCACAAGGTTGTCCATCCCCCAGAAGCTCAGCAGCCTCCACCCTCACACCCCCTGGGTCCCCTCTACATTTCCCAGCCCATCCTGTGGCCTCAACACCCTTCCAACCCAGCCCTGCTCCAGGGGAAAGTGAACCAGGAATTTTTTTTCTTCCATAATTAGATGTCAGAGCAAGAAAGGCAACTCAGGAAATTCCAGGCCAGATGACAGACTGGGCTAAAGAACACCCAGCTGGAAAAGGAAAAATCCCACGAATATGAAGTCAGTGACTTACCAGTCACGGTGCATCAGCCCCGCTCAGACACAAGTGTCATGTACACAAAGCCCTGTTTTCCAGGGTTGTTTCATGACAGTGAGCCTCTGGAAGGCTGTTCAAATAGAAAATATATGTTTCATTCATGAAGGAAAAGCCAGTCAGGTGGTCTGAACTGTTGGGATCAAAAAAATCACCTTTCCCAGGCAAGAACACTGGGTTGTGTCTTCTGAGCTTAAAAGCATCTACTAAAGCAGAAACTTTTCACATTTAGAGCCATGGAAATTTTGCTAAGCCAACTTAAGGCAGTTCTCAGTTGTTTAAATTTAATTTCCCATCAATAAATATAATTATCTAATTCAATTCCCGGTTCTTAATAAAAATGGGTTCCAACATCATTATAGCCCCAATCTCCAACATCTGAGGCTCGGCAGGATTATGGGCTGTGCAAATACAATTTCTGCAAGCAGATGGATTTCACTTGCAGATGGAGAAACATAAATTGGTATTAGCAGTTTCAAACACCTACAACCTTAAAAAAAGACAACCAATAAAATCATTGTGGTTTTTTTTTTCTCTGTCAAAGACAAACCAAATCCATGACTGCGCTTTCTTTAATTTGACAAGGCTTAGCATGGTCCCTTTCAGGAATTTAATTACCTAAGATATATGCCCACCAGAAAAATTAGGAGTGTCCTCGAGGTCATTTGACACTCTGCAAACACTGAAGCTTTTCCCTGGAAGGGAAAATTACTGCTATGAATAATTGTGCAGGTTTTAATGAACCCACTTGACCACAGCTCTGACAGTTGGCAGATGATTTTTCACAATATATTTGTATGTCAAAATGTTATTATGCAAAATGGCCTCAAGTTGTGTCAGGGGAGGTTTAGATTGGATAATAGGGAAAAGCTCTTCATGGAAAGGGCTGTCAAGCATCGAAGAGGCTGCCCAGGGCAGTGGTGGAGTCCCCATCCCTGGAGGGGTTCTGGACGTGGCACTTGAGGACATGGATAGTGCTGAACATGGTGGAGGTGCTGGTTGATGGTTGGACTTGGTGATCTTAGAGGGCTTTTCCAACCTTAATGGTTCAGTGATTCCATGCAAAGCATCCTTTGTGCCTCCTTGCTGACACACGTGACCACATCAAGCAGCACAGCAGGTCCATTATGGCTTCTCCTGCCACCAGATGATGCTCCACTGCCTTGCATAGTTCAGTGTCAGAGAATCCCAAAATGGCCTGGGTTGGAAGGGACCTCAAAGCCCACCCACTGCCACCCCTGCCAAGGGCAGGGACACCTTCCACCAGCCCAGGTTGCTCCAAGCCCCGTCCAACCTGGCCTTGGACACTGCCAGGGATCCAGGGGCAGCCACAGCTTCTCTGCCCAACCTGTGCCAGGGCCTGCCCACCCTCCCAGCATGGAATTCCTTCCCAATATCCCATCTAACCCTGCCCTCTGGTACTGGGAAGCCATTCCCTGTGTCCTGTCCCTCCATCCCTTGTCCAAAGTTCCTCTTCAGCTCTCCTGGAGCCCCTTTATGTCCTGCAAGGCCACAATGAGGTCACCCCAAAGCTTCTCTCCAGGCTGGACAATCCCAGCTGTCCCAGCCTTCCCTCCCAGCAGAGCTGCTCCATCCTCTGCCCATCCTGGTGCCCTCTCTGGACTCTCCAGCAGCTCCATGTCCTTCCCGTGCTGGCCCCAGGGCTGGATGCAGAATTCCAGGTGGGTCTCACCTGGGGACAGAGGGGCAGAGTCCCCCCTGCCCTGCTGCCCACGCTGCTTGTGATGTATGGACAGAAAGATCCCTCCTTGGCCAAGATTTCTCCCTGGCTCCCAGTTCCAGGCCTCTGCAGAGTATCCAAGTTAATCCTCCAGGAATCGATTTTGCACATCAGCTTGGGAATTGTGCAGGAACTCAGGAAAAGAATGACTGAAAGGCTTTGAAACAGAAACAGGTTAAAAATCTGCCCCTGTCAGTGGCTGCCGCTTACAATCCCAACCATTCCCATGAACCAGGAGAGCGGGAGAAAAGGGAAAAAATGGGAATGAACAGGCCTTTAAAAATCCTAAAAGGGGAGAAAACTATACAGAATACAAATCAGAGCTGAATCACAGCTGGTGTGGAGCTTTTAATTGTTTTTAAGGGAAGAAAATCCCCACGGGCTTGGAAGATGGGCCAGCTTAAGGTTTGGAGTCATTTACCAAGTATATTGTTCTGAAGAGCCTTGAGGCAAAATCCCTTTCTCTCTTTGCTTGGCTTTTTCTCTTTTTTTTTTTAAATATTATTTAGCTGTGGGAAGCATTTGCTCCTTTTCCACCACAGG
This sequence comes from Grallaria varia, assembly GCA_013396735.1. Classification (NCBI taxonomy): domain Eukaryota; kingdom Metazoa; phylum Chordata; class Aves; order Passeriformes; family Formicariidae; genus Grallaria; species Grallaria varia. The sequence continues at coordinate 75,498 of VWZG01003515.1, read as the reverse complement.
GAGACACTGGAGCTGAACATGGAGCTCCACAGGGAGTTACAGCAGTGAGGAAGAGCATAACTGCACACCTTGGCATCCACGTTCTAAAGAGAGCTGCCTGGGTATCTCACTCCTCTCTCTGCACAGACGTGGATCCCTTCATAACGCCCTCCCTGTTCCCAGTCCCTGGACCCACAGCTCTGGCTTTCACTTGGAAAATCAGAGCCCTGCAGGGGAGGCTCCAGACTCAGCCCTGCCAACCCAAACCAGTCTGGGATCCCACGACTGTAAAACAACATTATTCCAGATGTACATCAACATGTGGAGCAACTTCTCCACCAGGATGGACTGTGCAAGCCCTTCAGCCAAGAGGACTGAAGAGTAACATGACCAAAGTCACAGAGACGCCCCATCCCCAGGGAAGCACAGAAACCACGGGAGACCTTCAGGGTATTTTCACACTTATTAAGAGCCAGTCCCTTTCTCCAGCCTATTTGGGGGAGCACAGACCCACCACAGGTGACCAGGTGCACTTACAGCTCTGCTCCAAAAGCTGCTCTGTGCCCACTGCTCCTAAGAAAACATGTAAAACTAAAAACTCTTGGAAAAATCCTGAATGCTCCCACTTTTTCTGCTGGCTCTGCAGGGAATCACAGGTTACGCACACACAGAAATTTTTCTCTCTTTCATCACCTGCTCTCATTACTGATGGGGGCTCAATGCCATAAATTAATACACATTAAAGACAATAAGCAATTCCTGGAGTTCTCAGCAGCAGGGCCATCCCCTCCCTCCTTACCTTCAGCCAACCTTCACACAGAGAAAAATTAGTGCCTCAGTTTGGGATGTGTCCATCAAACGCTGAGCCTGAGCTGTTCCAAGAGGCATTGGACAATCTTCATGCAAAAGCCTTCCTTGACAAGTTCCCAATTTACCCAACATTCCCTTTTATCTTGTGCTGGCATGACAGGACCTTGTTTATTTGACACAAGAGACTATTTTTCATGGGAGAGTTGATGGACTTTTTTCTTCTTTTGTTTTTCTTTTTCTTTTCCTTAATTTACTCTTCAAAGATTACGCTACTGGCAAGCAAGAAATCCGTGTGAATTCTGACAAAGTCCCACACAGACCTCCTCAGCCACTCTGCAGAGCCCATATCAATGAGGTGCTTCCCTCAGTGAACAGGCAGTTTGGAAACTGGGCAGAAAGAACTGCAAACGCAGCGATTGCTTTTTCAAATGCAACCCAAGTCTGCCTCTTCTGATATTGTAGAAATATTACTCTCTGAATTTTCTCACTCTTCATAAGTTTCTTATTCATAGCACTCCTGACTTTGTTGGTATTAGCTCAGGAAATTTAAACATCTGCCTAATTAGGTTTGGCTTCAGCTCTGCTATGAGTTTACCTGTTTCTAGGGAAAATACTCAATTATTCTGCTCAGAAGCGAATGAGACAAAGAACAAGGCTGGGATTTCATCACCCTGGGAGCACATTTTTAGCAGCCACATGTCTGTGAAGTGACAGACGTCAAATGACATTACACATTTCACTCCCCAGTGTTGGGAGGGGCTCACATCTTTAGGGCTGGTGGCTTTGGGGAGTCTGTTTTAATTCATGTGTCTTGTGGTGTGCCAGACACCACCTGGGCCATTGTTATAACCTGTCCCCTCTCCCATTTATAACCTCTGAACTGGACAACCTCACCCCTCGCAGCCCAAGGGAAGGTATTCCTAAGGTTTGTTGATGCACCCCAACACCATGTCAGGACAGCCACTGCCTGCTGAGTGGGGCAATGCCCCTGCAGCCACAAGCACTCCCTCAGGAACACCTGATGAGCTCCAGAGAGCTGCAAATCCCCTCGGATGGAGAGCACGGGACCAGCATCTCTGTGCTTTAACAGCCACTGATGAGCTTATCCCCATAACTTCTATTAATTCCCACTGTACTCTTCCACTTCAGACACCCTCCAGCAGTTCCACAAGTCAGTTAAACACTCAAATGCTTTCCTTTTAGGGGAGTGGGGCATCGGGGTTTGTCTTGGGGTTTTTTTGGGTTTTTTGTTGGTTTTTTCCTGAGGAATTTCACTGTATAAAGCACAGCATCCCTGGAAGGTTCCAGCTATGAGAGACAGAATTGTCCTTTCCAACCTGCCTTCTTGCCTCCAGCTCTGGAGAGCAACATCAGAAGGACATGGAGCTGCTGGAGCGAGTCCAGAGGAGGTCATGGAGATGCTCCAGGGCTGGGAGCCCCACTGGGAGAGCTGGGGGTGTTCCCCTGGAGAAGGGAAGGCTCCACGGAGACCTTGGAGCTCCTTCCAGACCAACTCCAGCCATAAATACCTGAACTTCATTTTTGTTATACAACATTTCACCACGACCTTTTGTTTCCTGTAAAGAGAGCAAACTCCAGTTGCAATTACCTGTGGGGACAAGCCAGGTTACTTCAGAGCTGCCTCTGGACATGGTAAGTCTATATATGCAAATATTTAAGTGTCCAGAATCCAGTTCCACAATTCAGGCCCAAAGGAACACCAGAAAAACAGGAAACAAGAGCGACAAATGCTCTCTCCAATGGCCTGTGCAGTTCTCAGAGGGTTTCCAAGGGCCCAGGTTGTCCTGGAGAATTCAGAGAATTCCTGGTATTTACCACAATATCTCAGACTGGTATTTTAGCTCACCCAATTTCCTGTCTGCAACTTGGCAGGAAGAAGGAAGAAAGCCCTCACGAAACTACCCCTGGAGAATCTGGGCACAGAAATGCCCATCAGGAGAGCTTGCACCTATTTACACTAATTATTATGAACCATCTCACGTGCAAGGAGCGTTCTGCGTGACAGACCCACAATGTTACCAGCTGATGGCCCATAAAAATAATGCCATGACAGAGTCACTGAGTGGTTTGGGTTGGAAGGGACTCCAGTTCCCAGAATTCACATCTCATTTGCTGGGGATATTTTATCACAGCAAGGACCAGCAAAACAATGCGATTTGGTGCCAAGCCTGGGAGCGCAGCACAGAAAAAACACCAGCACCTGATTGACTCACACAGCCTTGCAAATGTTTCTCACTGCAGCCTTGGCAGACAAACCGAGAACTCAACCCGAGGTCTCCAGCAGAGCTGTAGAAATAATTGATTTTTCAGTTCAGTAGCCAAATTGGAAAAAGCAAATAGTTTGAAATTACCTAAAATGTTTTTTTTTGTTGTTTTTCTCATTGAAGTGAAACACGGGCTGAGGAGAAGCTGCTCCCCCTTCACCCAGCAGCCGGGCCAGAGGGTTTTTTCCAGCCAGCACTCAGGTGAGCTGCACTGAACATCCCAATTCTTCTGCCCCTCTAAAAGAAGAGCTCTTACCATCACCTTGCACTTGGAAGGGGTTTGGTGTCCTCTTCTTGCTGCTCTTGTTCCCGTGGGTTTCATCACCTGAGAGGAAGACAGGACAAGGTGTCCCCCCAAATCCCAGGTGACCGAATCACTCCTGGCACTCAGCGCCTTGTGCCAAGTGTCTCCTGGCAGGCAGGAGAGCTGAGACAATGCCTGGGATTCCCCTGAGAGGGGAGGAAAAGTCCCAAATCCCCAGGCACTGACCCTCCCTTTCCCAAACAGCAACTTGGGCTTCCCCTATCTGGGGCCAAGGCCAACAATGGGTGGCCACAAAAAGGGTAAGAACAGGGAACACACCCCCTGATGGCCCTCTAAAATACACCCCCAGACTTCAGACATGGCCAAACACAGTTACTTCTTATTTAGTAGCCTTGGACGGATAATTCCCCTGCGTTTGGGCTATTTTGGGATGCCTTACCCAGTTATCAGCCACCAGCTAAGAGGGCATCCTTCCCTTTTGGAGTCCAGGCACTGGGAAAAAAACCCAAACCAAACCAAACCCCACAGAACAAAACAACACAGAAAAACATCCAAAACAAACCTCACAACGCAAACCCCAACAAATCCAAACAAACACTCAAACTTGACCAAGATTTCTGGTCAGTTCCAGGAAAACAACAGCCCCGTTTTGCCAGGTTTTGGATGGAAGACCAGGCAACACAGCAGAGCTTAAGTCGTACCTGTGCAGGTGGAGCTGAGCCACAGAATCCCAGAATTCCTGAGGTTGGCAAAGCCCTGCCAGCCCCCGGAGCCCACCCTGTGCCCGATGCCCACCTTGTCCCCCAGCCCAGAGCACTCAGTGCCACGGCCAGTCCTGCCTTGGGCACCTCCAGGGATGGGCACTGCTCCAGAAGTGAGTTCCGTGGACTCCTCCAGAAGGGAATTCCATGGACTCCTCCAGTCCTGGCCCCTGTGTGAGCAGCAGCCTCCCAGGAACAGCTCCAGAGCTCGGCACCAACACGGAGCAAGAACATCTGCCAGGCAGGGACTCTGGAAAAAGCAGCAGGAGGGAACTGCTAACAGGGAAGGCTTTGCCTGCTCGGCCACTGAGAGCCCTTGGCTGAAGCCAGTCATGACACTTACCTGTAAACAGTAAATTATTACTAAAAACTACTGAAAATATTCTCTGTGTTTTGAATTAGAAATGCAAAGCGTGTAAGTTGTTCTTTATATTTATCCAGAAAGATGACAATCTTATAAAGATAATAAGAAAGGCTTTACAAAACACTTGGATGTGCTCATTTGAGTATTTTCTTAAAACTAATCAAGTTCAAAATCCCAGGTTTCCTTTTACAAACAAGGTCATAAAATGCCTTAAAAATCTCCGAGGAAATTCATGGAAATTTATTCAGTCTGGGATGAGGGAGTAAATCTCTTTTATGCAATGGATCCTTCCCAAATACATGTACATGTTAATTAATCCCATTAATTTTACAGGATTGCTTGCTTGTTTGTTCCTGGATTGTTGCTCCAAAGAAAGCAGCTTTCTGCAATGGAAATTAAACTGGGAAAGCTTCAAAGGAAGGGTTTGTACCAACCAACACTGAAAACCACAAAGCATTTCTTGCTGCATGGAAAGCTCATTTCATTTTTCTCTTCTATACAATATTATGTAGGATATTAAATAATTATTAATGTTATTATAGGTTTGCTGAGGGAGCTACACTTGTGTTTGAGGTTAACATGGCAATCAGATAAGCTTCTTATAACTTGGGACTATTACTT
>VWZG01003515.1:33133-70335 GCA_013396735.1 Grallaria varia | reverse complement strand
GTGTTACACTTCGGGGGGTGGAGGGGTGGGGGTGGAAATAATCAATACAGATTCCTGAATTTTTCTTATAAATTGTTTTATTTATGAAGTGATGATAACTTAAAAGTTGGACTTTATGATCTTGGAGGGCTTTTCCAATCTAAATGATTCTGTGATTGTTTACTTTAAGAGATGAGTTTGAGCTCAAGATTTATTAGTCCTTAATCATTTTTCCTGTCTGTAAACACCCACCATGCTCTGGGTCTTACAACCAAAACTACTGTCTCCACCACAGACAATCCCTGAAACAGAGTCACCAGCTGGAAACCCATGTGTTTCCTCAAGCTCCGTGACCTTCCAAAGGATCCTCACCAAAGGCACATCAGCTTTGGGAAAATAATAGACGAGGTTAGAGGAGATATTTTCATCTGTTGTACCATCCAAGTCAAGTTTCCTAAATCTCTGCCCATATCCTGACCTGGTTTGATTCCTTGCAGCAACTCCTCTACCTCTCACTTCATATTTGATCTCAATCTCCACCAACACTCAAAAATTCAAGACCAATTGAAACATCCTCAAGGAAAATGGGCTATTCAGCTGCACAATTTCTCCTAATTTTTCATTGCTTGACAGATTTTCCCAGGCTCAGCTCACTCATTACTGCTCATTTCCACTTGATAAGTAAATAATACAGAGTTTTTTGACAATTAAATAATTAACTGTGATTCATAGACATGTTTTCACATGTTCCCCCCCCCTGCCATGGGCAGGGACACCTCCCACCAGCCCAGGTTGCTCCAAGACCTGTCCAACCTGGCCTTGATCACTCCTAGGGATGGGGTTTCCACAACTTTTCCTCTGATATGGTCCTACCTATTCACACAAAAATCCATGGAAGACCCATCACACAACACAGCTTAGTGAGCCAGACTCCAAAATCTTGGTGGTGTCTAAATTACTAACAGCACAGGAGAAAATAAAGCAACTTACTTCAGTGTAGGGATTTAAACTGTCAAAAGAATTCCACGTGTCTTCATTAAGGTAACATTAAATCATGGCAGGAGCCATTATATATCCCAAACAACTCATCTACAGGTTGCCTTTTTACAGGCTGTCTCCAGAACCTGTCTATGACTACAAGAAGAAAATCACAATACACAATCTGTTATGAAACCAAGTTGCATTTAAAGCGACTGTAATTTGATATTCGCTTGTAAAAAAAAAAAAAGTAACATGAAAACCATGCAAATGCTTTGCTTTTGTTTTGTTCCTGCTAAATATGCTGGACGTGCCTGATGAATCCTGACAGTGAGCTGAAATCTCCAGGTGTAACGAAAGGGAAGCTTGTTGGAGGCTGCAGGAAAGTGGCATCTTGGAGTGGGGAAAACATGGAAGAGCAGAGGTGGAACAGCAGGGCTTGGAGTCATTGAAAGGCTTTTCCTTTGAATCCAAGAGTCTAGAAGGATCTTTTTCCATTTTTTTTTCCGGGGGGCAGGAGGGGGAAGGACATGGGGGAGGTCCCCTCCAGGTGAGTGGGAGGCTGATGCCCAACACTGAACCCACAGCTTTCCATGGGAGGTGCCTCCACCACAGCAGAGTAACAGCCTATGAACAGGTATTTTTGTGTTAGCACAGAATTGTGGAACATCCTGAGCTGGAGGGGACCCAGCAGGACCATCATATCACATTTTCAAATATAATTTAAAATAAAGTTACTGCCAACTGAGAGCAACCCCAAGTTTCAAAGCTTTGAAGTTCTCCATGGTGCAGCCCCTCAGGGTCTCCTTCATCCCTGGGTGCAGCAGGAGAGCAGCCCAGTGCAGCTCCAGGATGGATCCACACAGGAACTCCATGATCCCTGTGGGTCCCTTCCAACTCAGAATGCTTTATGAGCAGCCCTGCCTTACACAGCCAACTCTACCACGGCCCTCACAGCTCTTGGCTCTCCAGTCCCACTTCCCAAGAGCATTTTTGTGACACAGTCCCTTTCCTTGGCTCGCCCTTTCCTTCCCTGGAAAATCACTGTTCTTCCCAATCTGCACGAGGACAAATGGAACAAAATCAACCTGGAACTCGTAGGCTATTCTGAGGTGCAAGGAACCCCCAAAGATCATCCAGTCCAGCTCCTGGCCCTGCAGAGGACAACCCCAGGAATCCCACCACGTTCCTAAGAGCACTGTCCCAACTCAGTACATTTTTTCCCATGGTGAATTAATACAACACTTGGAAGACAAAAGTCCTCCTCAGTTTCAGTACTTGCAGGTTTTGCCTTCTTTGTCACCGGTCCAGACCTTGGAAAATATATGAAATTCCTAATTCCTGCTTCCAGCCTCACACTAAACCCTCAAAACAATTGCTTCTCTCCATTTCCAGCTCTTTGCCCAAAGCTCCTAAAACATCACGTGGGGAATTCGGGAGCCCCATTTCAAACAAATTGTTTTAATTAAAATAGTAATTTCCAGCCCCGAGAGATGTAAACTATTAAAGAGCTGCCAGGAGGGAGATGCACTAATGGAGAGCAGTGAGCAATTACAGCCAATCTGTGCAGGTTTTCTGGGAAAAACAGGCTGGAAAACCAGAGCAGCCACTCGCCAAGGGGTTATTTATCACCACAGACAGCCTTTAACCAGGCCCAGGTTTCTCCTCCCAGGAAGGCTCAGCCAGGGCACTTCATTTTCTCAGGTGTCATCGAGTCATTTGGATCCAAGAGGAGAGACCAGCGAAGGGAACTGGAGAGAACAAACCTCCTCCCAGTTAAATGGCCCTTCAGCACCTGGAACTGGCTGGGCACAGGGAAAGGTTTTCCTTGGGAAAGTGAACTCTCAGACAACTCAACTCCTCCTCTCCCAAGATTTCAGGAATATTCTTTTGGGACGTACCTCAGTTCAGGAATATTCAGAAATGACAGTCAAGGTCATGGGTTGTTTTTCCCAGGAAAGTGGAGGTTATCCAACCCAAAGTTAAATTCTTGGGGCCTTCCCTGGAAAGGCAAATGTCAAAGGCTGCAGAGGAGAGGCTTTTTTGGTTTTTTGGCATTAAATATATTTTTTCCCAAACTGCAGATGGAAGGAAAACACCAAGAACAACCACCAAGAACAACCACCAAGAACAACCACCAAGAACAACCACCAAGAACAACCACCAAGAACAACCACCAAGAACAACCACTTTACAATTTACCCAAGAGCCATCTGCCTTTTTCCAAAATTAACCTTCGCTGTTATAATTTCTTATCCTGGACTCTGCACAAATTCAGTGTGAGGGCAAACCTTGGAAAACAAAACTCTTGTTGTTCCAAAGGTCCAGGTTTGTAATCAACACTTCTCTCATGTTCCAGGGCTGAATCTATGCCATAAATGCAGCTTGAAGGAATTTTATTCTGACCTAGAAATTTGATTCTGACACAGAAATGTTGGTTTGGGTTTAGAGCTTCAGGTATCCTGCTGTCATGGGATGGCCCAAAAGGAATAAGTTCAGCTGGAAATCAACCAAACAAGAAACTGGCATCTAAAAATAAATAAATTTGCATTTTTCTAGTCTGACCTGGAAATGTATTTCCAGAAGTACAAGATCACAGAACCATGGAATGGGTTGGGTTGGAAGGACCTCAAAGCCCACCCAGTGCTACCCCTGCCATGGGCAGGGACACCTCCCAACAGCCCAGGTTGCTCCAAGCCCCATCCAGCCTGGCCTGGGACACTGCCAGGGATCCAGGGGCAGCCACAGCTTCTCTGGGAATTCCATTTCAGCACCTCCCCACCCTCCCAGCCAGGAATTCCTTCCCAACATCCCATCTAAGTCTATCCTCTTTCAGTTTGAAGCCACATTTCAGCATTTTGTGTACTTACCATATTCAACTAAGTGGAAGAAAAAGCATCCTCCTCTAGAAGCCAGGAGACCAAGTTTTCGCTTTTAGGTGCCATCATCTCTACTGATAAAATCCAGAATGACCTATTTTAGAAAACAAAACAAAATTTAAAATAAATTCAAAGTAATTTCTGTCCTGTGGATTGTCAGTGTGGAGAGCAACTCTGTTTAAGAGTGAAAAGGAAAACACAGGATCAGACTTCCTGGCGGAGGAAACGGGGAAAGAAATTAAAAACTTTTTCAAAATAAAATCTCCATCTCTTTTCAGTAAATAATATCAACTTTTCCCTCTGGTTTCTGTTCAGGAGGCACAGAGCATCTGCCTGTGCCACCCCCAGCCCCGACACAATTCCTCCCAGGAATTCATGTCAGCACCACGACCTGCTGAGACACAGGGATGGAAAGTGGGAGTCTCTTATGTAATTCCCTTCTTGCTTGACTCAGACCTCATTAAATCAAGAGGAACGTTAACCATCCATTTCAGTGGGTTGTGTGAGGCCCTTTTTGCAGGGATGAGGCTGGAATTGTTTATTAATCCCAGTATTTATTAATCCCACTGTCACCTGACTCTTCAGCTGATGAACACCAGCCAACACCGTATTTCACTCGTGGCTACACTGTAATAATTAAATAATATTAAGGAGAATTACTAGGGATGGAATTACCAGCAAATCAAGGCTCTTAAATTCCACTGAAGGATGTTTAAGCAGACATTCCACAAGGGCAAATAGATAAATTAAGGTTTCCCTCAGCAATCTCTGTGACAACGGGAGAATACTAAACAGGGAGCGTGAGGGACGTGCTGTAGCAAAATGTTTTGCCTTATTTTTAATTTAAATGTAGTTATAGAGATGAAGAGCCTGGAGGCATCAACCATTGCCAATCAAAGCCTACACGATTAAGTCTTCTGAGGGCAGTGAAATCACCACTGCCCAGGACTGCTCCAGTCATCAGAGGATGAATTTTTTCAGGACAAAGTCTTTTTTTTTTTCTTGCCTTTTTTTTTTTTTTTAAGTATTTTCAAAAAACATGATTTCTCTCTGGCAAAGGAACCCTTTGAAGCAGCCCAAATAGGCTTTGAAGTGAAAATAGGGAAGTCGTTTCGTATTCAGACACCCATTTTGCCTCCCCCTTCCTAAAAACGAAGGTGAAAAATTTATATAACGAAAGAGGCACACGGGGCTCGTGACATCAGAGGCTTTCAAGGCAACAAAATGGCCCTAAAATGGGAGTGGAGATGTCTTGGGGTGCAAATCAAAGACACCGAACCCAAATCCTGGTTAATTATTTCACATTGAGAGCTACAAACCATAAATCCAAACGCTGCCAGGTCTGAAGAGCATTAATGGGCTGGTAAATACGGCGCCGTTTGGAGCTGTCGGCCTCACTCAGGGACCCAAAGACTTATCGAACCTCGGGGGAAATGTCCCTTCTCCAAGTCCCAAAGGCTATGGAGAACTCCTGGAAACGGGAGGTGCCACAGAGCCCATGAGCAGCAGGACCTCAGTGCCCTTCTCCTCCCTCCTCCTGCCATCCCAGCAATGGGGCTTTCCCCTCTAATATCCCCTCCGAGCCTCCCCTGCCCAAGGGTTTCCCCCTGCCCAAGGGTTTCCCCCCGCCCAAGGGTTTCCTCAGCCTCGGGAAAAATGAGAATGGCTGATGTTACAAGAGAGTTCTCTGTGGAAGGATGAAAAATCCCACGTGTTCCAGAAAGCGACTGGTAAATACACGTTTCTACCCCCATAAAATGCAATTTATTAAATATAAACGCGCGCCAATGGGAACAGTTTTACTGCTGCAAATTCAGGGCTGCTCGAAACACACTCTGCAGTCAATAACCCAGCAGTGAAACAGCAGCACACAAATCTATGTCTCCTCTTATCCCACAAGCCACCTCCTTCTTCTACACAAGATTCCCATCCAAAAATAAGCTCCCAATTTTGACCTGAGCTTTCTGGTTGAAGAAACAGTGACCTCATTTTTTATTTTTAATTTTTTTTTTTTTAAATAATTCCTCCCTATTTTAATGCCTTTTCATGTATATTGGATGTCTGGGAAGAGGGAAATAGTAGTCTTGAAGAAAAAGGGCCAATTAATCATGCAACAGGAGAGCTCATAAATCTGTATTTATATTGGAAGTAAAAGTAAACTCACCAAAGGTGATTTACTACCTCTAATAATGAATGTGACAATTACGCCCTTAGACTTTATTAGTGTGGTGAAAGAACTTATTTTATGTTCAAATATTTAAATACTCATGCAAAGCAAATGTAAAAATATTGCAAATATTAAGCACTCAATTACCTCGAGTTATGTAAAAATTCATTGGAAAATAATTTCCTGCCTGCAGAATAATACATTGTCAAAATCTGCAGATTCTGATTTCCAGGGAATCCAGTGAATCTGATGGATTTATTTGGAGACTAAATGAGGAAATATTTGTATTTCTTACAGAAACAGGCAGGAAAGAGTGGACATTAAGAGTGCTGACCACAGGGCAGCCCTGGGGATTCCTAAGGAATCATGGAATTATTAAAGTTGGGAAAGCCCTCTCAGACCACCAAGTCCAACCATCCCCATCCCTGTCAAAGCCACCCCTGGCCATGTCCCCAAGTGTCACATCCACACGGCTTTTGAATCTCTCCAGAGATGGGGACTCCAGCCCTGCCCTGGGCAGCTCTGCCAGGGCTGAACCTTTCCCAGTGGGAAAATTCTTCCTCATGTCCAACCTGAACATCCCCTTGAGCAACCTGACCAAAACCTTCCTCAAAGTGAGTAGAAACTGAGACCTGCTGGTGCCTCGGAGCAAATGCCGTGCAGAGGGGAGGTTTGCTCCTTACTGATGGATCGCAGGAGGAGGAGCACGTGGAACTGCTGGGGTGGCACTGGATGGGCTTTAATGCCCCTCCCAGCCCAAACCATCCCGTGATTCCATGACAATGGAAGATGAAGGTGAACCACGGACACCACGAGCTGCTCCAGGGAGTGCATTACAAATAAACTGAACAAAACCTGCCCCAAAGGTCCTGCAGTCAGAGGATGCAAGTTCAGACAGGACTCTGCAAAAATGAGGCACAAAACCCTACAAATGTGCTCATTTCACGTCTCCCGTGGTCAAACCACCCAACTATCAGGGCACAAAAGGCACTTTCTTCCTCTCGTTTCAGAGTTCTGGTGATTTTGAGTCATTTGGGTTTAGCTCAACCCAAAAATAATGTTAATGACAATAAAACTTCAGCACAGGAAGATGGAAGAGAATTCGTGTTGGTTTTATGTTATTTGAGTAGATCACACTCTGCCTACTTACCTTAAGCAGCCAGCTGTGCTGCTACTTTATTTTTCAGAGCTTCAATAAAGAAAATGCTGCAATTTTGTAAATTATAGTCCTGCAATCGATAGCTCTATTTTCCATGTGCTTATCCCTTGCTTAAATCAAATCAAATCAAATACTTACCTGAACAGCAAACCAGGCAAAAACCTGAAGGGACAAAATTCAGAGGGAAACATTAGCTATTATTTAACTTGATTGCAAAATGCACTTCCCAAAATACGATACAAGGGTGCAACAGGGGCTTTGCAGCCCTCCCCGAGGAGTTATTATTGAATTCCATCAGCTCATCAATTGGGAGGGGAGATTTCCATACCCAGAACTCCCGAGAGCTCCCACCACTTTCCCATATTTGGGGACATCACAGAATGGTTTGGATTGGAAAGGACATTAAAGATCATCTTGTTGCACCCCCTGCCACAGACAGGGACACCTTGGACTGGTCCAGGTTGCTCCAAACCCCATCCAACTTTGCTTTGGACACTTCCAATAATTTTAAGCTTTGAAATATGACTTTAGAAGCCTAAAACAAACCTCCATTGAATTTCACAATGAGTGGGGTGTGCAAGAAGCACCTCCCCAGCGTGTCACTCTACTTAAAACACTGCCTGGCCACAGACTCACAGCTTGGAGTATTTGAAATAAACCTCAGATTTTATGTTCACCTTCCTATTAAGTGACAGGAGAAACTTAACTCAGATTAATGCATGTTTATACATTTTAATTGTATATTAAAGTGTGTTTTGTGGCTACATCAGAAACATCAGTGGCATATTAACTTACATTAGCTTTAACAAAGAAAAAAACCCCAAACCAACACTGGCACACTGGCAATTATTCTGCAATTATATGCAAATTACATTGCCCACTAATTGCTCTGACAGGTGCCTAATAGCTTCTCTAAATAGGGGGAGGTTTTACCCAGGGGTTTCCTCAATTATTTTGCTTGACCATCTTTCCTTCCAGCACTGAAAATACGAAGCAGAAACACCCAGTTGATGCTCTGCTGGGGGGTTTTCCAACCCAAATGGATGTGCTCCTTCCCCACCCATCTCTGGGCACCCCCATCTTGGGGACACTGGCCAGGGAGCACCTCCTGCCTCTGGCACAGCTCCTGAGCCTCTACAGATTTTTCTGGATTTGCTCCTCAAGCATCTGTGGTCCAACTTCAGCAATGTGGGCTAAGGAGAGGACCTCTGTGCCTTGGTGATCTTTGAGGTCTTCTCCAAGCTCGATGACTCCAGGATTCCATGCCTGGAAGCTGCACAGCCCTCGCAGAGCTAACACCTGATCAAACCCCACACCCACTCCAGGTGCAAATGAGCTCAGTGCAAGAACAGATGAATAAATCCCTCTGGGGGGGGTTTATAAATCTCCGTTAATTGGAAGCCTCTCCACACCATGCCATGAGGAAAAGGAAGTGTCTGGTATCTCCGAGGGGTCCTGGACACTGACTGATGAGTATTGAAGACAACTGGGTGGAGAAATGACAACGCCAGTGGAAAATGCTGCCCGTACAGCTGACAAATACAGGAAATACAACCCTGCCCTACTGACAGAGCTCCCAGAGGTGGGCCATGGACAGGAAGTACTTATTTCCTTGGATCACAGAGTTTCTAAGGCTGGAAAAGACCTTCAAGATCATCTAGTCCAACAGTCTTCCATTGCTGTGTTCCCCATTAAACCATGACCCAAGTGCCACATTCACATTTTCTTTAACAATTCCAGGGATGGGACTTCACCACTGCCTTGGGGAGCCTGTTCCAACCTCATTCCACAGCCCACCAGCCAGGACACAACCTCCTTGGGCAGGATGGGAATACACTGGAGGAGGGCTGGCTCTCCAGGCGACAGCAAAACCACCTCTCCTGTGTGACAGGACTGGGTGCCAATGGTTTCCATGCTGGGGGAAAGGGACTCCAAGGGAAAGCTGCTGCACACCAGGGCCAAACTCCAGGAAAGGCACCAGCTTGTGGGTCTGAAGCTCCTCACTGTTGCTCTTCAGTGCCAACCTTGACACAGAACCAGTGAGGCTGGGAGAGCCCTCCAAGATCAGAGTCCCACCTGTGGCTGATGCCCCCTTGTCACCCAGCCCGGAGCACTGGGTAGTTCAGTATTTTAGATTCCATGATTCCCTGCTGTCCTCCCCAGAGCAGTTCCCCACGACTCCCTACAAATGGGAAGTTGTTGCACACACTGTCATACAACCCCATACGTTCCGCATAGTCTCGTGTCCTAGGCTTGTTTGCAAACACTGAAACGCTGCAAAACAAACCCAGCAGGAGAGTGAGAGCATTGCCTGGGCAACAGGGACCAGATGGTGGCCACACAGCCCCAGGTGGTGGCCGGCACCGTCTGCACGTCCGAGGGGTGTTCCAGCTGAAACGCAGAGTGAGCCTTTGCTGCGCCAGGAACCAAAGGGGTTTGTTCCCCTCTCACTGGGAGAGGTTTGCTTGACTCTCACATCTTTGGAGGTGGTTTACAACTCCTGCACTCACCCCAGGGAGAGGGAAACAGCAATCCTGTGCTGAGGATGGCAGTCCCTGTCCCCAGCAGCTGGTTTGTCATGGAATGCTTTGGGTTGGGAGGGATCCCAAAGCCCATCCAGTGCCGCCCCTGCCATGGGCAGGGACACCTTCCACCAGCCCAGGTTGCTCCAAGCCCCGTCCAACCTGCCCTTGGACACTGCCAGGGATCCAGGAGCAGCCACAGCTTCTCTGCCCACCCTCCCAGCCAGCAATTCCTCCCCAATATCCCATCTAACCCTGCCCTCTGGCAGTGGGAAGCCATTCCCTGGGTCCTGTCCCTCCAGACCCTTAGAAATAGTCTCTCTCCATATTTCTTGTAGCTCCCTCAGGCACTAAAAGGCCACAATTCATTCCCCCCAAAGCTTCTCTTCTGCAGGCTGGACAATGCCAGCTCTCCCAGCCTTCCCTCCCAGCAGAGCTGCTCCAGCCCTCTGGCCAACTTATCATGCTGGAAGCAAAATAAATCCAAAGCATTAATGAGGAAATAGGAGGGTTTGAAGGAATCAGCTGTAGGACATTCAGCAGAACTGTAGGAATGTCACAGAGTAAATAGCACAGTGAAGGATCATTACAGGAGCGTTAATTTAATGCTACATTACAGTACATCTAATTTGACTACTGTAAATCCCCTTCTGTGCCCCCCAGGAGGCATTGAATGAAAAACCAGCAAAAAATGGTGTATTGCTACATGTGTTCTACAGCTCCAGGAAACCAGAGTGCCACTGCAGTTACATTCAAACATGGCAAAAATACAATTGCACCAAAGCAGGAATGATCCTCATCAATCCTACTGCAGACACTGAAAACCCAGTAGTTTTGCTTCCTAAGACAAATAAGTCTTGTAATATTCATGTTCTAGCAAAAAAAACCCCTCCTGTTAAACACACTGTTAACCCTCTGAGCGGAGCCTTCTTGGGACACAATCAACACCCTCAATGCCCGAGGCCACACAAGTAAGAGATGTAAACAGGAGCTTCATTTCATGGAAAAGTTGTCTAGAACTAAGTTTGGAAAAACCTAAACTTCTCTAGAACAGTATCCAGGTGGCTTTGGCATAACTGTAAGTGGAGAAAACACAAGCACTGTTATTTTGCCTGGGCACCTCCTTAGTCTTGAATTTTAATGGGTATCACTGTTTCTAAGCCCCCTCTCCCAAGTCCCTTCTGTGAGCCATTTGTAATTTTTGCACTCTGCAATGGTTACAATTCCCCCAATTTAACCATGAACTGCATGAAAAAAAATACTGTCTTTTGTTGTTAAGCCTCAATCCTACCAGATTGTTAAATTACCCCATTTTATGCACAAAATATCCAGCGTGTTCCATGTCAAATCAAGCATTACCAGAGCACATTATGCCTCCGTACACAACAGCAGAAGTGTTTATCCTGAGCAGCAACCAATCCATTACCTGATTGGGTTTTCCTGCACAGTTTGTCAAGTCTCTCAAGTTAAGTATTCCATAAGATGTGCAATTTGTGCAGAGCAGACCAAACAAGTGGGCTGAAACACGGCTTTAATTAAGGCACTGCAGCATCTCCTCTGTGTGTGCGCAGGGTTCTGTTAATGACAAACAGTAGGAGGGGCTGGACACCTGAGCCAAGGGCTTGGAGCAACCTGGCCCAGTGGAAGGTGACCCTGCCCATGGCAGGGGGGCACTGGGTGAGATTTAATGTGTCTTCCAAACCTTTGGAAACCTTCAGCTCAGAGTGGAATAAGCCCTTTCAGAACTTGTGTTTGAAGCAGTTCATGTACACGTGAACCATCCACAAATTCAGACCAAAAGGTGTAACTAACTTCACCTAAAACAAAACTATTTCTTCTCAATAATAGAGTGTTGACACAGATACTTTTTAAATATTCAAACTCCAATTAACTGTAAGTCGAATGACACGTGCCTGAGGTACCAGAATATTGCTGTCCTCAGCAAAAGGATATAAGTTTTGGTGAGAAGTCCTTCAGCAAATGAATGGCGGGTGCAGAATAGAAACACAGAATGACCAATTCTTCACCTTCCATCTCTGAAGACACTGAAGGGTCTGGACAGTTCCCAAGTCTAAGAAAACAACCATTTACAAGATTTACCTGAGCTGTGCTCCATAATCCCAAAGCAGAGAGTGTAAAGGGAAAAGCTACAAAAACATATTAAGGGATTAGAAAGAAGGACCACAGAGGAAGAGCCGCAGAGGTCAAAGCACTTAGTTTATCAAAGAGGGGGTGAAGGGGGCACTTTGATCACAGTCAGAGAAGCCAAAAAGGATAACCAAAAACCTGCTGGAGCAGACACTTCATCTAGGGAAGAACAGATATCAATTGCCAGGGGTTACAAGGGGTAAAGTGCCAGAATCACAGAGGAAAAAAACAACTCTTGAAGTCAAAGTGTGAATAATTAACGAGTGAAGAAAATTACCAAAGGTTCTCGTGGCTGCTCCACTGCCAGAGGCCCTTAACACAGGGCTGAGTGTTTCTGAACAGGAAACGTTCCTGTTCCACTGGAGTTATTGGAGCACTGAGACATCCCACAGCCTCAGTGAACTGTTCACCCCACGGGGCCCCAACAGAAAACAAACCCCACATTTACACTGATTTTTCTCTCATATACTATTAGAAAGTACAAAGAAACTCTCGAGGCAGAGACACTTCCATTAAAATAATAATAGGGCTGAGAGTGCAAAGAGGCAGCAAATTTTCCTGCTGCTGCCATGGGAGCCACATTCCTCCTTTTGGAGCAAACTCAGGGAGAAGCATCTGGTGACAAATGTCTACCCCTCAAAACCCAGCTCTGCTCTCTGCAGGTCAGGGACCAGCTCTGATCCAGCTGAAGTAACAAAGATAATTATCACGCTCAGAAACACACAGGTTTTTGCCAAAATCTGCTCCTCTTCCCCCACCTGCCTCCGCGTCCTCTCCAGCTCCCCAAAACCCCTCTGCAGCACCACCACCCTGCCTGGGCTCTCCTGAGCCTCTGTCCCAGTGGTGGCTGCACAACTGGCCACCCCAGCTCCACCCAACCCAAGCTGTGCTCTCCTTAATTGACTCATTAAGATAATCACTGCTGTCAGCTCCCGCGCTCATTACAAACAGCAACAAATTATTCAAAAGATGTTTTTTTTCCCGTATGAGCAAACAAATCAGTCAAGGCTTGGGGGGCTGTTTTGGGTTCTCAGTAGCGACATGGCATTTCTGAAATAAAAGACACAAACAAGTGACTTGTCATCAATTGGTGGCTTCATTTTCCCTTGTTGAGTTCTAAAATTTGTCAATTAAACCACCAGTGGAAGTCCTGATTTATAGGAGGAAGGTTTTGGCCAAAGAGAAGTTTCACCCACAGGCAAATCTGTTTGTTATCCAACAACTTGTCACTCTTCTAAACCTCTGCCAAAGGCTGTTATTAATGGTAGAAGGCAAACCCAGCGTGGAGAAGCCAACATTTTTGATGTTTCACACCAGAAAAATCACACCAGCCACAAAAAAAGTTGTTATCTAAGAGTGAAAAACGCACAGATATTAATTTGACCTAAATGTAAAAGCAGCTTTTGCCCAAAGAAAGATTTCATACACCTCATCTTACCAAGTAAGTACAAATTAGCACATCAAGCCATCACATCACAGAACCACGTGGACTTCAGTGACTCTTCACAAGCTGGGATCAATACATAGAAATAGAGACTGATGTTTTTATACTATACCCTGAATTTGGCATCCTCTGCGAGGCCTGGAGCCCACGGAGCAGGGCAGGGCAGGGCAGGGCAGTGGTGCCACAGCACTTCAGAGGGAGCAGCTGGGAATAATCCCCATTATATGAGCCCTGTGCCTCTGGCAGCTGATGGACCACCAGCCAGGGCTCCAGCTGAGGGTCAAACTCCTCCTTTAACCCACCCAAGAGATTCAGCCACTCACAGAAAGCTCTGAAGTGACATCCCGAAAATCAGCAAATTCAAATGGTCGCGTGAGCGACTGTTCCCCTCAAGAGGAAACATTTGTTATTTGCAGAATTAAGTCAATGCATTATTTATTTCTTCCCGTGGTTCTATTTGTGTTTTCTCCAAGCAGGATTCAGGGCAGGGAATGCTCCTAAAAGCCCACCAGGACACTGTAATTTGCTGCAGGTGTTCATTGTTTTACACAGCATCTTTCACACCATCCTTTGATTAGTCATGACAAGTTACCTTCAGCGCCAAAGGTGACATCCTTTGGTTCCTCGGGAAGCCCTGGAATACAAATTTCCAATTAATTTTGGCCTTGCAGGAGACAGAAGCAGCTGCAGAGGCAGCACAGAGTGTTGTATCACCTGGGGTAGATCCATGTGCAGGTCCTTGGGGCTCTCCTGGTTGTCTCAAGGAGCACGACGGGGGTGATGCTGCAGCCTCAGGCCATTCCATGCCTGGATGTCCCACCAGGGCTGTTCCTGCTGACCAGGACAGTGAGGGCTGCTCTGCTCTGAGAAGTTTTTTACAGTGAGGGTGGTAAAACATGGGCACAGAGACACTGTGGCTGCCCCTGGATCCCTGCAAGTGTCCAAGGCCAGGTTGGACAGGGCTTGGAGCCACCTGGGCTGGTGGAAGGTGTCCCTCCCCATGGCAAATCAGTGCCTTCCCCTGCCTGAGTATCATCCTCTCACATCTAATAAGGTGATAAATCAAGGGACAGTAATTGCAGCAAAAGCAGGACCATGCTTTTGCATAAAACCCCGTGGTGCTGCAATTCCTGCTGCTGGGAGGGGCAGGCTGGTTGGTCACTCCTCTAATCCTGCCCACAGCAACGTCCCTTTGCCTGGTGATGCCACTTCTTGGGGTTTTAGGGTTATCTGAGAGGCAAACAGATCTAAACCCAATTAACTCTGCGCCTGACACGTGGTTTATAAAAGCTCCTGAAAGCTTCATCCCTTCCTGTCACAAGCTGTCTCAGGAAGAGTAGTACATCATGCCACCATTATAAACGAAAATATCAAGCCATAAAGAATATTTTAACACTTTTCATATTGTTCAAAGGAGGAACAAAGCAGCAAAGCTTTGTTTGAACTTTCTTCCCCAATATAATCCAAGCAAAACCCCCCACTACCAGCAGGACCAGGATATTATTATGGAACAGTGACACCCCACTGGCCAAAGGCAGATTTACCCCCATGCCCCATTTTTAGCACTGAACAACTAGGGAAGTAAGAACAGGGGAAATGAGCACAGAGACTTCCCTGGGAAATTCTTCAGCATCCTGAATTTTGCAGCACAGTGGCTCTTTAACCGTCACATAACTCTGTTTTCTTTGCCCTTTAAAAATTATAATCCTTTGGGTGACCAGTGGATTAGGTTTCCCCTTCTTACACAAGATCAGCAATTAATTAGCAGGTTCACAGTCACCATAGCCCTTCCTTGGGATAATTGGGGAAAAAAAAAAACCCACA
Organism: Grallaria varia; assembly: GCA_013396735.1. NCBI lineage: Eukaryota > Metazoa > Chordata > Aves > Passeriformes > Formicariidae > Grallaria > Grallaria varia. Next base: position 55,235 of record VWZG01003515.1, on the reverse strand, counting down.
CCTCTAATGCCACTTTAGGAATTAGAGCTTAAGGGGTTTCACCTTAGGAAAAAATTTGAAACTTTGATTTAAATAGTGAAAATTATGCAGGTTCTGAAGAGAAAAGATCTGCTACACACCTTTGAAACAAGAAGGGAGAATTAAACAATATGATTTACGTAGACATTCAAACCTCTGTTACAGAGCACTCTGAGAAAGCCCCATAAACCCAAAGTTTCAGAGGGCAAAAGGAAGCTGGGCTGGTTTGGATCACTTAAGGCAAAAGATGAGTCAGAGTGAACAGCTGATACTCGGGAGCAAAGCAGAGCTGTTTTCCACAGCAGGTACATGCATTTCATACACGACTGGTTTGGAAACCACTTTAGAGATAAATGCGTGTCTGGGCAGACATAATATATCTGTGTGCCTTGTCAAACCCACACGTCAGATGTGAACTTTCTCTGCTCCTCTTTGATGAAGACAGATCTTTCATTTTATGACCACTGAAAGAGAGAAGAAAGCTTATTTTTGTGAAGTTTTCCAACCAAGAAACCCAAGCAAGTAGACCCTGGCACAGGTTTGTGTGTTAATTCCAAACCAAAGCAGAAAGATCCCATTGGAACGGTCCATCTGTTAGGAATTGGATATTAGGAATTATTAGATATTAGGCTGTGAGGGTGCAGAGACCCTGGCCCTAATCAAGGTAAACACAGTACAGTAATAAGGAGAGAAAAAAAGGCTTTTTAGGGAAAAGAGGAAGTCCAGTGATTAATACCTGAATGCCACCAGGGCCGTCCAACTCAAGGCACTCTGCGTCACTTTTACCTCCTCCTGCCTTTCTCCTCCAACCTTTAAGCAGGGAAAATGTAGCTCTTAGAAGGTTTTTAGATGTGATTTGATAGCAGCAGCCCTGGGGACGTGTGACATCAGTCAGTTCTGTCAGGTTTCCAGGAGCAGCAGCTCTGCCAGCGCTGTCTCGGGAATCGATGACACGTTTGGTGCTGACAGAGGTCCTTGTCCTGCAGCCCTAACTCATCAGATAAAACCTTCTGTTAGGATCAAAATGAAATTTAGCCCTGGAAGGCACATTTGAAACCTCTCCTTTCAACAGGGCAAAGATTACCTGTGCAGAAGTATTATCTGAAGCAGGAAATTAGTGTACTCTCTGTTCTGCTGAGGGGCAATATTTCAAATAAGAGCAAGATCCTGAAAGGGCCCTTCTTTTCTGGGTGTACATCAGACTTTTCTCCTGCTACAGACTCAGTGCCACAGCCCAGCTTCAGCCCACCACACATATATTTACTCAGCCACATGAAAAACCAATAGGTGTCACAGGAATGGCTTTTAGGAGTGCCATGGAAAAATAAATAACACAAAATACATCACACAGACACCTCAGACTTCATGTTGTAACAGTGCCTTTCTGTCTGGTTTTGCAGCTTCTGCATTTTCTGCTTTACATGTGTCTTTCTGAGACCGACCTTTTCCAGCAGGAACTGTGCCAAGGAACCCTTACCAGGAATTACTGGAGGGGTGTGCACAAGTAATGTCTTAGAGCCCCAGACTTCATCTAGAACAAGTTTTTCTTTAGAGACATATCTATATTCAAATCCTAATATCTAGGACTTCGCAGAAATAGTCCTGAAAACTCTTTGAGTCCTTCCTGAGCTTTTCTCCCCATGTATCTCATCAGAGTTTTGGGGTTTGAACATGCTCAAGGTTTGGCACTTAAGGAACAGCTACGTGGAAAAGCTCCTCCATCCAATCTGACACTTCCATGGAGCATTTTGTCATCCTCTTCCTTGCCCTGCTCTCCAGCAGAGCCAGCAGCTGATCTGAGCTCACCTTGGAGGTCCCTCCAGCCCAGCCCAGCCCAGCCGTGCCTTGCAGGGTTTGTCCAAAGCAGGACCCACCTATCCCTGGAGCCTCAGGATTCCCACAGACAACTTCGGGGTTCAGAAGCCTGAAAAGAAACCCAAGCAGGAATGAGGCTGCTCTGGGGACAACCTGCACTGAGCTGGGGCTGCCCCTGGATCCCTGGCAGTGTCCAAGGCCAGGTTGGACGGGGCTTGGAGCAACCTGGGCTGGTGGAAGGTGTCCCTGCCCATGGCAGGGGTGGCACTGGATGGGCTTTGAGGAGCCTTCCAACCCAAACCATTCTGGGATTCAGCAAGTTATGGACTAAAGTGATGAATTCCCAGAGAGGAATGTGTTGTGCCAGGAAGGGCTCAAGACAGGCAGTTTTGCAGGGCCCATTCAAATTGACAGATAATTCCTAATTTTCTCCAGCCACAGGCGCTGGAATCCAAGAGTGGATCTGGACGAGGAAAAAGGAAGAGCCAGGAGAGCTTGGTCCATTGGGCATCCACATCCCCTCTGGAGTCTGTGCTACTGCCTGGCAAACCCCTGGGCACTCCCAGGAGCCACAGTCCCTCCAGCCCTGCCTGGCACTGGTGTGCCCTCAGGAGGAGGTGCCGGCACCACAGACACACAACAAGCCAAAAACACCCCCCTTTGTCCCAGGATGGTCAGTGGTGAGGTCAGGGAGTCAACACTCACAGCAGCTCACAGCCAGTCCTGGAGCCAGCTCTGGAGTGCCAGGAATTGCCAGGATTCCCTGACATTTTCATCCCAGACTCTCTGGATCAATGCACTTTAGTCCCAAAATGCTGCCCCTCACCCACCAATCCCCCATAACATAACCAGCCTGTTCCATGGAAAAAAAATCAGCCTAACAAGGATATAACGATCCCATTTTCCATCGACAGTGCAAGTTCAGTTTGCAGCATCTAAAATGGTAAAATCACAATAATAATACAGGAAGCAACACAAGTGACATTTAAAAGGGTTTGATTGATGCTAAAGCCCATGGGGAAAGAAACATGGAGCTTCAGAGGGGTAGGAATGCTACTCACAGAAATAAAGACCTTGAGACTGAAAGGTCTTAATCCTGGGAAATAAAAGGGGGAGGAAAAAAAAAAAAAAAGAAAATGAAAGGATGAAAATAATTCCTAGGACTATTGTTCCTACAGAACAAAAATAACCCAACCAATAACAAAAAATTAAATGTAACGCTATTGAGGCTGCAGTTTCAAAGTCCTAAAAGCCATAATGCATTCTGGCTAGAAAACAAATTTTCTCCCCAGTATTACAGGATTTAAGAGCAGCAGATTTTGCCAGTGGATTTAACATGATGAATCAGGTAAATTGGAGGCTGAATCATCATTATATCCCCAGGCATCTGCAATGAAATAGGCAGGGAAGGAAAATGAGACATTAGAGAAGCACCTAAAGAATGTTCAGGAAACCACATGAACACAAAAAGTGGAGTGAAAATCACGCCAATTTTTCATGGGCAGGTGGGTTTTGGGAGCCAAAAAGAGAGATGAGAGAGGGGTTTCTGAACCTCCCCCAGAGCTGAGACTAAAACAGGACCACCAGAAGAAAAACTGGAAGAACAGGAAGAAACCCTGTGTGAGTGATTAGATGGATGTAACAAAGTGAAATCTCCTGAAATGATGAAGAACAAACCTGGACTAACTCCACCAGCAGCTGCACCACTGACCACGGCCCCAGGGGCTCCATCTACACATCTTCTACACCCCTCCAGGGATGGGCACTCCACCCTGCCCTGGGCAGCTGTGCCAGGGATGGGCAGCCCTTTCCAGGAAGGAATTTTCCCCCATGTCCAACCTGCCCAGCCCAGGCCATTCCCTCTCCTCCTGTCCCTGTTCCCTGGGAGCAGAGCCCAATCCCACCCTGGATCCATCAGGGACTTGCAGAGTCAGAAGGTCCCCCCTGAGCCTCCTTTTCTCCAGGCTGAGCCCCCCCAGCTCCCTCAGCTGCTCCTGCTGCTCCAGCCCCTTCTCTGCTCCATTCCCTTCCCTGGACGCACAAAGTGTCCAAAATCTGGACGTGCCAGATGGCAGCAAGGCCCTGGGGAGATCCTGTTTTAGCTCTGACCCACATTGGAAGCTCCTTGATATTTACTCGACAGTCATTTCAACTCCTTGCCTTTGGAATCTGCCGTTTGCATTTTAGATCTGGATGTCCTCAATCCACCCAAGGTCTTGTGCAGGGAATGGAACAGGAGGGGCTGCCAGAGACCCTCCGTGGGGAAAGCTCCAGGTGTTCCCTGCACTCACGGGTTACCTGGCCAGTCCCGGGGGGGACACGCATGGCTCCAAAGGTGCCCAGATCTGAGAGCACAAGCACAGCTCCTCTGAGACCTAAACCAAGGGAAACGGAGCTCTGTGCGTTTGCAAAACAGAGAGAGAGCGGGGAGCAAACGTGCTCAGATCCTGTGTGTTTGAAAACAGAACTGAAAATGTGAGCTGGGATTGCAGCGGGGAAGGGGGAAAACAGGCTGGGACGTGAGCTGAGCTCCATCACTTTGGGAACACAACCACCAGAACGTGGGGAGGAGATTGAGCCATCGGAGAGTGTCCAAAGGAGGGACACGGGGATGGGGAAGGACCTGGAGGGGCAGCATGTGAGGACACTGAGGGCTCTTGGGGTGTCCAGCTGGACAAGAGGAGACTGAGGGGACACCTCAGTGCAGGGACAACGTCCTCGGGAGGGGCAGAGGAGGGGCAGGCACTGATCTCTGCTCTGGGGGGACCAGGGACAGCACCCAGGGAATGGCTGGAGTTGTGTCAGGGCAGGGTCAGGTGGGATCTCAGGAGAAGGTCCTTCCCCCAGAGGGTGGTGGGCACTGCCCAGGCTCCCCAGGGCAGTGGGCACGGCCCCAAGGCTGCCAGAGCTCCAGGAGTGTTGGGATGACCTTCTGGAGCACAGAGTGGGACCCTTGGGGATGGTCCTGTGCAGGGCTGAGGGTTGGGCTGGATGGTCCTTGTGGGTCCCTTCCCACCCGGGATATTCTGGCATTCTGTGACAGGGGGAGAGGGCACGTGTCCTCAGCCCCCAGGTAACACTGCACATGTCCATGGCCGAGCAACAAAAACACCAAATCACTTTGGTTTAAAACTTCTCCTGATCAGCCTTTCAATCTTCAGCCAAACATCAACTCATTAGCAATAGGTCAAAGCCACATGGTATTTAACTCTGGATTAAATATCAGTCTCATTCTCAGCGGGGAGCCAGGGCATTAACATATGTCTTGTCATGTATTTTCCCCTCCTGTTACATCCAATTAATTATGCCTCTTTCCAAAGTCTTCTCAGAGATTTTATGGGAAAGGAAAACCCATGTCAGCAGGGAGAGGATGGAGCCTCAGGAGAGAGAGAGCAGCAGGGGGAAACAATTCCTCCCTCTCCCCAAAGCTCTGCCTGCCAGGAGGCTGCAGAGAAACCAAGGCAAGGAATTTCTCTTGGCCCAACATTCCATTAACTTGCCTAAGGATTTCACTGATTGGAAGATTCCATTTGCATTAATTAATACAGGCAGAAAACCTCAGGTTGTTTCATCCAGACTGCTGTCAGTCACAGACAACGAAACACAGAATAGAACCAGAAATCCCACAATGGGTTGGGTTGGAAGGGACCCCAAAGCCCAGCCAGTGCCCCCCCCTGCCATGGGCAGGGACACCTCCCACCAGCCCAGGTTGCTCCAAGCCCCGTCCAACCTGCCCTTGGACACTCCCAGGGATCCAGGGGCAGCCACAGCTTCTCTGCCCACCCTGTGCCAGGGCCTGCCCACCCTCCCAGCCACCAATTCCTTCCCAATATCCCATCCAACCCTGCCCTCTGGCAGTGGGAAGCCATTCCCTGTGTCCTGTCCCTCCAAGCCCTTGGAAACAGTCCCTCTCCATCTTTCCTGTTGGCTCCTTCCGGCACTAAAAGACCACAATTCATTCCCCCCAAAGCTTCTCTTCTCCAGGCTGGACAATCCCAGCTGTCCCAGCCTTCCCTCCCAGCAGAGCTGTTCCGTCCTCTGCCCATCCTGGTGCCCCCTCTGGACTCTCCAGCAGCTCCATGTCCTTCCTGTGCTGGCCCCAGGGCTGGATGCAGAATTCCAGGTGGGTCTCACCTGGGGGCAGAGGGGCAGAGTCCCCCCTGCCCTGCTGCCCACGCTGGGGGACCAGCCCAGGGCACAGCCCATGGTCATGATATATGGATATCCTGACAGTGAAAACAAAATACCTGTAGGCACTTCCACTTCTAACAGGCAAAAGTAAATCCCTAAATTTCCCAGTTTCTCATCTTTGCCACTTCTTTTTCCATTTTGCAATAAATATTGTTTACTTGGTGACAGAATATTCCAAAGCCTTTAAAGCAAAACAAACTGCTGGAACATTCCTCCTACACAGAAACATTCCATCTCTTTCACATTACACTGAAAGCATTTGGGCAGATATTTCGATGTTAAAATCATTGATTTTTCTTCTACAAAGTCAGGGATGTTGTGGCTGCAGCAGCTGCTGTTCACTCATGACACATTAATAGTCAACTCGAGCAGAAGTTTATAACCTCTGGTTTTAAGGTGCAAGAGCCTCTTAACCAGAACTTGTTGAATGATACAAAATTCTTATTTATTTTCATGATACCTGTAGAAAGAGATTTGCATGTTCAGTAACAGCTGAGTGGGGCTTGTTAGAGCAGATACAAACACTCCATGGATTATCCAAAAAGCATTTGCAGCTGGAGATGTTTGTTTTCACACTGACGTGATAAATACAGAGAGAAGCCAAACTGCATCTGTGAGACACAAAAAAAGCATTTCAAACAAATCTTTAGGGTCCCCTCCAACCCAGCCCCTCTAGGATTCTATAATTCAGTGTCAGGAAGGTTGAAGGCAGCCACAGCCATTCCAGCCTCACACAAATCCAAGCACAAACTCTGCATTCCTGTCTCATGGAGGCTTTAGGGGACCTCAAAGCCCATCCAGTGCCACCCCCTGCCATGGGCAGGGACACCTTCCACCAGCCCAGGTTGCTCCAAGCCCCGTCCAACCTGCCCTTGGACACTGCCAGGGATCCAGGGGCAGCCACAGCTTCTGTGCCCACCCTGTACCAGGGCCTGCCCACCCTCTTAGCCAGCAATTCCTTCCCAATATCCCATCTAACCCTGCCCTCTGGCAATGGGAAGCCATTCCCTGTGTCCTGTCCCTCCATCCCATGTCCCAAGACCCTCTCCAGCTGTCTCTGTAGGCTCCCACACAACCATTTCCCGTTAACAGCTGGGATTTCACCCAGGAAAGTGTTTTATGGAAAGGAAGGATTGTGCAGTTTGTAATGGGGCTTTTTTCTCCAGCAGACTGGCAAATGCCAGAGTCCCAGAGAGATGAAAGTGAGGTTTAGGTCATCAGGAGGCTATTTCAGGTTCTTTGAATGGGCCTTTGAAGGACCCAAGAGATGCTCAGAGGTGACTGGAGGAGGTAAGAGGGGATTTTCTAACCCCTAATATACCAGTCAAGATAATGGTGACATTCAGACATGTAAGAGCCTGTATTTTATACCAAGCCTTCCACAACACTCAACCTCTCCCTGGGCTTCAAAACCACCCAAGGCTCTGAAAGTTCCCTTTTAATTTTGCCTGCAAAGCGCCCTGGAAGATCTCTGGTTGTATTAATGGCTCTCATCTATCATTTAAGCACAGAGCCCCTTTCTATCAGGCCTGTGATCAGGGAGTAAATGATCCTGACAAAACAACTTTGGTTTTTATGGCTTTCTAATCATTTTGTTATTATGGAGTTCTGGTTGCAGTGATAACTCTGTGATTTACAAGTTGTTGTTCTGGTTGGAGGATATTGCTGTAAGTGCCACCAACAAATGGGATATTGATGGTGGCATGTTCAGATACACACACAGAATTGTAGGTGGGCACCTGTGTTTTATGAATGAATATCACCTGCCGAAAAGGAACCTTTCCTAAGGACTCACAGATTCATGGAGCTGGGAAAACACTTTGGAGTCCAGCCTTGCACTGATGACCACCTCGTCAGCTCCACCAAGTGAACACCCCTGGGGATGGTGCCTCCAGCACCTCCTGGGACAGCTCCTTCCAATGCCTGACAGCCCTTCCAGGGACATTCCTCCTGAATTAATCACTACGACATTAATTCCACTGGGACAACCAGCCTTCCTTACCCCGGAGCCCCAGGGATCCTGTGGGTCAAGGACACACCCAGGGATGCTTTACAGACAAATATGCCCATTTCAGGCCCCCAGTGCACTAACACAGCATTATTACTAACAATGCAAAAGTCTAATCAAATCAATCTGTTGGCTGGGGACGGAGCTTCTGTTTGCTCGTGGTGAGCAGACCCTGAGAATTTGGGATGAAGGTGCCAAAGTGGTCCCACAAACCCCCTGATGGGCTGAGCTCAGTGTGGCAGTGACCACTTTGGGGCATCTCCGTGGTGGTCACAGACACTCCAGTGCTGTGGAAAAATCACAGAATGGTTTGGGAAACAAAAGCAAGATGGAGATAAAGCCATCAGAGAGTCAAAGCCGGGCCCAGCCTGCCGCCCATCAGATGCTTCTGGATCATATATCCAAGAGGCACTGGTGATATCTGTATTATCTATGACAGCTTTGACTCTTACAAAGATATATAAACTCATCTAAAGATGGTTTACTTATAGAGGAAGATATCCCATAGGAGGGGAAAATGCATTTTGGTTTGTGGCAGAATTATTTTAGGGGTCACTGATGCAATTTTCTGAGAACTGAAGTTTTCATTGAATAAAGAGTTCTGGTTCCCAAACTCTGCGCCCTTGAAAATACCTGTTAAATACTGTTTGTTGTCCTGCATTTTATTAATTATACACATAGTGGAGCCAACATAGAGCCCTTTTGCCCCTTTTTTGATGGCAGTAAAACTCTGAGGGCTCTCAGTGCAGCTGGGAAGTGCTGCCTGCCCGCATGGAGGGACCCACAGCTCTCACGTTCCTTCTCCTGGGGGATCCTCCTCCGACCAGCGCCAGGAAGAAATGGGAATAGCCAACATTTCAGGCAGTTTGGCCCCTCTGTGGCTTCACTGTATCTCAGGTTCTTGCTAGAATGAGGATGAAGATTTGCTGATGTGCTCAGACACATCAGGTTCCTTGGCAGCCAAGAGATCCTGGGCCATGGGGCAGCTCTGGGGCACAAGAAAAGGTTCTCTAATTTAAACCTTGGCCTGCAGTGGGTTCTCCCCCTCCTCACTGCTTCCCACACTGACTTCCAAGATCTCTTTTTACTTCTACACTTCCATTCCTGCCCAAACAGCTTCTCCAGACCCAGGGAATCTGTTCCCTAAAAAGTCTCTCCGTCTTTTCCTGAGAACAATTCTGTTTTTCGCTCGCAGCTCCTGATTTCCTCTGTATCCTCTTGAAGTCTGGCTGTGTTTCATTCCATGATCTCTGATTTTAAATAATTCCTTTTCTAACCCAATCTAGAGAGAAAACCCACTGGAGAAGCCGTTTCCATAGCAGCTCCAGAGCAGAGAGGCTTAAGAGAGCAAGAAAATTGCTGCTGGAACTTCTTTCATGTCACTACTCAAGTTTCCAGCCTTTTTTCGCTCAGCTCTAGAGCAGGAAAAAAGCTGTTGTGATCCCACCACTGATTTCTGAGGTGTTGCTTTGGTGAGGGAGATTGGTGGAGGTGCTCACAGGGCTGTGCTGCTGTCTGACAGTCAGGATGAGTTACTCCTCCAGGGCAACCACAGGCGAGGAGTCCGTCGGCATCGATGCTCCAGCAGCACTTGGGTGGGAAGACACTGACAGATTTTCCTGGATATTCTCTGTTTAATGGCTTAAGTAGCAGCAAACACTAAGAATTAGGGACATTTATGATGGTTTTTTTTTGCCACAGGAAACACACACGCTGGGCAAAGCAGCCCTGAAAAGCAGGAGCCGCTCCTGGGAATGTGCCACGGGACAGATCATTAAAAAGAAAAGTTTATTTATTTATTAAAAACAAATCTCACACCTGGTGGAGGAATTTAAGTGGCATTCACTTGCCATGCAAACAATTCTCAAAACTTTCTGTTGACTGTGTTTGTTTTAATGACACCTTGGAAGCTGAGGGATAGCAAAGAGGGAAATGCCCCTGGATCCCTGGGAGTGTCCAAGGCCAGGCTGGATGGGGCTCGGAGCACCCTGGTCTGGTGGAAGGTGTCCCTGCCCATGGCAGGGGGTGGCACTGGGCTTTGAGGTCCCCTAAAGCCTCCATGAGACAGGAATGCAGAGTTTGTGCCTGGATTTGTGTCAGGCTGGAATGGCTGTGGCTGCCTTCAAGCTTCCTGACACTGAATTATGGAATCCTAGATGGGCTGGGTTGGAGGGGACCCTAAAGATTTGTTTGAAATGCTGTTTTTGTGTCTCACAGATGCAGTTTGGTTTCTCTCTGTATTTATCACGTCAGTGTGAAAACAAACATCTCCAGCTGCAAATGCTTTTTGGATAATCCGTGGAGTGTTTGTATCTGCTCTACCAAAAAGTGGTGGTGCCACTTTCCTTAAGTGCTTGTGGGTTTGGGGTGAGGGGCATTGATACTCCACACCTGGGTACAGAACATCTCAGTCACGATTAACTGTATCATTAAAATCCACTGACAAATTTGCTAAAATCCTGAAGGCATCTCCACCCCAGCTGTGCTGGTTGGAAGTCTGGATGTGCCCATCCCTCACCACCAGGCCCCTGCAGGGAGAAGCCACCCAAAGCCCCTTCCATGCAAGCCCTGCCCTCCTGCCAGCCCTGGCCCCTGACGGGCAGGGCCAGGAGGGACCCCAGGATTTGGGGCTGGTTAACCCTCCCCACCACTTTGGCAGGGACAGGGGTGCCCATCACATGCACTTCACGTGCTTGAAAGCAGCTGGCAGTGCCCACACACATTACAATGTCAATATTCCTCCATTATTAGTTCCTACTTTCCTGCCAGGAGCACCACATGCCATCCCAACAAAGATTATTCTGGGCAACGCAAAGCTCATCTCTCAGATTTGCAGCAATTAAACCTCTTACCACTGGCATTTATTTTACATTTCTTACCTCAGGAAATTACTTTTTTGACCAAAGGAGCACCCGCTGTCTTCTCAGATGGCCCCTGGAATGGAAGTGAGAACATATTGTTTAACAAACCATAATCTGTGTTGATTCTTCACTGAGAGATTGTATTTCCCCACACCCAGGTCCCCATCGCTCCGGGATGTGTCCAGGTGGGTTTGAGCACCTCCAAGGATGGAGATCCTGCAGCCTCTCAGTGTCCATCCCTGGAGCTGAAGATCCTTAAAGAAATCCCTGGAGGTTCCAAGGACTGAGTGGATTCACCCTCAGCAGCAAACTGTGGGATGTGTCCTCACGCTACAACATCCCAGCCCCACATCAGCTCCATCCCTGAAAGACCACAAGTCTCCAGGGTTTGGAAATGGTGGTAAAGTCCTGACATTTCTGTGCCTACACCCCAGCTTTGTCCTCTCCCTGGAACCAGGCTCTGCCTTTCCAACCCAAACTAAACCGAAATGTGACACGTATTCATTTCCCAGGGCCCAGCTCCCAAATTTCCTGTCCTCCATTCACCCCTTTCCATTCCGTGCTCCCCACTGAACATTTCAGCAGTGCACAGATGCTGATGCTCCTCTTTTAATTCCCTTTTTTTTTTTTTAATCTAAATCATTCCCTCTGTACTTCCACAACTCAGAAATAACAGGAACCCTGTGCTGGTTTCTGGTTTTCCCTTCAATTTTCAAATTACTTCTAAATTGTGACCTTGGCCACCACGATTTTGCCTAAAGCAAGGTTTTATTGCCATGTTATCAACTCCAGAAAATAAACCCCTCACATTACGAAAGGAAATAGGCCTTTAATTAACTGTAACGATAGTTCTGGGTACCATTATCAGAAATTTTAGCTACACTAAAAAGCTTTTAAGGGAGTTGACAGCAAGTTCAGCCCTTGTTTCCACCCCCCCCCTTCCCAGCATCCAGGCTGGAGGAAAAAGGAAAGCTCCGAGCTCCCTCTGGGAAGGGAAATTTTGGAACATCTCGGACACTTGAGCAGGTGCAGGAGTGCTGTGTGGGAGCCACACAAGCTCCAGGACTGGTGACATGGGATGGACACCACCCTGGAAGAACCTCTGAGAGATGTGCAGGAGTTTGTCCAAAGGACCCAAAGGAAAATCTCCATGACAAGCATTTCCCTCCCCATCCTGAAGATAAAATAACTCTGGGAAGAGCAGCCCCGGACAAGCCCCTCCCCAGCATTCACTGCCCTGTTCTGTTTTCACTCCAATCTCTGGAAAAAATCCCATTTTTTACCTCCTGTCCCTTTGGAACAAAAGGCTGGGGAAGAAGCTCTTCTAACACCATCCCAGCTGCAACCCCAGGTGGAACAGGCAAACCAGCAAACCTTCTCCTGACAAACATTCGGATTTCAAGATTTTGGGATTTTCCCATAATCCCGGAATTTCAGTCTGGTTTGGGCTAGAAGGACCTTAAAGCCCACCCATTCCCACCCCCTCCACGTGCAGGGTCCCCTTCCACTGTCCCAGGTTGCTCCAAGTCCTGCCCAACCTGAGCAGATAATTTGGGCAGTGGGAATTTTTCCCCATTAGTTTTTGGCTTTTTAAACTCCCCTGCACAGCAGGATTGGGAGGGGATCACTGCAGGTCACTCAGTCCAACCCAGTTGCTGGATTTCACAGCAGAAATTTCCTCAAAGTACTTCCTGCAGAGAATAACAGCTTTTGTCCACTTTAACACTGAAAAAACTTTTATCCACTTTAACATTGAAAAAATCATTATTTATTTTGATACTATCCATCTGGATCCCAGGACTCTGGGTGCCATCCCACCTCTCCCCACCTCCTTTGCTTTTGCAGGCATTGTTCAGCAGTGGTTAAACCCCTGGAACACAGGGAAAGCCAAATTTGCCCACGATGGCAAAGCGTTTGTCTGAATTTCCCATTTTATCATCAAGATGGTTAATATGCAAATCAGAAGTTGTGCCAAGGCTTTTGCAGATATAATTCCATGGAAGGAAATGTATTTCCATGCTGAACCCAACTGATGGGACAGGAATTGCAGCTCAGCCTCAGCATTTAATTGGACACAGTAAATTTAATGAATAAAAAGGACTAAAAAGGCATCACAACTGCAACATTTAGCACATAAAAATTAGCATCCTGTGGAAAGAGAAACTGCTGGGAAGGGCTCTGCTAAATGGAAAAATGCTCCCAAACTAGCCAATGGAACAGCACAGGCCAAAGGAGACATCAAGGAACATAAACCAAGTGTTTAGCTTTGTGTCTCATTATCTGCACTGAGGATAAACCAGGAATATTTGCAGGCCTGAGGGGACTGAACCTTCCTTTGGAGAGCCCATAACCTGCAGGGTTATGGACTGGGCCTCATCTGGAGCCACATCATCTGCAGAGTCATCCTGGGGGGCTGACAAAGAATCCCAGGGTTGGGGTTCCTGGGATCCCTGGAGGGGATCCCCTGCCCTGTCTCCAAGAACTGCACCTTCTGGGGCCATTTTTCCATGTTGCTCCTAATGCGTGGTAAAAACATAACTGCTTCATGGCCAAACCCATTAAATCTGATTTGGTCCAAAGGAATTTCTTCTGGCCCACAGGGGAGCAGTTCTTCTCAAGGAAATAACGGGGAAAGACCAAGGCAGAGGGAAGAAAGTCTGGTCTTCCCTTTCCCACATTTTCCTGGCTCCTCCATCACAGGAGGGGGCCCATGAAATTCCTCTTTTCGTCAAGATCTTAGACTACCAAGGTACAGTCAGATCTTCCAGTGAGTGCATCTGGCTGAGATTGCTTCAAAATTATTGATGCCCCATCCCTGGAAATGTCCAAGGCCAAGTTGGATGGGGCTTGGAGCACCCTGGGCTGGTGGAAGGTGTCCCTGCCCATGGAATGAGATGGGCTTTATGGTGCCTTCCAACCCAAACCAGCCTGGGGTTCTGTGATTCCATGATTCTATGAATTTACTGAAAGTTGCTCCAGAAGCCACATTGCCCTCAAAAATCTCCTCTTGTCTTTATATCCTTATTTCCCCGTTTTCTGGTTTGGATAGAAGGAAACCTGCCCTTGCAGGTGATAATTAAAGTCACAAAACAAGGATGAAACCAGCTTTTACTGATGCTGCCAAGTTCCTGCTCTCTGGTTATTTGCCTTTTAAATGTAAAGAAACTGTGCTTTAGATTATTGATGTATTTCTCAAATTCAGCTTGGTTTGCCCAAGTTGCTCCATGCCAAATAATAACTGTTACTTAGGCACTTTCCTAATCAACTGATCAAATAATTTCCCCAAGAATTCCAGTCACTGGAGGGATTTTGGCCTGAATTGCCCTGGTGGTCCCAGATGTCACAGCCCCGTTCTCTGCCATGGGGCAGGACCAGGTTATGAGACCTTCCCCTTTCAGGTCTGATCTCTCCCTTTTATTGCTGCCAGCAGAGGAAGAAATACCAGCCACCATTTATTTTCTTAATCTGCATCAACACCTTCCGAAACAGAAGGAAAGAAATTAGGTTTTGAGCGCTCCGAGCTCGCTCCAACATCGACAAGGAGCAAACCCCTGCTAGTCTGGAAATGAATGTTTTCATTCTCCAGCAAGCCCAGCACCTCGGCTGGGAAAAATAGCAGCTGCATTAATATAAAATACACCACTTGACCAGAGGGAAAGCATTTCAATATTCTGCAGGGAAGCCTCTCAAAGGGCACGCTGTGATAAAATATAGATATGGTTAAAAAGGAATTGTGCTGGAATGTGTTAACGAGGAGCAGGCAAATCAATAGCAGCAGTTGGTGTTTGCAGCCAGCAGGAAAGCCCTGGCTGGGGAACGTTCCGGGTGTGCCACTCGGTGCTCCCGGAGCTTCGTCAGGGGTTGTGTGGGCTGGGTCTGAGGAGATGCAGGAGACAGAATTCCAAAGGGATGCTGAGAATCCAGAGCTGGGCCAGCTCTTTGATCAGCTTCTCCTCACCCAAAGCAACTCAACACCAGTTTTAAAGGTAAACACCACACCAGGGCACAAACACTTATTTCTGTCATCTTTTTAACTTAATGCCACCTCATTTTACCACCTTTCATAACTGCACATGTTAAGATAATACTTTTTATATCTTGGACTCAATGATCTTAGAGGTCTTTCCCAAACTAAACCATTCTGTGTTTCCCTTTTTTTTAATTATTATTTTTTAACTAAGTTAAATAGTTTATAAAAATGTTTCTTTTAAATTCAGAACAGCAAAACATTTTTATCTTGAGTACTTTTAAGGTATTTCATTGCAACAAGAAATTATCAGCTGCCTTCCACCTTTTTGAGCCCTGTCACTTAAAGCAAAGAGATGTTCTTCCTGGGAACCGCTGGCTGTCCTCCTGCTGCATGGAATCCTGGAATGGTTTGGGTTGGAAGGGACCTCAAAGCCCAGCCAGTGCCACCCCCTGCCATGGGCAGGGACACCTTCCACCAGCCCAGGTTGCTCCAAGCCCCGTCCAACCTGGCCTGGGACACTCCCAGTTACTCTGGGTAACAGTGAAAGCACCAAAGATGAATTTCTAAAGCAAGAGCCCGCAGGTGTCCCCTGCCTCTCCTCCTGCATCACTTGCCAGAGCCGTTTGTTGCACAGTCCTGCCACTACCCACAGCCCTATGAATCAAACATAATGAGCTCTATTCTGAAACGAAACAGGTGCTTTTCTCTTTATTACTTCCTGGCCTCCCCTGCTACGGAATCTGACGCGGGAGAAGTTTGATTTATTCTGTGCTCAGGAATTATTCCCCTGCAATCAGCGCCAGTGCAGAGTGATCTGTTGGAGGCTCCGGTACCATCCAGGCTCCTCAGCATCTGCCTGATCAACACACCAGGCCCTTGGAGAGGTAAATAATTGATAGGAAACGACTCATTTTTCATCTTCACAGCTTCTTAAAATCCTTTTTTAATGTACATCAGAGCATTCCTGGGACACCACAGTGCTAGAGGAGGCAAGTTTTGTTCAGGCAACTCAGTAATCAGCACTCTGCTATAAAAATGGAGCACAGTGGATGTCTGAGGGTGCTTAGCAACATGACCAAAGCTGCTGCTGCTCATCATCATCATTATTGTTACTATATTTTCCAGAATTACTATGGGCAGTAACAAAGCGGGAAATTGAGTATTAAGTCCATTTGCCAAATCAGGGAATTACTTGCAAAGCCCGTTATTGAGGGCAACTACTGTCAAGTAGAGCACAGCTGGAGTACCAGGATATACAAGGGATGCAGCAAAAGCAGGTGCTCTGCTTTGGGGGCAAAATTGAGTTTCTGGAAGACACTTAAAACATGGAAAATTGAACAAGAAAACCCAACAGAAAATGTTAAGATTTTCTTTTCCTGATTTCCTATTCCCTTTCTCCTTTGGTGTTCTAATTTCTGGTCCGTATCAGGAAAAATATAAAATAAAATTACAAAGGAACAACAAAGCACCAAACACACACACACACACACACAGACACTCCAACAGAAAAAGTAAATGAAAAACAATAAGAAGAAAAGCAATGAAAAATAGGTTAGAAAGGTAAAAGAAGAGGTGAGAAAAGAGTGGAGGTCACGTGGGAGAGAAACAGAGGCAAGGGGCTGATCAGTGTAGTTTTGAGCAGAAAAAGAGCAGCAGTGCTGTATAAAGGATCAACCAGACTGTCGGCACTTCTGATCAACCTCCCCTTCAGAGAGACTTCAGAACACTCCTGCCATTACCAATTCCCTGTGTGCTCTGCAGGAAAGCCAATTCTGGCCACTGCTCCTCCCTCATCCCCAGCCAGCTCTGAACCTGCCCCTGCTCCCCCAGCCCCTCTCCAGAGCCCCCAAGGGACTTCCAGCACCTTCCTGTGCCCTGGAGGAGCACATGGACCAGCTCGGCTCTTACTCTGTGCCAAATGTGAGAGTTTTGTACCCAGGAAGGTGATCAAGTCTGACTGGGGGGGAAAGGGCCACCTGCATCACCGAAATCACAGACTCAGGTTGGAAGGGACCGCAGGGTGACCCAGCCAACCTCCTGCCCCAGCTGGGTCACCCCAGGGCTGTCCCTCAGGGTTGGGTCCAGAGGGCTTTGGGATTTCTCCAGGGAAAGGGGTTCCACAACCTCCTGGGGCCATGAGGCTTCTTGGATGAGAACTGTCAGCCAGGATTTGAACCCCACCTTTCCATCCCAACACAGCCCTTGCCAATTAGCCTGATGTGATCCCCCTTTGGCATCGCAGTCCCTCGGCAGCCTCCGCCTGTTTCTCTTGTCGTTTCCCTCCCGTTTCAGTGTTTTTCCCAAGTTCTCCCTGCTGCTGCGAGGCACATCACAGGCTGCTGGAGAGCCCCGGATCTCAAGCTGGCAGGAGGGATATTGCCTCTGCATTGCTGCAGCTCTCTCACACCCCCACAGCACCACTCCTGTCCAGGAGCTGCTCGGCTCTCTCCAAGGATTTACAGCCCAGCAGGCATTCCCTGCACACGCATTTCCCCCTGCTCTGTGCTGGGTGTTTCTGAGCAGAATGGATGAAGAAGAGTCAAATCCCTCCTGCCTGGCCCTGCTTGCAGCCACACTCTCCTCCCACAGCCCTTCCAGAGCATCCCGGTGAGGAGCAGGAGGAAGATGCACATAGAGGTGAGGACATTGTTTCTTATTACTCTGCCCTTCTCCACCCTGATCATTAAGATGCCTTGTCCTGAAAGCCCCCAGAGATCTCCAGCAGCCTCCAAGGAAGACCCTGAGAGCAGAAATAAATGAGCAGGGGTTCAACACCCAAAGTCTCCAAACTCATCACTAGAGGATTCTCCCATCACTCACTGGACACTCAGTTCCTTCACTTACCTTTCCCAAGCCTTCAGGAAGTCTGTCAGGATGAACTTCTGCCTGGAAAGGGTGGCCAGGCCTTGGCAGGGGCTGCCAAGGGAGGTTTGGAGTGCCCAGCCCTGGAGGTGCCCAAGGCAGGACTGGCCGTGGCACTGAGTGCTCTGGGCTGGGGGACAAGGCGGGCATCGGGCACAGGGTGGGGGTTTTGTGGTTCTTATATGAGGAATTAAGCATAAATGCACACAGGTCTTGGGAATTCTAGTAGCTCCCTGTGCCACTTTCCCTCAACACAGAAACAATGTCATTCTCCACTCGAAATTAAAATCAATTAAGGGCCAGCAGAGCGTGAGGCATTTTTGTGTGCTCTTGAATTTAGAGGGCTTAGGCCTTCAGTGCAGAAATGAAAAATAAATACAACCAGAATTAAATCTCTCAGCCTGTTAGACAGTGAGATTTCTCTCTCTGCTGCAGCTTCTCTGGCCTTTCATCCAGCCCTGTCCAACCCAGCAGTACACTCGGCACGCTCGATGGGAAGTCCCCCTGCTCAGAGCAAACCTGAACAATGGGAAGGCCAGGGAGCAGGTCTGGCTTGCAATATTCCTTGGATTTCTGTGCCCTACCATGAGGTCTCATCACATGTTTTCAGCCCAAACGAGAAATCACACATTTATCAGCTTTATGAATCAGAGCTCCCGTGGATAATCTCTTTTGTTCCCACCACACATCTCTCTTCTAAACAAGAAACTGCTCATCAGTCTCCCTTTAAAATGAGATCTGCTGCTCTGTGTGCTGCAGGAAGATGACAGATCACTCCCAAAGGTGTTCTGTTTCCCCTTCCAAAGGGAGAAGGGAAGGGAAGGGAAGGGAAGGGAAGGGAAGGGAAGGGAACAGGGTGACATGTCACCAGAGCACACGTGGAACAGGTTCACTGACTTGAAAAGAACCACAGAGAGACTTCATGATTATGANAGGGAAGGGAAGGGAAGGGAAGGGAAGGGAAGGGAAGGGAAGGGAAGGGAAGGGAAGGGAAGAGGGTGACATGTCACCAGAGCAGACGTGGAACAGGTTCACTGACTTGAAAAGAACCACAGAGAGACTTCATGATTATGAAATAAGTGTAAGGCCAAAGAAGAAAGTTAAGCCATGAAATGAAGATACATCTAGTTCGGATATATTTTAATTTAATTTCCCTGTCTTCCAATGATGAGGAATAGCTAAAGAGCCTTAGATATGAGTGGCACGTCCCTCCAGTCGGGAAAAAAAATGATGGGAAGGAAATACAGAAGAGAAAGAGTTGGAATCCAAATACAGTGGGGTCAAGCACTCAGGGACAAGAGATCACCTACCCCATAGAGACCACCAGTTAAACCAGTGGCACCAGCTGAAATCAGGGCAAGACTGGCAGTGACATCTCCAGATGCCCTTTATCCACCCAGCTTTACAGTGGGAATCCCATCAAAGGGGGTGACCTCGGGGCCTTAAAAAGCCAGAGATAAAACCATTGATTTCAATAACTATTCCAACATGTGCAGTAGGTTCAGAACTGAGGAATTAGGATTCTTTTCTGATTTTTCCTTTTTTTTTTTTTGGTTTTAACTACAGCTTTTCCAGTGTTCTACAGTTTGCATAGAATCATAGAACCTCCTGAGCTGAAAGGGACCCACAGAGACCATCAGTGGAAACCAAACTCTTGCCTGTGCCTGATCCTGCAAGGTAAAAAAATGCATTCAAATTCCCCCTGTGCCCAGAAGTGCCCAGAGCAGCAGGGTTGGTGCTGAGGGAAGGGTCCCCTGCCAGGGAGGCATGGGAGGGCCCCAAGGGAGCCTGCACTTCGGGGCACCAACAATGAAGAGCAAAGCCAAAAGGAAAGAGAAGCAAAACAGCCCCTCAAGAATCAGCCTGAAAAAAAAACAGGTGAATTTCAAGCTCGACTAAAAGTAGTTCGCTCAGATTTCTTTGTAATGCCCTCAAAGATAGGAAAGGACAGCAGAAATGAGAATCAGAGTGGCTGTGCTCAAACCCCAGCGCAGTGAGGTTGGAGGGCACTGTGGACACCCCCAGAGCCAATCATTCAGCACAGTAATATTTCCTTCCACGGCTCAGGTGAACAGGATTTACTCTTTCCCTTATAACACCCCCAGTTCTGGACTGTAACCCCAAACTGATTAATCCCCTCCCTCTTTCCCCAGTCCAGGCACAATCTGACTCTTCTTTACAAGTTCCCTGTGCATGAAGGGAGCTCTGTTTGCTCCAGCAACTTAACTTCTTCAGTTCTGTTTAGAATTTAAAAGTCTATACACTTCTTTTAAGTGTCTCCTTCCTGTCTCTGACTGTGCTTTGTGGTTCCTTGGCAGGTTCAGCCTTCTCATGTACATCTTATATTCATCTATTTAATCCAGTTGTGAATGTGCCATTGTATCTAAGAACTTTTCCCCTCTCACACCTTAGAAAACTGAGTTTTGGACAGTTTGGATATGGTATAATGACTCCTGCCAAGGCCACCACTAACCCATGTCCCCAAGTGCCACATCTCAATGGCTTTTAAATCCCTCTAGGGATGGGGACTCCATCCCTGCCCTGGGCAGCTGTGCCAGGGTTAGATAACACTTCCTTGAAGAAATTTTCCCAAATAGCCAACCTAAACCTCCCCTAACAGAGGAATTTCATGCTGGAAAGGGTGGTGAGGCCTTGGCAGGGGCTGCCCAGGGAGGTTTGGAGTGCCCAGCCCCGGAGGTGCCCAAGGCAGGACTGGCCATGGCACTCAGTGACAAGGTGGGCATCGGGCACAGGGTGGGTTCCTTGGGCTGGGAGGGATTTTCCAGCCTCAATAATTCAATGATTCCAGAATTTAACATCTCTGTACTGCCATTGTGAATACTAACTCCCTGCAGCTGTGAATGGTAACCCAGCCATGCTGAGGATGATTCCTCTGCCAGGACAGTCCCAGTGAGTCCCCTCACACCGTTCCTTCCTCCTCTGAACATCTCTGTACTTTCTGCACTGACAAACCCCCTCCTTCCTGCTGTCATGTCTCATCCAGCCTGCTTTGTGCTCTTCTGCCGATTTGCAACTGCTCTAATCAGCTCAGTCTATTCTCCTTTAGGCTCCAATGAGATGTACGACATTAATCAGTTGATTGTTATTAACCCAGTTACATTGTAGCTCTGCATAATGCTGCTCCCTCTCTAAATCCATAGTCTAATCAGGCATTACCACATACGTTTAATTATGCCACTTGTGTACTTGGTAATAATCCTCTTATTAAGAGATCGGGGCGTTGTGGTTGGAGCCTGAAGAAATTCCATCAAACCAGCACCGGGGAGATGTTTGTGGGTCAGGACTGGGTGTCTGATAGGGCTGCTTGGTATTGAACATCTCCAAAAAAACACCCCAACAAACCTCATGTTGCGTGTTCCCAGAGGACAGGAAACCACCTCCCCCTCAGTCACTTCCATATCCTGGCAATTCCCAGCCTGGGCCAGGTTGGAAGGGACCCCAGTGGGTCATCCCAGAGCACATGGATTGCGTCCAGATGGCTCTGGAACATCCCCACTCAGGGAGACTCCACACCCTCAGCAGAAGATGTCCCTGCCCATGGAAAGGGGGTGGGATGAGACGGCCCTGAAGGTCCAAACCCTTTTGGGATTCCACGATGGTGGTGCAGGGCAAAGTAGAGTTCAAAGGATGGGAAACCCAGGTCTCCCATTGCCGTGTCCTCCTTATTCAGAGCAGGAGTCACCTAGCTGTTTGTATCAATATCTCTCTATATAAACCAATATATAGATAAAACACTCTATAAATAGATTTACATCTCTCATCCACCCCTCTCTCTTACTTATTTACTTCCCAGGGCTTCTTCATCCTGCAGCAGACCAAGTCTAGCAGAAATTCCATAGTGAGCCACCACAGTGAAACATTTCACTTCCTCACCTCTCCAGGTATGTGTATGGAATCTCCTGAAGCCACTCAGTTCCCAGGCCCTGGAACCCTGCAAACATGACACATGATGTCCATCAATAATTTAATGGGACGAACAACTCGGCTATCTGTTAAAATTAAACCTACTAAACTCTGGCATGAAATCAATAGTCCACAAAAATAAACAGCATCCTGGGAAGCAGAGGCTTTGCCACTGGATTTTCCAGGATTGCCTGTGAGCACAGAGCTGCTCCCCAGTGGGCCTGGTTGGAAAATACATAATTGTAGTAATTAGCCCATTATTTGCAGAATTGTTGTAAACATGTTAATAATTGATCAGTATCTACAGTGTGTAATGTGCCCATGGTCAATGTGGCACATATTAAAATCCATTAATGATTCCAAGACGGTTCATGTGGATAATGCAAACCCTTTTTCCAAGCATAGCACATCTTTGTTATATTTTTGTGGGCTCCCAGTAACTGTATTTTTAAC